>QXEO01000722.1:0-427829 GCA_007115705.1 Dactylis glomerata
TGCCAGGTTGGGTGGGAACCATGGTTTGGTCTTGGTTATAGGGTCCCACACCCCCAGGGGCCTCCATGTATTTTCCCCTAATTTTTCTGGTGTGCATTTCTTGTAGCCCCAGTGCAAAATTGGATTAAAATGGATTTAGGGCAAAAATAATTCATTATATGGCAGCAGGCCAAGATAATTCCTAACCTCCTGGATGTGGCACCCCTGGTAGGTCCCCCACCCATGAAAATTAGAGTGGTGATGTTTTGCACACTTCCCTTGGTGGCCCCTTCACAAAACAGCTCCTCTTTTGACCCCTCCGGGCACCTAAAAAATGGGAAATGCATTTTTTATGTGGAAACTAAAAAAACACTAGTTGCAAAAGTTGTTGGGAATGCAAAGATGCACATCTTCAACAAAAATGGGACCATGGTTCCAAAGTTTAGTATGGAACTTGCACAAACCATGGTCACCTGGCAAGGAAGACCAAGAGAACTCCTGCCTGGAAGAACCTCTTTGTGAAAGAGTCCACATGTGAACCCTTGGGATGGCATGTTTGGTATTTTTCCTAGGTGATGCATCACTCACCATGACTCCATGCACTGTTTTTCCATTTTTTTTTGAGTTTTTCTGAATTCCCTAGGCCCCCCTTCCAGATCTAGGTCAAACTTGCGGTGCCATCGATGTCTGCCAGGTGGGGTGGGAACCATGGTTTGGTCTTGGTTATAGGGTCCCACACCCCCAGGGGACCTCCATGTATTTTCCTCAATTTTTCTGGTGTGCATTTCTTGTAGCCCAAGTGCAAAATTGTATTAAAATGGATTTAGGGCAAAAATAATTCATTATATGGTAGCAGGCCGAACAGTGTACATCCTAGCTGGTGACAGATGCACATGACGCTATCAGGATGCCCCTTTTAGCCACTAAGACAATGGAAAATGCGCAAGTTTCAGTGACTGTAGTTGCTTCCCTTCCTTGTCCTCTTCTCCCCCTTTCTTAGCCCCCATATCCCACTGAGGAGGATCTGGATCTACCCATCTTCCTGGTCAGCTGCTGCCGCCCTCACCGACATTCGTTCGAGCCACCGCCTTGGTCACCATGACCCTCGGGGTAAGCTGCACCGCCTCAAGCTATGTGTTTGGTTTCGGATCTCTCAATGGCCATTTTCTATCCGATTTGGTCGCTTTACGTAAGTTAACGTTGATTTGCTCTAGAACTCGTGGACATGTAGGACCCCAGGGAAGCGGATCGTGCCCCGCGAACCTGCGAAGACCCCACATTTCACGGTTTAGCATCGAGCTGTGAAGAACTTTGCCGCGTCCACAAACTTGAGCCGCTCAAGTGCGTCGCCTTCGAGGGGACTGATACGGGGCAAAAATTCTACAAGTGCTCACTACAGAATGTGAGTCCTTCTCTGTGCACGTTAGCAGTGGAAAAGCATGAAAGTTTAGTTCAGTTGGAGATAATATTGCCTTGTTTAAGTTGATCTATTGTCTTGTTCAGATAAGATTACGTGCTAGAGATTTTATCTTCAAACTTCTAACTGCAATTTTGTGGGCATGTAATTCCTTCAGTTATACATAATATTATAGTTACCCGTTGTACAATCTTTGTCCTCTTCTATTACTACTCGTGTGTAGGTTGATTACGAATTACTTGCTTCACTGATTACTATCTTGCCACTTAGTACTATCTTTCATGTGTATTTGAGTATAAATTACTTGCTTCACTGAGTACTATCTTGTGTTACGTAGGGGCAGGGTGAAAGCTGCAATTTCCCCTTCGATTCATCAGTTTATTGTTTGGTATAGTAATTAAAAGCAATTGGATGCACATGACTAACTTGCTGCAAGTAATTAAATAATTGATCCGCATGACTAAATTGATGCGCATGCCATTATCTTGCTGCACTTACTTCTTTCATGTGTACTTGCGTATGAATTACTTGCTGCATTGAGTCCTATCTTGTGGTATGTAATGGCATGAGCATTTTTCATTTCTTTTTCTATATGAAGAGAACAACTGTGGGTTTGTTTCTTGGGTAGATCAAGAGTGGCCAGACACACTAAAGAATGCACTATCGTGACTATGGGGATTGTACCATTCTAGCAATACTGCAAGAAGTGCTGACAAAATTAAACTGGCTGAGCTAGAGAAGAAGGATTCCGCTCTATGCGCCGAGAAGGCTGTGCTGATGGAAGAAGCTGGTCAGCTGAAGAACAATTTGGAAATGCTGAAGAAAAATGTGGATGAAATGGAGAAAAAAGGAAGTTGCAGCGGGTGCTAATGCGCGCACATGATGTTGTACGGATGTTGAATAGAGCGGGATGGAACACCCAAACCGATAAGGTGAAAAGGATCAAGGCAACCATCGATGAGCCATTGTTCGAAGAATTGCCAAATGATGCTGAGTTAGATGAGGAGTTAGATGTTGAGATGAACTGATCATCAATAGAGGTATCACGAGATTACCATAGCTAAGAACTATTTGCTATCTGCTATTTGCTCGATGCAATTAGCACGACCTATTGTTTAATGTTACCTATTGTAACCTATGAGTCGCAAGTACTATGTGCCATTTATTTATTTGTTTACCCATGGAAGGGAACTCCTCCATCTAGTCGCCAGAGTAGAGTGAGCGATGATGACGCAACTGACATCTCTTGAGCACGCCTATTCAGACTGCGGCATGTCTCGTTAATTTACTTGCCTTGTCAAATCCCGCTGCCCTATCAAATCTCATCCCGCTGCTACGCACAACTTGCTACCACGCATCTGTTGCTTGGGTTTTTC
The DNA here is from genome assembly GCA_007115705.1 of Dactylis glomerata. Classification (NCBI taxonomy): domain Eukaryota; kingdom Viridiplantae; phylum Streptophyta; class Magnoliopsida; order Poales; family Poaceae; genus Dactylis; species Dactylis glomerata. Next base: position 2,773 of record QXEO01000722.1, read on the forward strand.
CACTGGCCATGAATCCTAACCCTTATGACATGTGGCCCCACGTAGGCCCGGAACACTATTGACAAGTGGGGCCCCAGACACATGTCGGACCAAACCTTACACAGACAAGTGGGTCCCTACACGCTTCGGATGCTAAACCTGGACTAGTTTGTCTCACTCGTTTGGCTCATGGAGCAGGTGACCTCGATGAGAAGCATTTCAATGGTAAGATTTTGTTCTCTATTCCTTCCGCATGTCAGACGAGAGTGGATTTATTCCCCCCCTTGCACGCTATCTCCTTTTTCAGACTGTCGCTCTGCTGCCTGTAGTCAACAAACGAGGGGACCCAACAATGAGACTCTTTAATTGTTGCCTGGCGGTAAACGTACGTACATCCTTACCCATGATAGCAGCCTCTCACTTACAAGTGGGCCAGAGTACCGGGGCCCGCGGTGACACGTCGGTCTAGCGCTCTCTCAGAAATGAAATGAAACGAATGGTTCAATTTCCAAAGCGCTAGACTAGCATTTACCGCGGCGTGCCTACAAAACAATTGGATCCCCAACTTCCTCTTCTATCATAAACGAAGCGACGGGGGCTCGCGTGGGGGGTTCAACTTCCAAAGCGCTAGACTACATTTACTTACGCGGCGTGCCAGCGACCAGTCATGCACTATTTATCCCACGATCTCGCGGCCTGGAAAACAATTGGATTCCCAACTTCCTCTTCTTCAGAGATAACCCCTCCCCCCTCCCCTCCCACTCCTTGCGCCACCGCCGTCATGGAATTCTACGGCAATGTCTTCACCGACTACCACAAGGTCCCTGCTCATGGTGCCACCGTCCTCTCGGTGATGCACACAACCGACCCGAGAGAGGCGTCCAAGTTCATTGCCATGTTTGAGCATTGGTTCGGCGAGCGGGACCAACTGCCAATCATCGGCCTCGACCTCGAGTACACCATCACCAAGCCTGCCCGCGCCACCCTCCTGCAACTGTGCATGCACGATCACTGCCTACTCTGGCACGCATCTGTGGCAACAAGGAACTGTCCTCATCTCATACAGTTCCTCAACCACCCCGACATTTCCTTCGCATTTGTGGACAAGCGCCAAGACACCAGCAAGCTTGAAGCCCTGGGCGCCCGCATACCAAACCATGTTGATATGGGCATGAAGGAGGAGGTGAAGCCCAATTTCAGGACTCCACCAAGATGAGGGAAGCTCATTGCAGATTGGCACGCCAGGATGACCTACGATATGAGATAATTTAGTCTAAGGTTGTGTCAGCAATTTATATACCTGTTTATGTTATTTCGTGTGTCAGGTCATGTTATGGGCCACTTAGAATTATTGTGTGTTTTGGGTTTGGGCCTGTCCAAGCCAACAGTTTTCTGGCCGTCTATATAAGGAGGCCAGCAGTCTAGGGTTTAGGGAGTTCAGTTGTTTAGTCTAAAACCATCGTGTGCTCCACTGTGTATCATCCCTCCGGGGAAACGACACTGCCGTGTTATCAAACAAAGATTGCTGTGAGGGTTCTTGCGTTCATCAAGAATTATCAGGCTTAGGTTTGAGGCGTGGTGATCTTCATCACGTTGTTTGCTGGATTCGTTCCTCTTCTTCAGGTGACGTTCTTCGCGTTATTGGAAGATTATTTATCCGGGTTGACTCGCTGTGAAAGATCGGGACAAAACTCCAAGGATCGCCGGCGTGATCCTTATCATGTGGTATCAGATTACCAGGTTCATCACCACGAGTGTTTGTTGTTGATCTGCGGATTGTTCTTCTCAAACAGTTTACAGATCATATTGGTTGCAAAGTGGTTTTGATCACAGGTTTTCAGATCAGAGGTTTTCACATTGACGAAATTTGCAGCTGGTTTTCAATCTTGACGAGATCCGATCGGTTTCCGTGGAGTCTGGATGCGATTGGAGTCCTAATCCGAGTTGGGCGCGATGCTGGTCACCATCCGCATCGTGTGATTACCCTGATCGAGGCCGATCGTTCCATCCGCCTAGAGCCTAGACTGGATCGAGATCGATCTCACAAGAGACGAGGCAGCCCTACAGGTTCCAGCTCCGATCGCTAAAGGAAGAAAAAAAAAGGGATCGATCCCACGCGCACAGGCACGGAGACGGTCTGCCCCTGGGCGAGGAGCCGAGGATCGTCGCCGCGTTCTCGATCGAGGCGCCCACGATCGCGTCGCCCGCGCCCGCCCTGCCTGGAGATCGCGCCTTGCTCGCCCGTTTACGGGCCGGCCCATCTGCCTTCGAGCCAATCGTTCGCCCACGCCTGGGATCGCCTCGCCTTACCGCAGACTGTCTCCGTGATCTAGCGAGCACGTCCTGCAGTTTATCGCCTGCATCCTTGGCATTGGATCATCTATTTGGATTGGTTTTCTGCGTGGAGTTTGGTCAGCAGTTTGGAACAAATTTCTTCGCAATTTTTTCTGCGTGAAGGACAAGTGCATACAAGAAATATTCAGGTATGGGTTCATCAAGGCCTGTCCGTTTGACTGACAAAGCGGACGATATCTACAGTGACTATTTAGAGATCTTGGCTGGTTTTCGGTATGATGCAACTAAAATCACGTGGAGTTTGAACAGTGCTGCAAAGTTTGCAGAGTATGAGTCTTGGGAATCTCACATGGAGCGTGGCTTTGCACAATGTCGTGCCCGTGATAGCAAGTTTGGCGGTTTTACTGAATTTGTACTTGCCCATCGACGTGTGGATACGCAGGTGGTTGGTGGGTGGCGTGAAGAACGGCGCGCAAAGGGCATCACACTTGAAACATCTCGTTGGGAGGTTTTTAAGCAATTTCTGCGTACTCGATTTTTGGACAAGACCATGGAATCAGACAAGGTGGTTGTTCCAATGGTACAAGCCAAAGTTGATGGAGATGACACACCATTGAGAGGTATGAGTATACAACTTCACAAATTGTCCAATGGTGATGAGGCGATAAGGAGGAATCAGCGATGCAGCCTTTTTCAAACACAGTGCACCATCAAGGAGAAGGCATGCAAACTGATTATTGACAGCGGTAGTTACTGTAATGGCATCAGTAGGGCTGTGGTGGCATCATTGGGGTTGTCCACATGGCATTTTTCTGAACCTAAGCATGTTGAGTGGTTGAATAGCTGCGGTGTGCTAAAGGTTACTCATAAAGTATGTGTGCCATTCACAGTTGGTGATTATGTTGATGAGGTGGAGTGCGTTGTGTTGCCATTGGAGGTGTGTGGGATATTACTTGGACGTCCATGGCAGTATGATCGCAATGTTACTCATGCTGGAAGAGCAAATACATATTCTTTTGTGCATGATGGTAAACAGCGGACTTTGAAACCTCTACAGGATGATCAAATAAAGTCTGATGTTGAGCTGGTGGTTCGCAAGGAGAAGTTGCATAAAGCTAAGCCACAACCAGGGCTAGCTAAGGTGCAGCATGAGGAGCATGATGCAAAAAGCGTCGTTCGTGATATTGTTTCAGCCAAGCCTGTAGATGACAAGCCAGTTGTTCTTGTTAGTGACAAGCCGGTTGAAGTCAAGCCTCTTATTGATGAAGGGAAGGATATGTCAGCATGTATTCCATGTGTTTCACTTCCAGTTCGTGTTGACATGGGTGTTCAGACCGATGACGGTGGTGCTGATCGTGTTCCGGTGCATATGGTGCCGCGGGTAGTCAGCCACAGTTTTGTGAGAACACCTTGGAAACGTTTTGTTGGAGCAGCAGTACATGTGCACAAAGGCAAGGATGGACGTGTTCGTCAGTTGTGTGGCCCAGGCATTACTACTTTGCAGGGTCGTGCACAGAAGGGTCATGTTCAGCAGCACAAAGCTCCATCAAGAGTTGCTAAGAAGAAGAAGGTGGAGGCGCCTAAGTACAAGTTCATTTGGCGAAGAAAAGAGGTGCAGCCACCCAGGGCTCTATCAAGTCGAGCAGGCCAAGAGGGAGGATGTGGTGAGGAAGGCAAGCAAGACTTGAAGACGGCGAATATGCAGGGTGCTCTTGTTGATATTCCGTCACCCTTTTGAGCAGACCCTCACGCGTTGGGGACAACGCTTTTTGAAGGGGGGGAGGATGATATGGGCATGAAGGAGGAGGTGAAGCCCAATTTTAGGACTCCACCAAGATGAGGGAAGCTCATTGCAGATTGGCATGCCAGGACGACATACGATATGAGATAATTTAGTCTAAGGTTGTGTCAGCAATTTATATACCTGTTTATGTTATTTCGTGTGTCAGGTCATGTTATGGGCCACTTAGAATTATTGTGTGTTTTGGGTTTGGGCCTGTCCAAGCCTAACAGTTTTCTGGCCGTCTATATAAGGAGGCCAGCAGTCTAGGGTTTAGGGAGTTCAGTTGTTTAGTCTAAAACCATCATGTGCTCCACTGTGTATCATCCCTCCGGGGAAACGGCGCTGCCGTGTTATCAAACAAAGATTGCTGTGAGGGTTCTTGCGTTCATCAAGAATTATCAGGCTTAGGTTTGAGGCGTGGTGATCTTCATCACGTTGCTTGCTGGATTCGTTCCTCTTCTTCAGGTGACGTTCTTCGCGTTATTGGAAGATTATTTATCCGGGTTGACTCGCTGTGAAAGATCGGGACAAAACTCCAAGGATCGCCGGCGTGATCCTTATCACACGTGGACTTACAAGATCACTTCCACTTCCCGGGCACCCACCAAGGCCGGACCGGCGTGGCCAAGATGGCGGCTCTAATCATCGACCGCACCTACGAAGACTACAAGGAGGAGTTCCGCAAGAAGAAACTGCATGACATCTGGCATCTTAGGGAACTAGAGCTAGAGCAGATCCACTACGCAGCAAAGGATGCGTATGTATGCTACGACATGTATCGTAGAATTAGTATCACGAGAAGATTCCAGAATCCTTCCCCTCCAAACCGGCCACCATTCAGGGAGAACCTCATAATGCCATACTAGATTCATATACTGTTTGTTCCACCTATGTAAGTGTCCGAGGACCATCCTTATATATAATTTAGTAAGTGTGTTTTCCCTATGTACTGAAGTGTATTTGTATAAGGGGCCGGAGATGCCCAGAGCGCGCCCATGCCTTCCGTTGATGTCCAGAGAGTGCTCTGTGCGCGCTCTGTCGGAGATGCCCAGACATGCCGCATGAGTGTCGTTGATGTCTAGAGCGAGGCCCTGACTTGCCCTCTCTAACTTGTTTCTGACTTGCCCTCACTGCACACGGGCCCCATCACATGGGGGACCCACCTATCAATGACTCACAAGTCACGCTTGACAAGTCAGAGAATCCGCACGCGCACGTCGTGTGCACCTTGTAAAATAATATACTCCCAACACTTTCAGAATTTTGAAAAGTTCATAAAAGCTATATCATTGGATTCGACAAGGGATTTGGTGCAAATGGGCACCGATGCTCCATACACTTTCAGAATTTTTAAAAGTTCAAATTCTCAAACTTCTATGTATTCAAAAAATTGGCATTAAATACATAGAAAAATATATACAGAATATGTGTATGCAAAAAGTCCCGTTAAAAAATATGTTGTATTTTGGAAGATATAAGTGATAAATTTGTGAATGTAAATAGTATTAAAATAGTAGTAAGAAAGTACATCTTTTTCTTAGGAATTTGTCTTTTTTGTGATAGGCAATGGTGAATGCTACAAACCAGTACTAATTTTAATATGAAATTCTTTATATTCTAGGCTACACAAAAATGGTAAAATCTAATAAAATTATATAGTGTTCAATCGTGTACTATTCACTATATAATATGTCAGATTTTGTCTTTTTTGTGTAGAATAGAATATAAAGTATTTCATATTGAGATTTGTACCGGTTTATAGCATTCAACAATGCCTATCACAAGAATTTTGTTTCGAATTTTTTTGAAACTTTAAAATACAAATTTCATGTCATAATTTGTTGGAGAAAGATGGACGTCAAACTAATTTTAAACTACATGCGCGTGCCTTGTACGGGGTTGTACCAGCGGGCAGGAAGCCTGCTGCAATGAGGGCCCACGACGGAGATAAAATATTATTTCCACTCCTTGTACAGTGAACCACCGCTGCCCCCCTCCCCTTCCCAACGCCAACTTCCACTCATTACCCTGCGCTAGGCAGTTCATCGCCTCATTCCCCATCTTCTCCACAAGACCGCAGCGCCCTCTCGTTTCCATTCCATCACATCGCCGCTTCTCGTTTCCATCACGTCGCCGCCGCCCGCATTTGCTGGCACAGGTCATGTCTGGGTCTGGGTGGGACAAACCCCCGGGGGGAAGCGTCAGCGTTCGATTCCAAAAGAGCCCATTGCAGATCATTACGACGAATCCATGGGGTAGGGTAATCTCCACTACCCATCAGTTGAGAACATAGTCGAGCGGGTCAACATCTTAAGCGCTGCTCGCCTTGCTGTCGGCATGGTTGGCATGCGTCGTGCCATTCGAGGGACCCCGAATCTACCGCTTGATGCGTCGGGCCTGCTCCACACCGACGAATCCTCGTAACCATATGATAGCGATGCACAATTAAGAGTAACTAGATTCAGTATTCTGTTATATATATATATTTTTGATCTCCTGTCTGTTTATGTTCTTGCAATCCACCGATCTCTCTGTCAAACACCTTGCATGCATCGACTTTTTAGATACAATAATTCTGAAAAATGAAGTTACTCCGCCCATGACCCCTTTTAGGGTTACGGTTTACAGACTTACTTTTCCATCTTGTATGTGTTTATGATATATTCAAGCATAGTTATCCTTCTGTCGAACATCTAGTAGGCACATCATTTTTTGGCATTTTTTTACCAAACAATGTTCTTGCAATCCAGTGAGCATTCTGTTGAATACCATGCAATGACTTTTTAAATACCAAAAATTGGAATAATGCTGTATAACTGTTACTCTACCCACGACCGCTCTTTTTGTAACGGTTTACCTATATAGTTTTCCATCTATTCAAGCAAACTTTTCCTTCTATGGAACACCTTAATTTTTACAAAGTTTCCAAACAAATTCAATTGCAGGGCATTGGCGCCCTCTTTATGCCGTTAAACAAGAAGACGCTTAAAGCACATGTGCATTGCAATGACTCCGATGGAAGAGGGCATTGGGTAGGAAGTCACGGTGACTGATTGGCATTAGTCATGAATAACGGCCTCCTGAAGATCTGCCACATGTATAGAGAAGTGACTCTACCTCTCCCATTACTGGCTCATATTGGAGTTTTCCCCGCGTTTCAAACATGCATGTTTTCGTACAAGCAGTGTGAGTTACAGCTTCTGATGATACAAATTACCAAGACCCCTTACACGGAAAAATGCAGTGATCAGTGGCATTATGAAGCAATCGTGATCTTTGACAAACTGATCGCCTATGTAGACAGTCACCAAGACAACGAGCGGGTCATCCTAAAAAATTACCACCTTGTGCCTCGCAGGTATGTCGATGCTTGTGCAATTCGTCGATTCGGTGATCAGACAGATTTGTTCCGCGTGTACGCGGTTACAGAACCATGAGGAGATGTTCTAGTTTGGGAACCACATACTTGGGGTAAGTTATGCCCTCTTCGTATTTTAATTTACAAGTAGTTCTACCTACTTACTGCATTGTTGTATTGTGGCTTATCTTCTTCCGTACACATGCACAGATGAAGGCCCGCGTCTAATACTTGCCCCAAACATCGAGGATCCAGTTGCAGGGGATGGTGCTGAAGGCGCTGCAGTTGCTGGCGATGTGGCTCAAGCTGCTACAGTTGCTGGCGATGCGGCTCAAGCCGTTGCAGTTGCTGGCGATGCGGCTGAAGGAGATGCATTTCCTGCCGATCCGGATGATGACGTTGATGAAGTTGCGGATCATGTAGTGGTTAATTCACAAACTACCTGGTTCTTGGCATCCAATACCTACCATTATGGCAATTTCGATCTACTTTGGATTCAGATAGATGGTGATAGACATAGCAATGCTCCTGCACTGTTTGAAGATGGGATACGGTTGAGCACTTATCCTAGTCTATGGTGCCACGTTTTCGCAAGGCATCCCTTTAATCTTCGCCCGGAAGTAGAAGATCCTGTTGATGGTCCAGTGTGAATCAGGCAGGAGCATCTGCATGGGCTTTCAGTATTTCTTGGAATCAACAACCCAATCTTCCACCGAGAACCCTGTTATGATGTTGCAAAAGCTGGTCCATCTGCTGGACAAGGCATGTCCTTGTTACAAGAAGACTGTGTGTTTGTTGGATACCATCGAGCCCGTCCCTACACCCAGAGGCCAGTGCCAGATTGGAGCCGTATACATATCAATGGAGGAGCTCCGGCAATAGGATCACAACTAATATACCAACCCACTTATTACAATGCGTGGGAGGCGCCAATGTGGATCTTCCCAACAATGCCTGGGGCTCCCCCAACTCATCGTTGGGAATAGCCAGAAGACTAGTTACCCTGAAGTGTTCTACTTTTAAACTTAAGTTAACGAACAATAGTATGATGATGTGTAATGCCTCTGTGATTGATTATCTTCTTGTAATAGACATATTTTGTTGTGTTTTGTTTATCTGTATGACCAAGCAATGGAATAATCTTCTGTTGTTTGAATTTGCTAAATTGACATTTTTTTGTGTTATGATTATCTGTATTTTGCTGTTACTTAAAAGCTAGGTACTGCCAATTCCCCCTCTAGACTTCTTTGGAAGCTGTCATGTTCCCTCTGTTCTTTGCAAGATTCAGAAAATGCACCATTTTTGTTGATTTTTATGTGTTAGTTTTCATGCAAAGCATTGATGTTCAGTTGGTGGATTTGCTAAATGGATATGATCTTGCAAGATTCAGAAAGTGCAAAGCATTGATGTTCAGTTGATGGCTTTGCAAGATTCAGAAAATGCACCATTTTTGTTGATTTTTATGTGTTAGTTTTCGTGCAAAGCATTGATGTTTAGTTGGTGGATTTGCTAAATTGACATGATCTAAGTACTCCAGCATTAGAAAATAGTAAATTAGTTAATGATACACACATAGTTGACATCGACTGATAGTTGACAGTACAGAACCTATATGCTGATCACACAAATTTTGTGCAATTTTTGAGAAGTGATTTGCTCAAGCATGGAAGGGCACATGAGCCAGCAGTCAGACTGACCATCTACTTGGCAACATAATATCTACTGGATCACATCAGAGAAATGAGAGAAATGTTCAAGGAATTGGTGTCCAGTAATATTTCATAGAAATCATGGAACTACTCAAGAATCACAACCACCAGTAGATATTCATACAAGTCATAGAACAGGACAAGAAACACAACCGGAAGCAGAAAAGTCTACTTGTCAAGAAGGAGAAGCAGATGAGAATACTTGGCAAAAAGATGTCGCAGATAATCACATTTGTAATGCTACAGTTGACAGAAAGGTTGATGATCATAACTAAGTTTAGGACATAGTAGAGCAAGAGGATGATGCTGTCCTGGAACATGATAATCTGCAATTCACTAGAGAGAAAGAGCAACATAATAGAATCCAGTGTACATGTGCATATTCAGAGAGTATTCATCATATATATTCAAATTCAGAGAGAATTCAGATTTTGCATACCTGTTACTTCTCCATTTCTCTTAGAGCTGCTGGAATTGATGGAAGGCTGAGAACAGCCTCCATTTCTCCAGTACGAGAACAACCTCCGCATGATCACTGGCTTCCGCCCCAACTTCTCCATCACGAGAAAAACCTCCTCCAGATCTTCCCAGTTCCTGATCCTGATCTTGCCAGATCCGCAGCGAGGAGAACCCGCTTTCAACCTTGAGGCCATGTCCCCTGCGTGGCGCCAGCAGCGCTATGGTACTCTAAGATCTCGGTAGGCGAGCAGGAGCAGGAGCTTGAAGAACAATGGGGGGAGAAGAGAAAGGTTACGTGGATGAGGTACGCCACTTGGCAGCCACAGTGGCAAAGCAATAACGGGGTATCCTGCCAAGTGGAGCGCCGAGTCGTCACCATAATGGAGATATTTGTGTTCAAACGATTTCAACCGCTATTATTTGCGCTATTCGAATTTGACCTAGAAATGACCCTCTTAGTAATTGACCCCATGAACTCGTGGTACCGCTGAGTGATTGCAGCGAATATAGGCACCTATGAGCCTGTGCCAAACAACTTGGTGACCGCAAACTGAAATAGCCCCACACGTGGTTGTGGATCATTCAGACGGCGCCTGGACTCGATCGCTGGCCTCGCTTCACCGGGAGCACCTAGTCTACACTCTCTGCGTCGAATTTCAGCTTTACGCGTAGGTCGCCCTGCTTCCGGAGTTAGGTGGGCCTAGCCCATTTACTATTTCTTTGCTCCGCTTCCTGCTTCCGTGTCCGACGTGGGCCAGGTATGAGCTTTGTTCCTGAAGCTTTTTTCTTTTTTCATTTTCCTTTTTGTTTGAAAAACATTCAAACTTGATATTTTTCAGATTTTGCAGAAGTTCATATTTCCAAAATTGTTTAAAACAAAATTGTTCCAATTCAAAAATGTAAAAAAAAATGGTTCAATTTTGAAAACATTCAAAATAAAAACTATTCAAATTTGAAAATGTTCAAATAAAAAATTGTTCAAATTTTAAAATGTTCAATTAAAAAACTGTTCAAATTAGAAAATGTTCAAATTTTAAAAATTTCAGGAAAAAGATTCAAAACTATAGAAAACCAACCTGAAAACCAGTAAAATCCGACCAACAGAAAATAAAAAAGCTGAAAAACCAGAAAACCAAAAAAAAGCCGGACCGAAAGTATCCCGAATCTTCCAAAAACCAGACACCGAAGGCATGTTTCGAACAATCGCTTGGCGAAGTCGCTTTGCCAAGGAAAAAAAAGGTTAAACCGGCTCGACCCGCTAATGATCGATGAGATGAAACATGAATTGAAGGGTTGCGCATCAACAGGAAATTCATCACAACGAGCGATGACTAGGGTTCACCCGCCTCACCCCATACGGTCTTCGTCCTCTGGCGAGACTTGCCTAGCGCTACGGGCCATCGCGGGATCGCGGATTGCTCGCCCCTGCTGCAATATTTCTATGCGCACAGGCTGCCCCACCATTGTCTCTGGCTCCTTCCGGTGTGCTGATTTCATGTGTTTTCTGCTGCACACAATTGTGGCGCTGTTTCTCGACGTTTGTTGCCGCGTCCCAATTTTCCAGTCAGAGTTCTACCGTGGCATAAGATGGATTCTTTTATGGGTGATTATTATGGCCAGAGGTGTCGTAGTGGCAAGAAGTCTAGTGATATTTTCAATGACTATATTGATCTGCTGGACGACGTTTTACCATATGACGACTCTGAGATCAATTGGCAACTGAACAACGATGCAACAACTGAAGAATTTGAGTCATGGGAACATCATATGCTATAGGGTTTTTACAGATGTGCTACATATGATAACCACATGGATGATTCTACACGTTCGGCTCTTGCAGTCCGACGCGTGGATATAAAATTACACAATCGGTGGTATAAAGCGATATGGGAGAAGAGCATTACCTTTGCAACTTGGGCGAATTTTAGGAAATTTCTACGAGAGTGCTTTATACCTTCTAGTACCGTGGTTCCTTGTCCAAAGTCCATGGTACCCGTGGAAGTAATTAAGCAGCCACCCAAGGTTATGCATCGGCTCGTGGATGTTGGCAAGTCTATACTGCCCTTACCCAAGGCAGCTATGACTGTGACTACTCGTTCTCAGGAGAAGTTAGTGACTGCCAAGGTTTCAGCACCTTGCTCCACATTGATAGAGCATGTTCATCCGATTGTTCCAGTTAAGCAAGATAACAAGGCATCAGCCACGATTTCTTCAGTGCCGAAGTCCGATGTTGTCACGGCTGTTGTTGGCATGGATGTTGTGGAAGAGGCTAAACCATAAAATGGGCTGAATTTGCAACTCAAGCGGGTACATGGTGAGGCTTGCATAACAATTGACAAGGGCCAGTGTTGGAGTTTATTTCAAACGCAGTGCATGATCAAGGGCAAAGCATGCAAGCTCATGGTGGATGGTGGTAGCTACTGTAATGGCATCAGTAGGGTTGTGGTGTCTACTTTGGGTTTGTCGACATGGAGTATTCCTGAACCTAAGCATGTTGCATGGTTAAATAGCTGCGGTATGCTGAAAGTTACTCATATGGTACATGTGCCATTTATAGTTGGTGATTATGTTGATGAGGTGGAGTGCGATGTATTGCCATTGGAGGTGTGTGGGCTATTACTTGGACGTCCATGGCAGTATGATCACAATGTTACTCATGCTGGGAGAGCAAATACATATTCTTTTGTGCATGATGGCAAATAGCGGACTTTGAAACCTATGCAGGATGATCAAATAAAGACTGATGTTGAGTTGGTGGTACACAAGGAGAAGTTGCGCAAGGCTAAGCCAAAATCTGGGCTAGCTACGCCGCAGCCTGAGGAGCATGATGCATGGAGCATCAGTGTTGCCATTATTTCAGCCATGTCTGTAGATGACAAGCCAATTGTACTTGTTAGTGACAAGCCAGTTGAAGTTACGCCTCTTCTTGATGAAAGGAAAACTATTGCAGCATGTCCTATAGTTTTTGTTGACAAAGGTGTTCAGACCGATGCTCCTTTTGCTGATCGTGTGTCGGTGCAAATGCTGCAATGGGTGGAAGACTACAGTTTTGTTAGAACACCTGTGAGGCGTTGTGTTGGAGCAGCAGTGAGTATGCATAAAGGCAAAGATGGACATGTTCATCAGTTGTGTGGTCTGGGCATTACTCATCTTTTGCTGGGTCGTGCCAAGCAGGTTCATGTTTAGCAACGCATGGTTCCAGCAAGGGTTGAGAAGAAGAAGGTGGAGGCGCCTAAGTACAAGTTCATTTGGCGCTAAAAAGAGGTGCATCCACCCAGGGGTGTATCAAGTCGAGCAGGCCAAGAGGGAGGATGTTGTGAGGAAGGCAGGCAACACTTGAAGACGACGACGATGCGTGATGATTGTGTTGATATCATGCCCCCCTTTCGAGCAGACCCTCACGCATTGGGGACAACACTTTTTGAACGGGAAGAGGTGATATGGGCATGAAGGAGGAGGGGAATCCCAATTTCAGGACTCCACCCAAGATGAGGGCAGCTCGTTGTAGATTGGCAAACTAGGACGACCTACGATATGTAATAATTTAGTCTAAGGTTGTGTCAGCAATTTATATCTGTGTTTATGTTATTCCATAGCGAGGTCATGTTGTGGGCCACTTAGGGTTATTTGTGTTTTGGGTTTGGGCCTGTCCAAGCCCAACCGTTTTCTAGCCATCTATATAAGGAGGCCAACCGTCTAGGGTTTAGGGAGTTCAGAATTTTAGAGTTAAACTATCGCGTGGTGTTCCACCGTGTATCATCCCTCTGGGGAAATGGTGCTGCCGTGTTATCCAATATAGATTGTTGTGAGGGTTTTTGTGTTCATCAAGGATTATCAGGCTCAGGTTTGAGGCGTGGTGATCTTCATCATGTTGCTTGCTAGATTCATTTCTGTTCTTCAGGTGATGTTCTTTGCATTATTGGAAGATTTATCTATTGGTTTGACTCGCTGTGAAAGATCGGGACAAAACTCTAGGATCCTCGGCGTGATCCTTATCGGGAAGGCAAAACTGTGCAGCGGCTGGTATATTACCTGAGTGAGGTGCTCTCTACGTCAAAGCAAAATTATCCCCACTACCAGAAGATGACTTATGGTGTCTATATGGTGGCCAAGAAGCGCAAGCACTATTTCTAGGAGCATCCAATCAGGGTGGTGGCAGAGGCTCCAATCTCAAAGATCATAAGCAACAAGGATGCAAGCGGCCGAATAGCCAAGTGGGCAATAGAGCTGGCGCCTTATACACCCCAATATGAGAAGAGAGATGCTATCAAGTCTCAGGTTCTGGCCGACTTTTTCATTGATTGGGCCGAGATTCAGTATGAGCCGCCAAAGCTAGATTCCAATTACTGGAGAATGCACTTTGATGGGTCCAAGACAATACATGGGTTGGGGCCGGCATAGTTCTTACTTCTCCCAAGAATGATCAGCTCAGATATGTCCTACAGATCCACTTTGCAGCATCCAACAATGTAGCTGAGTATGTGGCACTTATGGACTCAAGGTGGCCAAGGAGATTGTCATTCGCCGGATCATGTGTTATGGAGATTCGGACTTGGTGGTTCAACAATGTTCCGGCACTTGGGATGCAAATGATGCCAATATGGCGTCCTATCGCTTCCATGTGCAGCAAATCAGTGGATACTTTGAGGGTTGTGATTTCCGGCATGTACCTCGGGCTCAGAATGAAGCAGCCGACACTTTGTCCATGCGAAAGCTGACGAGGATACAATTATGGATAATGCTAATTTTGACTGTTTGAGTTGGAAGGACATATTGAGTCTAATTGATGATTATTATAAGGTGAATTCTTTCCTAGTTGAAAAGAATTTTGTTGATATCTTTGAATTATATACTACCTAAAGCGATGTACTACATTGTATTTAGGTATGTCATCAATCAAGATAGCGCCAGCGGGAGGAGAGGGAGGATGGCGATCGAGAGACAAGTGGATATCAAGTCTGCATGAGTGAGAGCATGAGATGGCGCACTAGGACTGCCTACGACACAATGTCTACACGTCTAAGGCGCGCCACACTCATGGCTTGCATGCCAGAATTAAGCCAAACCCATATATGGGTCAGTATGTACCCGTTTGAGTTGAACCGAGTCAGTTTGGGCCCAAACTGGGCTGGTTTTGGGCCAGGTCAATCCTGAGGACGCCCCGCCACCTATAAGTACCCCTGGGCGCCCCCTCAATTAGGGTTAGACCACGTTTTAGACAAAATACTCTTGTTGAACTGCTGCAAGCATTCATCTTGAATTCCTCTTGCCAATTCATCGATTGGGAGAATTATATTACTGCAAGTTTAGTGCAATCTGTTGTTCCATTGGGAATTAGTAGATTGCAAACTACCGTTTCGTGGTTGACAGCTACGTGCGCAAGTGTGTGGAGTCGTGAGTATCCTACAGGGTTTGGAGTTGTTGCATTCGCATCAGGGTTCAAGCAAGGAGAGTTCATCGGTGACACCAAGTTATCCCCGATAATCATCCGCTGCCATCATCACCATCGTGTCGCTCACGAGAAGAATGGACCACCCCATATCACTTCTTCTTCACGCTCCACTACCACAACTGCACTGACCACTCTGTTGGTAGTTGCAATATAGAGCAACATCGGCTCCTTTCGAATGGAGATGCCAATATTAGCGCAGTTGCCAATATTCTCTTCAAATCCTTGAAAGCAGCGTTGGCTTGCAGCGTCCAAACGAATGTGTCAGACTTCTTCATCAGCTGATATAACGGCAGGGCTTTTTCTCCCAGCCGGCTTACAAAACGACTCAAGGATGCTAAGAAGCCAGTGAATTTTTGCACATCCTTAAGTTCCTGAGGCAGCTCCATTCTCTCTATGGCTCAGATCTTGCTAGGATTAACTTCGATACCCCAGCTCGACACTAGGAAGCCCTGTAGCTTGCCGGCTGGGACTCCAAAGGTACACTTGGCCAGGTTTAACTTCATTCGGAATCTCCTTAAATTTGTGAATGTCTCCCGCAGATCATCTACAAGAGTTCGGCTTTCCTTGGATTTAATGACGATATCGTTGACATATACCTGCACCTTCTTGCATATTTGATCATGCAAACATTTCTGTATACACCTCTGATAAGTAGCGCCGACATTTCTCAAGCCAAACGGTATAGTGTGATAGCAATAAGCCCTGTACGAGGTAATAAAGGATGTCTTTATTTGATCAACTGGGTTCAAAGATATCTGGTGAAAACTAGAATACACATCTATAAAGGATAATAGCTCACATCTAGCCGTAGAATCAATCACTTGATCGATCGGCGGAAACAAGAATGGATCTTTAGGACATGCCTTGTTCAGATTTGTGTAGTCGACACACATGTGCCATATCTGCATAATGGCCGGCTCATCTTTGTTCTTCTCCACAATGACCAGATTAGACAGCAAATCCGGATGCAACACTTCCATAATAAAGCCGACAACTAGGAGCCTGGCCACTTCTTCCCATATAGCCTTCCTTCTATCTTCAGCAAAGCACCGGAGTGGTTGCTTCACCATCTTAGCATCCGGCCTCACATACAATGAGTGCTCAGCCAGCTCCCTCGGCACACCTTGCAGGTCCTGAGTTGACCATGCAAAGATATCCCGATTCTCACGTAGGAAGCTGGTGGGTTCACTTTCCTAATTTGGGTCTAGGCCGACACCGATGAGGGCGCTGCACTCTGGGAATGCATCGTCCAGTGCCACCTTCTTTGTCTCCTTATCCACTTGGAAGGAAGTGGTGCTATGCGGTTTAGTCATGCCTGGAATGCTCGACACTACAGTCTCGACAGCTCGCTTGAGCCTCTTCTTCTCCTCAGCAATGATCAGAGTCTTGGCCATAGAAGATCTGGCTGAGGCACATGCCATCGAACGCTTGTAGTCACCAATTATGGTGATCACACCCCTTGGTCCTGGCATCTTCATCTTCAGGTACGCCACATGCGTGCCGACCATGAACTTGGCCAATGCCGGCCGGCCTAGCAAAGCATGATATGGGCTTTCAAGGTCCACGAACTCAAACTAGAGGTTCTCTACCCGACAGTTGTCCTGGTGGCCAAACATGACGTCTAGCCGGGTCTTGCCCATCGGTGAACATGAAAGTCCTGGCACAATGCCGTGGAATGTCGTCTTGCTTGGCTCTAGCATATTCTTCTTGATGCCCAGCTTGTGCATCATGTCCTGGTACATGATGTTGATACTGTTGCCATTGTCGACGAGGACCGTGCTGAACTTGACATTATTTGCCGGCCCAATGAATGTCAGATCCATCATGAACGCATAGCCGCTGGGATTTGGCATGACCTTGTGGTGATCTGATAAGTCCCAGCCCATGGCCTGGTCAGACCAGTACATAAGCTTTGGTACTACCGGCATAACCGCTTTCACCTCCATGGTACACCGGTACAAGCTCTGCTTGTCGTTTGATTGAGTCTCGAAGACCACATAGGCCTGACCATGCTCCTTGTACTCATTCTGGCCAGCTAGGCCTGGGCCATAAAAGTTGCCATTGTGGTTATTGTTCACTTGATGGATGCCGTCATTAGCATTTGCATTTTGATTTCCGGCATTATCTTGCCAAGGTTGCACTGCCACAGTATTTGCACTGGTCAGCGGCATTGGATGTGCCGGAGGCCTTGCTGGTCCGCCCTGCGCTGCCTGCCTAGCCAATATTTGATCATACCAGGAACATTATGTGGTCAAATGGTTTGCTGGCTTGTCAGGCTGGAATGTAGGGAAGCATCATGGCTTGTCCAACATCATCTCAAGTGTCTTCTTCGGCCACACTCGCTTTGGGCCGCCGGCATTCTTGTGGCCCCACTGCTTCTTGGGCAGGGCTGCTGTTGCCCTTCAAATCTTGGACGCTGGCAAATTTTGGTGCCAAGCTGATCTTGATCAACGGCTGCCACTTGGGCCGACCCATAGCGGTAATCCGGCCTATCGTCTCTTATCTTGTTCCGGTTGTCAGGGCGCATGAACTGCCTAGACGAGCCAGCACCATCATTTTCTATTATCTTGACCTTGATCACCCAGCATAAGCGAGGGCTCTGTCGGATCTCCCAGAGCATTACTGTCAGCTATCTTTATTGTCTTGGCCAATGTGTGATGAGGATACAATCATGGATCATGCTGATTTGGAGTGTTTGAGCTGGAAATATTGAGTCTAATTGATGATTATTATAAGCTGAATTCTTTCCTAGTTGAAAAGAATGTCTTGATATCTCCGAATTATATACTACCTAAAAGCGATGTACTATGTTGTATTTAGGTATATCATCTGTCAAGATATAGCCAGCGGGAGGAGAGGGAGGATGGCGATCGAGAGACAAGTGCAGATCAAGTCTGCATGAGCACGAGCATGTGATGGCACACTAGGACTGCCTACGACATGATGTCTACATGTCCAAGGCACACCACACACATGGCCTGCGTGCCAGAAATAGGCCGAACCCTTATATGGGTTAGTATGTACCCGTTTGAGTCGAACCGAGTCAGTTTGGGCCCAAACCGGGCTGATTTTGGGCCAGGTCAATGCTAAGGACGCCCAACCACTTATAAGTACCCCTGGGTGCCCCCTCAATTAGGGTTAGACCACGTTTAGACTAAAGATTACTTCGTTGAACTATTGTAAGCATTTATCTAAATTCCTCTGCACCAATTCATCTAGATTTGGTGATATACTGCTGCAAGTTTAGTGTGATTTGTTGTTCCATTGGGAATCAGTAAATTGCAAACTACCATTTCGTGGTCGACGGCTACGTGCGCAAGTGTGTGGAGTCGTGAATATCCTACAGGGTTTGAGAGCTGTTGCATTGGCATCAGGGTTCAAGCGAGGAGAGTTCATCGGTGACACCATGTTATCCCTGACAATCATCCGCTGCCATCATCACTATCGCATCGCTCACGAGAAGATCGGGCCACCCCATATCAATGTGGCCGGCATTTCCCTCTGGAGTCTCTACCACAACATCATACCATGTTGGCACCCCTCTGCAAACCAAGTGATGGCTTGCGTCTCTACAACTCCTTCATAGGAATTGCGCATCGTGTACCACCTAGTGAGGTAGTCACAGTCCATCTCGTAGTCTCCCTGTCGGCAGTTTGCAATCTGTTGCGGGTGGTTGGGTCTCTCGTATGTGCTAGTGAAGTTGGAGACAAACTGCTCCTCAAATTCGACCCATCCGTTGATGCTGTCCTCTGGCAAGTTATTCAGCTAGATCCTGGCTGGTACTTCAAGCATCTATGGTACATATCACACCGCCCATCTGAGGTTTCCTCCAACAATGTTTACTACTGTTGCATAGTCTTCTAGCCAGTTTCTGGCTTTGTGCCACCGTTGTAAGTTCTTGTGCCGCGGGCAAGCTGGAAGTATTGCGGCGCCGACTCTCCCATGATCCGGGGTCCAAAGCATAATGGACCCGGAGCACCTTGACTCTCAACTAGATCCGACAGATATATCTTGTCAAGCTTGAAGCGGGCATCATGTGGTGCCAGTGCTCAAGGCCCCAAACGGGATGCAATGGCACGTGGAATCACCTTCGGCTGCTACTGCTGAGGTTGCTGATATCCCGCCCTGGCGAGGGCAGAATTGCCATCATCATGCCAATTTCTTGGATGGCCTCCGCCTTGCTGCTGCACCATGTACCCGGCACCTTGCTGTTGCTGAGGATGGATATGTGCCGGATACGGAGGTACATTATTATGTCGGCTAGCACCAGCCAAGCGTGCTCCTTGCCCAACCGGATAGTTCTGGCCGACATTCTGATTGCTGACATGTCGGTCACCTTCGCCGACATTTCCTTGACTGGCCGCTTGCTTTCCGGCGATGGCCAGATCATAGACCTAGATCTGCTTGCGCCGGCGGCCGGAAGTGATACTTTCGGCATGATTGCCGGCATCATGCGGAGACAACGCTTGGCCCTTCGACTTTGTGCCGGCAGCATGTGCTGACACCACATATTGTGATGCACCGGCATCGGGATTTGCCTTCTTATAGGCCTCTTGCTGCATGTTAGCCTCAAACAACAGTTCATTAAACCGGGCCTGCTGCTGACACAGTGCTTCGCCGAATAAAGAAGATAACTCCTTAGCTACTGCAGCTGCTGCTCTAAGGTTCTTAACAGGTGCTGCTGCTCTAAGGTTCTTAGCTACTGCAGCTGCAGCAGCTTCGGCTTATTGCGACCTGACAGAATACTAGCAGCACTATTAGTTCTATACCTTTTATCTCTTTCTAACTCAACATTGAGGTCTACCTCTAGTCCTAACCTCTTCTACCCAGCTACGCTGGTTCATAATAGGAGTAAACCCATGTGCAGTACCACTAAGAAGCACAACAGAGAAACACACGCAAGCTACCCAGGTTCAGAGCTCTCATAAGGAGATAAAACCCTACTCCTGCACTACTATTTATATAGATCGATTGGTGGATAGTACAACAATGGCAATACTCGAGCTCTCTGGACAGAGGTAGATGAAGCTCTATCGCTCTAAACTAGGAAACTACTAAGGGCTCAACCTCTCAAAGATCAACTGTAACGCCCCACCTTTGGACTAAGGTGGAACACCTATGTTAAGTGCAATTCCCTAGATCACTGATAGCACCACAGTACAAAATATAGTATTCATTGCAAAGTATCAAAGATTACAATGCAGATCCAGATACATAAGTCTTTAAACATTACAAACTAGCTTACTCACATGGACTAGCTCAAATGACAGAGTTCAACATAGCATAAACACAATGTAAACTAGGGTAGCAGTGAGCCTCCATCTTTACCATGCGCCACAGGCACTCATGTTGGAATGTAGACTCGAGATCCTATCAACTCACTCCTCATCAGAATAACCTGCACATTTGAATATGCAGCCCCATGGATGGGGGTCAGTACAATGATGTACTGGCAAATGACACATATTTGGTGGCTATTGTGAAAGAGCTATCTACATGATATTTGGCTGGTGGATCTCTTGGGCTGATTTGCATAAAGCCAATTTTGTCCTACAATTCTTTCTCAAAACTTTCTTTCAAAGATTTACAAAATAACCCCCAAATACTACATACTAGCTAGGCATGTAGCACTGGGCGAAACTCAACAAAGTCGGAACAACATAAACCACCACCCCTCGGAGTGAATGGTCCTGAGCCCCTAACCTATGGGTTTCTAGTCAAAATTTTAATCATTCAGAAACGGTGATGAGATTCTTCCGTACATTCCATGTCTAGAGACTCAAATTGTCCATAACCGGGACACGGCTAATCGATTAGTTTGACACCCTGTAGGGGTTGTGCACTTTCACCTTAAGACCCATTCTACCCAGAGAGAAGAATGAGACAAGACCTTTTAGAAGGAGAGAGCAACCATACTGGCAAGATCCGTTCCCACCTATAATTCTGCTACCAGCCAATATCTTGCACACAAGTTGAACCATCACATCTTAATCAGTCAAGACAGAGCCCATATTGTCATAAGGCTGCACTGGAATTACTCTAAAGCACAGAAGACATATTAATCTCATTGTTCCTGGGTGGCCGTCCCAAGTGGCATCCTGAGTACACATCCTCTCGACGAGGCCTGTGCCCCAAAAGTCACCTACATCGCCTCCTCTTATCAAACCAATCCACCCAAGTGATTCATTTTAGTTGAAGTTCTTAATTTGTTCATAAAACAACTTTAACAAGTGATCATAGCATGGCATCAATATTTTTCAAAGTATTTAGCATCCTAACAGGTGGGGTTTAAAGGATAGCTACACACTACTAGGATCTAAGTATTTTGTAAAATAGTTGAATATTCCACCTATCATGCATACTACTAAAAACACTAATGCAGTAGTAAAAATAGGTAGAAGATATGTGTTGCACTTGCCTTAGTAACAACTAGCACACTCACAGCAGTCACAATAGTTGTTCAGCTCCTCTTCACAATATAGACAAGCACAGATGCACAAATATAAACACACTAGTTCTAATATGGCAACCATAGACATGTATGCATGTATGCAATTGGCAAATTAATTTCACACACTAAGTTAGTGTGTGAAAATGTTGTATTTAGTGAACTATGATGTTTAGAAAACATGTGTGAGGTTAGAAAAGCTTTTTAATTATTTAAAAAGCAATAGGGCAATTTTGGGTATTTGAAAATAGGGCTAATGCCTCCCAAAATTGGTCCTGGTTTGGAAATGCTTTGAGAAAATTGGGTTATGATCCTACTGGACAGAGGACAGTAACACAAAGCTACTGCAAGTGGTTTCATTCAAAAATACATTTTAGAAAACAAATGGTGCCCAAATTTGTGATTTGGCTAGATTTGAAGGTAGCAAGTGTGTGCACATTTCAACTTTGAAAATTTCTGGTCCCAGAGTGCTCTACATGTTCTGAGGAATCCATAGACTACAAATTTGTAGCAGTTGGATTTACAGAACAAAAGTTATGAATTAAATGGTGTTTACAAGTCATTTATGCCATTTAATTTTCATTTAAAAACTTTGTGCAGTACCACTAAGATATTATTGCATGGTTGGGTTCTACACATTACAAGGATTCCAGGGATATCAAGTGTGCAAAAATTGGCCCAATGGATTAATTTCTATGCAATTTACAAGATCAGGACAATTTATGTGATTTGAATTTCAAATTTGAAATAAAAATTGACCAGAGGAGTTTGACTGGCTGACGTGGCGGCTCCTAACTGGTCGGTACCAATTCGGTTAGAGATAGAACATGGGCTGTTGGAATTTTAGTTGATTGGATGATCCAGAATCACCCGTAGCGCTTCGGTTAAGTCATCTAATCTGCACCACAGGATCTGGATCTAACGGCTAGGGTCGAAAAGGAAGAAGGCTCACCAGAGATGCGGGCTTTCCGGTCACCGGCGGCGGTCTGCGGTTCTGTTGTCAACGATGGTGATGGTTCCGGCGAGCTGCAATGGCGAGGGAGTAGCGGACGATGCGCGGAAGAGGGCGGCAAGCTCGAGTATTTGAACGGCGGCGATGATTTCGTCTTGTGGCGAGGCCGGAGGGCGGCTTCGGGTGTCGACGAGGTGCTCGATACGCTGCATTTTTGGACGAATCAAAGGTGTCAGTGGGTGCGGCGAAGAGAGAGAGGAAGGGAGAAGCCGGAGAGAGAGGCGGGATTCCTCAACCGTGCCAGTACCGATGAGATTTCGGTGGCGGTCTCCGCGGACTCCGGCGACCAATCCAGTGGCCTGGCGGCATCTATCGGTGAGGGGAAAAAGAGAGCAGAGGGAGGGCTTTAAGGGGGAGAGGTTGTGGGGGCTGTTAACGCACGGGAGGAGCGGGGCGAGTGGGGCGTGCGTCGGTTTCCTGGGAAGGAGGGAGGTTGGGGGAAGAAAAAACTGATGGGTGGGGCCCGTCAGTCAGCGAGAGGGAGGGGGAGTTGCGGGGGGAGTTCTTCCTGGGCTGCTGCTGGGCTGGTGGCCATGCTGGGCCCCGGGCGTGGCCCAAATGCTGCCGGGTTTCTTTTTTTTGTTCTGGTTCTTTTATTTATTTTTTGTTTTCCTTTTTGTGTTGTTTGAAATAGTAAAACTTGTTTGAATGTAAAATTCCAATTTTGTAACTTTTTAAACAAGTAACAATGTGTGTAGAGACACACAACTCAATTTGGTGAAATTTTGTAAATAAAAATATTTGCAAAGAATTATGAAATAGCTTCCATATTGAGGCCCTGGATCACCTTGTGAAATAGTAAAACTTGGGATGTTACATCAACCCTTGCTATTGAGGCCCTGGATCACCTTATATAGGGGTGCCTAGGGGACAAGATGACATGCTCTACAGTGAAGAGTCACCAGGCTAATGGTAGCTAAGGACCACGTCCTGTCCCTCGGCAGCCTGCTGGGATTCCCACCGTGGGATAGGCTCGGCGCTTTTGGCAGGCGGCGGACACTGTTGCTATGTACCTTCGACATGGCTTGCCACACGCCTGTACTAGATGATGTTGATCTCCCTGGATCTTCGGGATCTTCCTTGACCACCGGCCAAGACGCCGGTACATGACTGTTGGTCATACCCGGCCCCATAGACCGGATTACCTGGCCTCACTTGATATGTCGGCCTGCTCTCTTTACCTGCACAAGTGGAGTAAGTATGTTACGCTGACATGTACTTATACGTCGACACACCCATATTGATAAGTGCTGGCCAGGCCCTGACAGTATATGTCGGCCAGGCTCAATGTCGGCTAACCCACTTTGGGTCAACCCTCTATTTCCACTTAGTCACTAACTTGACCGACCGGGGGGGAACCCCCCCGGACATCTCAGGTGTCCTTCAAAGGTGTGTCACACCCGAAGAAGGCAAAACCATATTGTAGGAGATCCATGCGGGAATCTATGGTCATCACGCAAGCAGTCAAGCAATCCTAGCCAAAGCTTTCAGAGCAGGATTCTACTGGCTCACAGCAGTCCAAGATTCAAAAGACATAGTTCGCCATTGCAAAGCATGTCAAAGATTTGCGTCCAGACCTCACACTCCGGGAGCCAAACTTCAACCTATTCCTTTGGCTTGGCCGTTTGCGCGATGGGGTCTAGACATGGTGGGCAAAATGCACAAATCATGTCCAAGAGGGCACGTCTATTTGCTCATGGCAGTCGACAAATTTACAAAGTGGATAGAGGCTGCACCAGTCACCACACAATATTCGAGTGCAGCGGTCAATTTCATCAAGTCCACCGTCTTTTGCTTTGGAGTGCCCAATAGCATCATCACCGACAATGGCAGAAACTTCACATCCAAAGAATTCAAGGATTACTACGAGGGCTTGGGCATCAAATTAAACTTTGCATTAGTGGCACACCTGATAACAAACATGCAAGTCGAAAAGGCCAATGGCCTGATATGCAATGGCCTAAAGAAAAGGCTGATGGCTCCACTCGATAGAGCCAAACATGATTGGGGAGATGAATTACCCTCCATGCTTTGGAGCTTACTTACAATACCAAACACGGAAACTCAACAGACACCTTTCTTTCCGGTCCATGGCGCTGAAGCCGTGCTTCCAGTCGAAATAATGCATGAGGATCCAAGAGTCTCTGATTATGAAGAAATTGCTTCCACAGAAGAACTACAAGATGACATCGACGCACTCGACAAAGCAAGAGGCATAGCACTCTCCAGGTGTGCGCAATATCAGCAGAACCTGAGAAATTATCATTGAAGGAGATATTCCCTAGAGGCAAATAATAAAGTGTGTTTTTATTATCATATCTCATTTGTTCATAATATATTATATGTCATGCTATAACTTTATTAAGCGGAAACTTTAGTACACATGTGGAATATAACAAATAGGTCCCTAGTAGCCTCTATTCGACTAGCTCATTGGTCAACTGATGATCAAGGTTTCCTGATCATGGGCATTTATCTCAATTGACAATGAGGTCATGTGTGGACATGATAGACACGCACCTGATGACACTAAGCAATGTGCCACTTCATTGGGACTCCAAGTGCAGAGTTGTAGCAAGAGTAAATTTTCCCCATGAGGGAACTCAGAGTTTATATTGAACTCTCGGGAATAGTCGAAAAAGCTCTCTTTGTTCTCGTCAGACAACCTACAAAACAATCTCCTTGTCTTGCGTCCCCAAGTCCACTGAGTAGTTGTGAAGCACAAGGTGTGAATGTATGAAAAATAAAATAATAATGCAATAAAATAAATAACAATGCAAGTAAAGTAAATATGATGTGATAAGGTTAACTAAAGCTATATGCAACTAAAATGATATGGTAAAGGTGTTTTTGGGTTTCTGATATGATTGCTAGAAAGCAAATATGTTTTTGTATTTTCGGATTTAATTAATGCTGAAAATAAAAGTGCGAGTGAAAGTGTTGTAAAGGTGTTTCTTATATTAAAATTGGACTGGGGGTTCATGGGTTCACTTGTCTACTCTCTCATAAAGTTGTGGTAGCATTAGGCGCAATATAGATGACCGAAACATCTTTATTATGTTAACTTGATAATATTCATATGGGCATCACGTTCTAAAATAAAGATGATGCAACACATCTTACTTATACTCCAGTAGAAAGGAATACATTTCAAGCAATCTAGTATTAAGAATTAACAGAGTATAGCCTTAGGTACTTTGACATGATGTTGAATATCAAATATGCTACCGCTTAAACATATTACGATAGAACAATGTCGATGAATGTCGCTTGGAATTCTTAGCTATCAATAAGAAATTATAGCACATGCATTCTTTTTATCCCTAGTGAGGTAACCGTGGAATCGGTAAATACCATAGCAGATCATGAATTCTATTCACAATTCACTACTACTACCTAGTTACTCCATCTAATACACCATCCCCCTCTTGCGCTCTCGCATACATGTTGGATCAGAACAAGTAAGAAAGAACGTGGTAATAATATGCATCTACTCATACATAAAGAACATAATAACATATCACATCTCATAGGTCATCCAATAATATAAAGATCCACCACATAGGAATTACATAATATGTGCCATAATCATATTGGGCAGCTCATATGGCATTTAAACATCAAAGCATAATAAAGAAATAGAACAAGCTACTGCCACAAACAGTCCAGAGGTGGACTACTCCCTCTTCATGGTGGTGTCGATGGTGGTAATGTTGGAGAGGTTGGAGAAGTGACTGTGGGCAACTCCGGCAGCATTTCCCCCTCCAATCTTCACTGGAACAACCTCTATTTCGGTGTTTCAGGTTTCTCCACCGCCTCCTTGCGAGAACGCTTGGGGGGGGGGGGGTCCATATATAGGTGTTTTTAGGTCAAGCTGAGCAGTATGAGACGAACATGGACAACATCGGAGGTCCGAGGGCCAAACAGACATGGGTGGCGCGGCCTGGCTAGGGGCCTGTGCCACCTGGTATCGTTTGGCCCCCGTCGCCTCCCTCGTTGCCTTCTTGTGCTCCAAAAGGTTCCCATGATAAAATATTAACGCCCAAAAAATCCCAAGTCAATTTGATTTCGAGAAGGTTCCTGAAATGTCAATATACACAAATCATGGTTTTCCTGTTCTGCAGAGTTATAACCAAAATAAGGGGGATCAATGGAAAATCCCCAAAAATCAGTGCAAAACATGATTATAACAAATAATAACATCTTAATATGTTGGAATATGCATCAATAAAGTACAATGTTCATGCATGTATTTTGCATGCATCAACATCCCCAAGCTAAATCCATGCTCGTCCTCGAGTATGAAGGTGCTAAAACCGAACAAGAACTTTGGAGTTTATTGCTTCTATCAAAATAACATGTAGTAATACACATGATCAATGATTCAATCTTTAATGAACATCAACAAGCAAATGAGATATCAAGTGATACTTCTAATTCAACTTAAAGATGTCCAACAATCAATGACGAAGTGCAAAACCAAATGAAGTACTATGGGCATTAACATGTAAGTTCTTGTGATTGGAACCTTTTCTTTCTTTCTTTCTTTCTTCTATTTTGTTTTCTTTTGAACAAGTGACCACTGAAAGTAACTAGGGAATATATGTGCCAAGCTTTGATGCAAAAGAGAAAATCAATTCTAGAATTGTGCAACTCAAGTCAATGGTTGTGAAGAGCGAATATGGTTCACATGATTAACACCTCACGAATAGTAAGTCTCATACCCCGTTGTTAATAGTTCCACCACATGCGATTAAACTTTAGAATTACCATAGACTCTCATTGTGTGTCTACTGTTTTAACCAACTGCTCGCAAAGGGGTCCTCCATGCCACCTATACATAGTGCCTTTTGGATTTTCATTTTTTCCAAAGGCAATACATACCGGGACGACATAATAGCATAAAAATGAACTCCTCTTAAAGTACGAACTGAGTAGTAAATTAAACTTGTTTAAGCTAATGAGGAAGTCCATGCTAAAACTTCTACCATGATTAGGCATGGTTTTGGTTAGGGGCCCAATGCTCTTCTCTAAAAAATATGCACACTCAAATCTTTTATATGATAACCCCCACTCATTTTGATAAGGGGTGATCCAATCTTCTTAGTGAATAGGGGTAGATGATGGTGGTGGCTTGATGATGATGGCGATGGCGACGTGGAGATAACTCGTATGTAGCTGACGAACTCGTTGGCTGCTTCCTTGTCGCCAGATGCAACAGATCTTCAACCCTATAGATATCCGCAACACCACACGCTTGCACAACAGCCGATCGACTATGGTGGTGAGAGCTACCAATTCTCAATGGAACGATAGATCTCACAGCAATTTCAGTAGCAATCCTTCAGAGCGAAACACACATGAAGGGGCTTGATAATCCTTAGCGAAACACAAGAGGAATATCGTGTTCAGATGAATGCTTGAGGCAATTCAGCTGAATCTAGGGGTTTGTAGTTTTAACATAGTCTAACATAATCTGGGGGGGCTGCCTCTACTTAAGAGACAAGCCAAGGAGGGGGGCGGCCAGACCTAGGGCTAGGGATGGTACCAATGGGCCTGGACCCTCTCCGACTTAACACCGGTTCAACTCAGACAATTCGATACAAACTGACCCATAGAGGGTTCAACCTTAGATAGCTCGCAGGCTTAATGGTGTGCCTGCCTTCTTCATGCTTGGTCGCTTGCCTGCCTCTCCTCCCTCACGGCCTCTCGCATGAACTCCTCTTTGATCTCCAAATGCTGCAGCTCTTCTCCTCCTCGCACTATGCCTTCTTCTTCAAACCTGAGTATACATAAACACAAGACTTAGGCAGTATAAAATTCTCATTAACAAATACATCAGGTTCAATGAGGAATAAATTCACCTGTTGTTCTAGTAGCTTAGCACGAGCTCTCGTGATAGGTCCAATCCAGATGTCATCAGTGGGGTCCTTCTTTGCAGCAATGGTTTGATCATCATTAAGAGGTGACGATGGAACAAGTGTAGGGATGTCCTCATCATCTTCCCCCCTTCAAAAAGCGTCGACCTCGACGCGGCAAGGTCTTCTCTAGCATATGGTGTCAAATCAGCAACACTGAAAGAATTACTGACACCAAACTTATCTGTCAAAAGATCAATCATGTAGGCGTTGTCATTTATCTTGGACAAAACTTTGTAAGGTCCGGCACCATGTAGAAGTAGCTTGGAACGCCGCAGATGGGGAAAACGATCCTTGCGGAAGTGTACCCACACCAAATCACCAGGCTCCAATAGTACCTCCTTGCGCTGCTGGTTTCTCTTCTCAGCCACGTTCTTGCCCATCTTCTCAATCGCCTCCTTTGTCTTCTCGTGTATTCACCGTAGATAATCATCACGCTTGGATGCTTCCATATTGGCGTGTTGATGCAATGGAAGGGGCAACAAATCAAGCGGCGTAATGGGTTTAAAACCATACACCACCTCAAACGGGCACAACTGCATTGTAGAGTGCACCGCCGTGTTGTATGCGAACTCAACATGGGGCAAACACTCCTCCCAATCGCGCAGATTCTTCTTAATCAGCGATCTCAAGAGCACCGATAATGTCCTGTTGACCACCTCTGTCTAACCATCTGTTTGGGGATGACAGGTAGTGCTGAATAAGAGTTTCGTCCCCATCTTTCCCCACAGCGTCTTCCAGAAGTAGCTCATAAACTTGACATCGCGATCAGAAACAATCGTCATCGGCACTCCATGGATGCACACGATCTCCCTGAAAACAGATTAGCAGTATGCGATGCATCATCGCTTTTGTGGTAGAAAATAAAATGTGACATTTTAGAAAATTTGTCAACTACCACAAATATAGAATCATGGCCTCTCTTGGTGCGAGGTAATCCTAACACAAAATCCATACTAATATCCTCCCACAGTGTAGTAGGTGTAGGCAAAGGTGTATAAAGGCCCCTTCAACTTGGATTTGGAAGTGTTACATGTCATGCAGCGCTTGACGTAACGGTCCAAGTCCCGGCGCATGTGTGGCCAACAAAAATGATCAACGAGCATGAGCAATGTCTTCTGACGACCACAGTGACCTGCCAGACCTCGTGCATGGGATTCCTGCAACAATAACAACTGCAACGATGACTCCGGAACACATAATTTGTTAGCATGAAACAAATACCCATCATGAATGTTGAACTAATCCCATGCTTTCCCCAAAGAACACAAACGATATGGTTCCACGAAATCAACATCAGCAGCATATAGAGTAAACAAACTCTCTAGACCAGGAACTTTAACATCAAGTTGTGTCAACAGCATATGTTTCCTAGAGAGAGCATCAGCAACAACATAGTTGTTCCCTTTTTTATACTTAATGATGTAGGGAAACGACTCAATAAATTCAACCCACTTAGCAAGGTGCCTATGCAGGTTAGCTTGTGCTTTCAAATATTTCATAGCCTCATGATCAGAATGTATGATAAATTCTTTGGGCCACAAATAATGTTGCCAAACCTCAAGAACGCGAACAAGTGCATACAATTCTTTATCATAGATAGAATAATTCAACCGTGCACTAGAAAGTTTCTCTGAAAAATATGCAATGGGTCGCCCCTCTTGCATCAGCACAACACCAATACCTATGCCACTAGCGTCACACTCAAGCTCAAACTATTTGGCAAAATTAGTTAGTGCAAGTAAAGGTGCAGAAGTTAATAGATGTTTCAACCAATCAAAAGCATCTTGCTGCGCGGCGCCCCACTCAAACAGAACACCTTTCTTAGGCAAATCATTCATAGGCGCAGCAATAGTACTAAAATCTTTCACAAAACGACGATAAAAACCAGCAAGTCCTAGAAAACTATGAACTTGACTAATATTAATCGGAGCAGGCCAATTTTGCACAGATTCTATCTTAGAAACATCAACAACAAATCCATCTTTGGAGACAACATAACCCAGAAATATCACCTTATCTTTTGCAAATACACACTTCTCAATACTACCATACAATTTAGCATCACGTAAAACTTGCAAAACATGTCTAAGATGATCACAGTGTTCAGATTCAGTGCTGCTGTAGACTAATATATCATCAAAATACATAACCAAAAACTTGCCAATAAAATCATGCAAAACATGGTTCATTAAATGCATAAAAGTACTAGGTGCATTAGTCAATCCAAACGGCATAACTAGCCACTCATATAAACCAAATTTTGTTTTAAAGGCAGTTTTCCATTCATCCCCTTCCTTCATCCTAATCTGATGGTAATCAATTTTGGAGAAAATAGCAGCACCACTCAATTCATCTAGCATGTCCTGCAAACGTGGAATATGATGATGATATTGAATAGTGATGTTGTTAATGGCTCTACAATCGACACACATGCGCCATGTACCATCTTTCTTAGGAACCAAAATAACAGGAACAACACAAGGGCTCAAACTTACTCGAATATAACCTTTGTTGAGGAGTGCTTGTACTTTTTTTTTGGATTTCCTTTGTTTCATCGGGATTCATCTGATACGGTGCACGGTTCGGTAACGTTGCCCCTGGGATGAGGTCAATCTGATGCTCAATACCACGCAATGGTGGTAAACCTGCGGGTACCTCCTCTAGAAAAACGTCATCAAACTTCTGCAAAACAGTGGAAATACCAAGAGAAAGTGGAGTATTATCGCTAGAAATCAAAATCTCTCCCTTGTACACAAGCACAAGAGGGAGCGCTGTCGGATCATCACCAAACTCTCAAAAATCCTCCTTGGTGGCCATCAAAATGTATGTTCCCATATTAGTCATCGCGGTTGCAGCATGGGCCGGACCATCGATAGCGTTAGGTAGTGGCGGGTCAACAGTCATCGCGGTCGCAGCATGGGCCGGACCATCGACATCTCCAAGCAGTGGTGGAGCAGCAGTCACGGAAGAAGGAGTTGGTGTGGCAGGGGTGGCGGGCACAACAGGAGATGCCGTTGCCACGGCTGTGGTCAGCGTGCATGGTGCGGCGGAAGAAATGGTACAAGCTTGTGCAATCACTGGTGCATCAGCAAAACAAGCCGTAAAGTGTGCCGCAGCTGATGCGGAAAAAGGGTCATACACCGCCAAAGATGGTTCTCGACGTTGCTCTCCTTGTTCCAACCGGACCTCTGTCTTCTATCCAGATTCATTAACAATAGCTTGCGGTGTCATCGGGTGCAGAATAATGTCCTTGCCCTTCCAATATAGCTGGTGTGTGTTGGCCTTCCCATTGTGACGAACATCTCGATCATACTGCCATGGACGGCCCAAAAACAAGTGACAAACAGTCATAGGAACCACATCATACTGCACAGTGTCCATGTAGGTACCAATGGAAAAATCCACATGTACCGTGTTTGTGATCTTCATCTCACCAACATCACTCAACCATGATATACAGTACAGATTAGGATGCGGGTAGTACTTTAATTTCTGTTTGGTGCAGAGCTCTTTACTAGCCAAATTCCGGCAACTTCCTCCATCAATAATAACCTTGCAGGCTTTGCCATTGCCTACATTGGCCTTGGTCTGAAACAAATTACAGCACTTCTCATCAGGACTACGAGCAACTTGTAAGATGCGCTGTGAACAGACAAGGGTTGGATTATTGGATGGGTCACAATAAAACGTATCATTTGGATCATCATCTTCCTCATCAAATGGATCAGCATCATCCCCGTTCTCATACTCATTGGTCTCCTTGTTAAGCAACATAACTTTGGCATTTGGATAGTCACGCCTAAAGTGACCCTTCCCACCACAAGTGTGACAAGCCATATCTCTATTCCATGCTGTAGAAGTAGTGGAACCAGAGCCACTCATTGCCGGTTGCGCCATGGACTGGCAGCAGGTGTGTAACATCCCAAAAGTTTGGAAAGAAATTCAAATTTTGCATACATGAAATCATGCCATCATTTCATTCACATACATTCATGTTATCACCTTTTGCACAAGCTGCTTTTACTTTCTTTTAATCAGACCCTTCTCTGTATGATCACACAACAGGGGAAACTTATTCTTTTACAAAATCAAATTGTTTAAAATCATTTTGGTGCTTTTTGAAATGTTCACAAAAGAAAAAAGAAAAGAAAAGTGAAAGAAAAAGGAAAAAGACTAAAAGGGCCCTAGGGACCGAATCTAGCCCACGGCCGAAGATGGCCCACGACCCATTTCCCTCTCCCTCCTGAACCATTATCTGCTCCTTCTCCTCCTGCCGCTGACATGATGGCCCCACATGTCATCCCTCCTAGAGAAACTAGGACGAACACGACGCATCCCTGGGAGATATCCGCAAAAATCTCTCTGATTTTGTTTCAATCTTTTGCCCCTCGTCCACACCAACACGCCTATATAATCCCCCTCTATTCTGCACTCGTTACCCCCAAACCCTAGCGAAGCTTGCTACCAGGCTGCACGAACCCGAGGTCGCCGTGCTGCCGCTACTGCCAGAGAACATCGCTGGGCTCTGGTGAGCCTCGATCCCTTCTTGACCCCTCTGCTGCACCATCTCCTCTACCTCAACCTAGCGTAGCTCCCTGACAAATTTGTTCGCCCGTTTGTGCACCAGGCCGCCGAGACCGCCCCCGACCAGATCCCGCTGTCCGCCAGACGGAACTCCGGCGAGAGATTGCCAAGGCCCCGGTGCACCTTGACCCTGCAGACTTCGCCATCGTGACCGCATTGTCGATCTCTTTCTCTGGTATGAACACCATTTGCAAAATGTGCTCCTGCACATCGATTTCCTCCGTGCTCTACATGGCATAACCTCGCCGCTAACCTCTAGCCACCCTCCCACGTCATTATAGGAAATGCTCGAGCCTTTCGACCATGCCATCATCCTCGTTGCCTCTTCCTGAACCCCGTCGTCACCTTCTCGGAGCTCAACGACCACCAGAGACCCCTCGCCGTCGCCTTCCAGAGCCGCCAGATCTCGCCGTCGATGTCCTCCTCAGGTGAGCCCCCTCGGTTTCTCCCTCGACCGTTAGATCTAGATCCTAGGGGCTAGGTTAGATGACTTATCGAACCGTTATGGTCCGATCTGGGCCACCTGTTTCTCTTTTAATCCAACGGTGCTCGTTCTTAATCCACCCGAATCGGTACCTTTGAATCAGGAGACGCCACGTGCTCGCCCCTGGTTATTTCCGTTTCAAATTTCATTTTAAATTATCAGATTGCTAAACTTCAGAACTTCATATCTTTAGTTCTACTGGTCCAAATTTAGCAAACTTTGCGTCTCTAGATTCAGAAAAATGAGTATATTCTATTTATGGCATAAAATAATGCTTTTTCATCCATTTTATACAGTGAATTACTGCAAGTTTTAATTATGTGTTTTTGCTATTAAAAATAGTTGTAAAATTTATTTTATAGTAAATCCTTTTGTTTTTGGTCTATATGAAACCTCTCTGTACTGTAGCACGTCCAGAATAATTTTAGTATCTTCTATATTACTATTGTAGTTTTAGTTTGTTTAATTGATCTATGTGTGTTAAAAATATTCTTTTGAGCTTTATAAATAACTCTAAAATTCTGATAATGTCATCATGCATATAGTTAACAACCAGAGAATTTGTTAAGTGTCTTTGAGGTGTTTAAAATGCATTGCATGCAGATTTTCCTTTGAGTGTTTTATGATTGATATGTGCTTATGGTGCAATATTTTATGTGTAGATTGTGCTGAGTGCAACGAGTGCCTTTGTGACGAGTGCACCAACTCCTCTCCTCACCAAGGCAAGTGTCACCATGTTCCCTTGTCCCACTAAAAGTTTTGTCACTTGTAGCTTTTCTAGTAGAAGATGCATGTGTAGGTGGTTTTATGAGCTTTTGTCTTAGCTTGCTAAATTTTATGCTAAGTCTTTTGTCCAGCCTTGCCTAGATTTGCATCTCCTAGTAGAATTGCTGTTGCTTCAGGACTTTGTTTTTACACTTGTTGTGGGAAGTGTTAACACATAATTTTTGGCTAAATGTTGAAAACCTTGTTTTGCAAAAACTAAGAAAACAACTAAGTTAATGAATCACCTGGGTGGATGTGGCTTTGTTTGGGTTATGTTGAGTGATTCCCTGGGGTCATGTCGTCGAACCTCTGAACCACCAGGTGTATCTCACTTGTGGACGGCCACCCAGGAGCAAAGAGATTGAAGACGTTCAAGTCATGAAGCTTACAGTGCAACCACAAGACATATGGGCTCTGTCTTGGTCCACTAAGCTGCAAGAACTCAAGCCAGGCGGATAGAGGGTGGTAGATGTTGGTAGGATGGAACGCATCCGTTTGGTCTAAGGGAATGCTTCTGAAAGGCCTCGTCTTAGTTTTCACTTGGCCATTTGAGGCAAAATGAGTCTCATTGCAAAATGGGTCAACTAAGTCTTGTGGGAAAAGTGCACCACCATTGCAGAGTGTTTAGAACTAAGTACTTAGCCATGTCCCCGGTTATGGACAATTCTGAGTGACATGATATTGAAGCTGTTCAAGAATCTCCTCACCCCAATTTCTCTAAGTTAAAACTTGATGGGTAAACTTGGGTAGAAAAGGTGCTTCTTGTCAAAATTTTGCTAAGGAAAAATTGAGTTTTACAAAGATAGGGAAAAGCTTGCTTTTGCTAAGTCAAACTCCACCTGACCAAATAGCATATAAGTGTAGGTGCCATTGAGTCCACCAAAGTGACATCTTGCCAATACATTCAAAGTATTGACCCTCTGTGGCTGCAACGTATCATGTTGCAGGTGGCTACTATGAAGATTGAAGGTTGCTGCGCTTCGGTCACGAGTCTTCGTCCAACACGTCTGCCTACGGAGCTATGAAGAAAAGAAGACTTGTAGTTCATTTACTTAGTCATTTCTAGAGTTGTAATAGGTTTGTGGCATTGTGCCTTTCGAGTTGTAAAAGAACTATGTTATTTGATGATCAAGCGTTGTAATAAAGACCTTTGTATTCTTTGTATTTCATCTTCTAACTGTGTGTGCTAGCAGTTGATCCGGGACTAGCACAAATAAAACACAGGTACGCTACAGATGGTATCAGAGCAAAGTGTTGCCCTTAGGTTCGTGACCCTAGGATTGGACAAAAACCCTTAGGAAAAATTTAGGAGTCATTCTTGTTTCTTTTTGTTGCTAACACTTAGGAATAGTTTTGACTTCTAAGTTAGAAATCTCTTTAACTCTTGTTCAACGCTTTTGTTAAGTCTTTCTCTTTTGGTTTACTAACTTGTCATGTTCCAACGTAAAGATGTCAACCTTCCGCATCACCAAGCCCGACAGTTTCAAGAACTACAGCTTTGGAAAGCGCCTCATCGACATCGTCACTGCCTTGTCCCTGCCTACCCCATTCATCAAAGGGAGCGAGATGACCAAGTTTCACAAGAAGGGTGTCTGGGTCATCCACATCATGCAGCCAGTGCGCGAGATAGAGCCGAAGACTGAAAAGATCAAGTTCAAGGCCTTCCACACCAACAAAAAGGCGGGTGCCCATCTCCTCATGCAAGAATTGATAGTACGCCTCTGCGGACGTCACTTCTCCGAGCTTCAGAACCACTACTCCCACTCCTACGGCCGACGCGATGAGGAGGGCATGGTCATCGGGCTATCTGACAGCGAACAAGACCCCATGCGCACTCACCTCGCTGAGTTAGAGTACCTCGTCAGGGACGTCGACGTTGAGAGGTACAATGAGTTGTTTAACAATGACGATCTATGCGCCCAGCTTGCCGAGAAGGACAAACAATACCTGGAGCAGGAACAGAGGATCAAGGAGATGGAGGCAAACTTCAAGACTCAAGAGAAGCAGCGGAAGAGCCAAGAGAAGAGGATCCAAGCCAGGAACAAAGAATTAAGAGAGCTGAAGAAGAAACTAGAGTGCAACGATTTCGAGCTTGAAGCGGACCACGACTTGATCAAGAAGCTGCGCACCAACAAGAGGGAGCTTCAAGAGAAGGTCGACACCCTAACTGAAGAGCTGCAGGACTACAAGAGGCTACTCAAGGAGAATGGCTTCGATGTTGAGGAGGAGGAAGTCGCCATGGAAGAGTAGAGTAGTTAGATAGACTACCCCACTTTACCTTTGAGTTGCGTTTATGCCCGTGACCGCTTGTGGTATGGCATTACATATTGTATCCCTTTAGACTTAAACATTTGCGTACCTTCAAACTATTTGTGAGATGTTTATTGCATGCTTGGTTAAAGTTTTTCACCTATGCTTGTGTGTGCTTGTACGTGCTCTTTTAAGGATTGTTCATGTGCATGTGGGTAGGAAACTTTATTCCTTTAGACTCTATCTCTAAGTCTAACCTCACCTATTTTAAACCCAACAAATGCCTCCTCGTCGCGCTCCTGAGGAACATATGCAGCAGATGATGGAAGCCCAGGCTCAACTCATGCAAGTCATGACTCAGTTTTTGGCCAATGCTAACAACAATAATAATAACAACAACAACCCTCCACCACCACCACCCCCTCAGGTTGACATGCTTGCAAGGTTTCTAAGGCTTTGTCCTGCCAAGTTTTCTCATGCTGCTGAACCACTGGAGGCCATGGATTGGCTCCGTTCTGTCAACAAAGACTTGGTGACAACTGGTTGCACTGATGCTGAAAAGGTCAGGTTTGCAGCTCATCTGTTGGAAGGACCAGCAACAAGCTGGTGGGACACTTACCAGATCACTCATCCCATCAAAGGAGTGACATGGGACTCGTTCCAGGAAGGATTTCGGGCTGCACACATTTCCTCTGGTGTGATGGGCCTGAAGAAGAAGGAGTTCCGTGACCTGAGACAGAAGTACCGCAGCGTGTCTGAGTACATTGATGAGTTCACCAATCTGTCACGCTCTGGATGACATTGACACCGATGCAAAAAGGAAGGAGAAGTTCCTAGAAGGCCTCAATGATGAGCTGTCAATTCCTCTGTCTGTTTCCTACACTCCTACCTTTCAGTCTCTGCTGGATCAAGCTATAACCCTAGAGAGCAAGATGAAGTAGTCTGAAAATAGAAAGAGGAAGCATCATGTTAGCAAGTACCAACAGCCTGTGCACAAGCGGAACTATCACAGTGATCATGGGAGCTCTGGATTCCATAAGAATGGAGGAAACCACCACAACCATAATGGTGGAAATGGGCACCAGGATCACAAGGGAAATGGCCACCACCATAACGGCCACAGGAATCACAACAATCATAACTCCACCAGGGCAAATGGCCATAACAATGGCTACAACAATGGCAGAAACAACAATGTCCCTGAGAAGAGGGATATTAGTCAGGTGGAATGCTACAAGTGCCACAAGACTGGGCATTATGCAAATGATTGCCCACGGAAGAAAGATGAAGGAAACAAGCCCAATCCATTCCAGAAGGGGCATGTCAATCACATCAATGTGGAGGAGATATATGATGAGCCTCACGCCGTATATGGTATGTTTCTGCTCAATAAGTTTTCAACACTTGTTCTTTTCGACACTGGTGCATCTCATTCATTCATTTCAAGAGCATTTGTGGTTAAGAACAAAATACCCACTGAAACAATAGGTTGTCTGATAGGGTAAAGGTGCCCGATCTTTCGATGAGACGATAACTATCGATTATGGTGGAGGTCGACGTTGACGATCCGACTACAAACATGCGAGACGTTGCGCCTTAGCAATCGATACACCAACTTCCGAGGCTATTGATCACGCTGGAGCTAGATCAACCTGATCATGAGGATCAATCCCTGCAAGCAATCGAAGAACCAGCAAGAATTATAGTTGCAATCAAGATATTGCAAATATAGATGAAGGCTTTATTAAAGAGGTGGGATTCTGTCTGTGCGTAGTACAGAAGGTCGGTTTGACACTTGTGCCTATGGCGAAGAGTAGCTCGTGGCTAAGTCTTTAACTAAACAAAATCCAAGTTCTAATGATGGCCAGGAGGAGGTATATATGAGGGAAAGGGCAGGGATTTTCGTACAACCTGATGGGCCATCCAAAAATAGCCCTAGATGGGCCCTTTTCCACTCAAACAGCCTCCAGAAAATCCCTAAAATACCTAGGACAAAAATACATGGGTTTAACCCATAAAATAAGGTGACGCAGCACCATATAAAGCCTTGGACGAATTTTATGATTTGGTAACTTATGAATTTCGTCCAAGCATCCTTGCATCATTATGGTGGCTTCAAAGTTCGGAAATCTTCACTTGCAGCGTCATCCTGAATCCTCACATGATTGCTGCCATCATCTTCATGCATGATCATGCTCCAATGCTTGTCCCTCTCATCCATGCTAGGCCCATCATTCCTAAGTAACATAAACACATCTGATTTAGGCAGCATCATATTCTCATAAATATTAGGAATAGTTCCTAGAAACGAAAGTACCTAATTATTCAGTTGGCGTGCACGAGCTCTTGTGAGAGGTCCTTGGAATTGTGGAACATGAGGAAGTGTGGCTGTAGGTGCAACGGTTGTATCAACCATAGGGATGTCCTCATCATCCTCCCCTTCTTGAATTGAAGTCGTCCTCGACGCAATCTCATCTTCTTCTCCAAAATATGGTTTCAAATCTGCAATGTTAAATGAAGGACTTACCGTGCCCATCTCTGTAGGAAGCTCAATTTATATGCATTATCACTAATTTTTTCTAACACTTTGAAAGGACCAGCAGCACATGGCATTAATTTAGACTTGCGGAAATCAGGAAAACGATCTTTGCGCAAATGCAACCAAACTAGATCTCCCACATCAAACACAATATGCTTGCGTCCCTTATCACCAGCAACTTTATATTTAGCATTCATACATTCTATATTTTCCTTAGTAATCCTATGCAACGTAAGAATCTGTTCAGCACGTTGTGTAGCATCAGAATTATGTTGCACCGAAGATGGAATAGGTAATAAATCAATAGGTGCACGAGGAACAAAACCATACACAATCTCAAAAGGGCATAACTTAGTTGTAGAATGCACGGAACGATTGTAAGCAAATTCAATATGAGGTAAACAATCTTCCCACATTTTTAAATTCATTTTTGAAACAGCCCGTAACATGGTAGACAAAGTTCTATTTACTACTTCAGTTTGTCCATCAGTTTGGGGATGACATGTAGTACTAAACAACAATTTAGTCCCCAACTTAGCCCATAAACATCTCCAAAAATGGCTAAGAAATTTAGTATCATGATCTGAAACAATAGTATTAGGCACACCATGCAAGCGAACATCGCGAAAGAATAATTCAGCAACATGAGCAGCATCATCACTCTTATGACAAGGAATAAAGTGTGCCATCTTAGAAAATCTATCCACAACCACAAAAATACTATCCCTCCCCTTCTGTGTTCGAGGTAATCCTAAAACAAAGTCCATAGAAATATCCTCCCAAGGTACACTAGGAACAGGAAGAGGCATATATAAACCATGTGGATTAAGGCGGGACTTAGCTTTTTGACATGTTGTGCAGCGAGCAATAAATCTCGCAACATCCCTTCTCATGCGTGGCCAAAAGAAGTGTGTAGCAAGTACGTCTTCTGTCTTCTTTACTCCAAAGTGACCCATCAAGCCTCCTCCATGCGCCTCCTGCAACAACAAAAGATGAATGGAACCTTCTGGAATGCATAGTTTGTTAGCACGGAACACAAACCCATCATTGAGGATGAATTTGTTCCAAGTTCTACCCTCTAGACAGTGCTGTAAAACATCTTTAAAATCGGCATCATTCACATATTGTTCTTTAATAGTTTCCAATCCAAAGATTTTGAAGTCAAGTTGAGATAACATGGTATAACGACGTGACAAAGCATCAGCAATAATATTATCTTTACCTTTTTTGTGTTTAATAACATAAGGAAAAGATTCAATGAATTCAACCCACTTTGCATGACGTTTATTCAACTAAGCTTGACTATGAATATGCTTCAAGGATTCATGATCAGAATGTATAACAAATTCTTTAGGCCATAAATAATGTTGCCAAGTTTCTAATGTCCGAACAAGAGCATATAATTCCTTATCATAAGTAGAATAGTTCAAACTAGCTCCACTCAATTTCTCACTGAAATATGCAACAGGTTTGCCCTCTTGTAACAACACTCCTCCTAAACCAATTCCACTAGCATCACATTCCAACTCAAAGGTCTTATTAAAATCAGGAAGTTGGAGTAAAGGAGCATGTGTAAGCTTATCTTTGAGTAACATGAAGGCGTCCTGTTGTGCATTGCCCCAAACAAAGGGCACATCTTTCTTAGTAAGCTCGTTTAGCGGCGCTGCAATGGAACCAAAATCTTTGACAAAGCGCCTATAAAATCCAGCGAGGCCAAGGAAGCTCCTCACTTGTGTGACTGTTTTGGGTTGTGGCCAATTCGAAATTGCTTCAATCTTGGCGGTATCAACTTCAATACCCTGTGCTGTAACAACATAGCCAAGAAAAGCAACTCTATCCATGCAAAAGGTGCACTTTGCAATGTTACCAAACAAACGTGCAGCACGTAAAGCATCAAAAACAGCACGTAAATGTTCCAAATGTTCCTCTACAGATTTGCTATATATCAATATATCATCAAAATATACCACCACAAAATGTCCAATAAAAGCACGTAAAACTTCATTCATTAATCTCATGAAAGTGTTGGGAGCATTAGTTAAACCAAAGGGCATCACTAACCACTCATATAGGCCAAATTTAGTTTTAAATGCAGTTTTCCATTCATCTCCTAACTTCATATGAATTTGGTGGTAACCACTACGCAAATCAACCTTAAAGAACATGGTAGAGCCACTTAATTCATCAAGCATGTCATCTAAACAAGGAATAGGATGATGATAGCAAATAGTAATATTATTGATTGCTCTACAATCAGTACACATGCGCGAAGAACCATCTTTCTTTGGTACCAAAATAATAGGAATAACACATGGACTAAGAGACTCACGAATATGACCCTTGTCAAGAAGTTCTTGAATTTGTCGCTGAATCTCTTTCATCTCCTCCGGATTGGTACGATATGGCGCACGGTTGGGCAAAGATGCTCCAGGAATCAAATCAATTTGGTGCTCAATTCCACGAATAGGTGGCAGTCCTGGAGGTACATCTTGTGGGAAAATGTCCGCATACTCCTGCAAAATGTTAGCAACAGCAGGTGGGAAAGAAGAAGGCATCTCCTCAGCCAAAAACAACACTTCTTTGCAAATAATAGCATAATATGCAATAGTACTCACATCAATTTTAGAAATATCAGATTTGCTAGCTAGCAAACAAGTACTTTTCAAACAAATTTCTTTAGCATGTTTTGGAGCAGATTTAGATGTACTTGTAGAAGGCATAAGTTCCTTAGCAACAATCTGATTTTCACTCAGCTTTTTCCCCTCATTATGTGCTATACTAGCTCTAGCAAGATCATCTTTTAAAATACTTTCAGGAGACATGGGAAGTAACACAATTTTCTTATCATTATGAACAAGAGAATACTGATTTGTGCTACCATAGTGTATAGAATTTGTATCAAATTGCCATGGTCTACCAAGTAAAAGAGCACATGCTTGCATAGGAACAACATCACACTCAACATAATCAGCATATGCAGCAATAGTAAAATGCACACAAACTATACGTGATGAAGACTGTTTGGCCCGATCTTTCACGATGCACCTCCTGATCCAATGGATCTAATAGATCTTCCAACCACGTGAGCGATACACGCAACCTGAAGATGGGGGAACGTCAATCCTGCGAGCAACTCGTCGATGTAGACGAACCTCACGCCGAACAGATGAATCCAACGAGCAACTCGATGATGAACAATGAGCCTCACGCCGAAGCACGACAATACTTGAATAACAAGCACCTTCACGCATAACACAATATAGTGGATAACTAGACGAATGTCAGAGACGCCATCTCAATACGCCAACCCCGGAGGGATGGGACACACGGTGGAACACAATGTTCTACATAATTTTCTGCCTCCCTAAACCCTAGCCGTCCAGCCTCCTTATATAGACGGCCAGAAAACTATTGGGCTTGGACAGGCCCAAACCCAAAACATAAAATAAAACCTAAGTGGCCCACAACGTGGCCTAGCTACGAAATAACATGAACAGATATGTAAATTAATGACACAGCCTTAGACTTAATTATCACATATCGTAGGTCGTCCTAGCGTGTCAATATCCTCATCATCCTCCCCTTCTTGGAAAGGCGTTGTCCTCAACGCCGGAGGGTCTTCTCGAGCACGTGGCGTCAAATAAGTAATATCGCCACTCTCCATCTTCAAGTCTTGCCAGCCTGCCACACCACATCCTCCCTCTCAGCTAGCTTGACTTGCCCTTGGCGCCACTTTCATTATCGGCGCCACCAACCTGGTTGAGACACAAACAATCATCGGAATGCATTCTAGAAGCACATGAGCAGATCACCCAAAATGGATAGGACATACTCCTGCACACTGAGGGTCTAAATGAGCTGAATATACCCGCAGACGCAAACTGAATTTTGATAGCAAACAAAGCACATCACCCAAAACAAACAGGACAATTTCCTGCACGCCAAGGATCCAAACGTACTGAATCTGCCACCTCTTTAGAACTGCTAACACTGTCTCTTTCTTTTTCTATGTCCAATCCACCACATAGAGATCGAACAGATTCAAGTCCATGGTCACGTAGACGTAACAAAGTTTGTTCCAAAGCAATCTGCTCGATTTTCTCATTGCAATTACTACCAAGACCCGATTGCTGCTCTAAAAACTTGACAGCCGATGCAAACTTCTCTGTTTTTTTTAGACAAACTGGTCTCCACGTATCTCAGCGGAAACTTTCTAGGAGAAAACAAAACCGATCCACACCAATTCTTTTCCATTGCTAGCTCGCTAGAAAAATCCGACGTACCAATTCGATATTTCCTTTTTTAATGCCTTTCCTTTCTAGTGCGATCGGATCTGTCAACTGATGCATGGAAACAGACACACCGGCCCTTGCTGCCTGATCAGACGCAATCGATGTAGTAGAGATTTTCTCTTCTTTACCCATTTGTGCGTAGCGCCAATTTCATAAAAGGCTGGCCCATTTAGAACAGGGCCCGTGTGCTGGTTGCCAGGGGAGATCGGGGTGCGCCGGCCGATCGATCCCAGGAGCTATGCTAGCGAGGCGCCCAGGCACAGACGCCCTCTGTGATCAGGCGCACGCGGACGATGCTATTTTTTTCTTGTTGACTGGACCGATCGGATCTAGAAAATTCTTGCACATCGATCTGATCTGCCCAACACGATGCTGGTCGACACCAAACTCAATGGCACCTTGCAGATCCAATCTTCTATCTTCTAGTAACCAACGAAACTCTGCCGTCTCGGTACTCAAAACGACGAGATGCAACAATGTGCCAACTCGTAGTTTTGCCCACTGATGCCTCCAATGCTATCTGACAGATCAAAGATCAGCCCGATGACAAACACGACGCACCGTGATCAACCTGGCTGCTCTGATACCAAGATGATGAAGACTGTTTGGCCCGATCTTTCACGATGCACCTCCTGATCCAATGGATCTAATAGATCTTCCAACCACGTGAGCGATACACGCAACCTGAAGATGGGGGAATGTCAATCCTGCGAGCAACTCATCGATGTAGACGAACCTCACGCCGAACAGATGAATCCAACGAGCAACTCGATGATGAACAACGAGCCTCACACCGAAGCACGACAATACTTGAATAACAAGCACCTTCACGCATAACACAATATAGTGGATAACTAGACGAACGTCAGAGACGCCGTCTCAATACGCCAACCCCGGAGGGATGGGACACACGGTGGAACACAATGTTCTACATAATTTTCTGCCTCCCTAAACCCTAGCCGTCCAGCCTCCTTATATAGACGGCCAGAAAACTATTGGGCTTGGACAGGCCCAAACCCAAAACATAAAATAAAACCTAAGTGGCCCACAACATGACCTAGCTATGAAATAACATGAACAAATATGTAAATTAATGACACAGCCTTAGACTTAATTATCACATATCGTAGGTCGTCCTA
Source organism: Dactylis glomerata (assembly GCA_007115705.1). Classification (NCBI taxonomy): domain Eukaryota; kingdom Viridiplantae; phylum Streptophyta; class Magnoliopsida; order Poales; family Poaceae; genus Dactylis; species Dactylis glomerata. Next base: position 47,242 of record QXEO01000722.1, read on the forward strand.
GCGTGTCAATATCCTCATCAATACGTGTTACCTTAACCTTGCCGCTGTTATTAAACCATTGAATGTGATATGGACGATGATGGGGTCGTGTCATATGAGCAAGCTTTTCAACCATCTCCATGCTCGACAAGTTGTTGCAGCTCCTGCCATCAATAATAATGCGAATACAGCTATCTTTAACCACGCCCTTGGTATGGAACAGATTATGGCGCTGGTCGGGCTTGGCCTTGGTAATTTGTGCACTCAAGACTCGCTGTGCAACTAAACTTGGGTATTTCTCCGCATGTTCTGCAGCCATATATTCAGAATCTTGCTCCGTGGGTGCTGCAGCACATTGCTCATCAGATGCAATAAGAGCCAAAGTATCTTTTCATCATAATCACTGATGGAGTTGTATCCACCATCCTCAAGAGCAATCATCACACAGGAGGAGGCACAATCACGTGCAAAGTGACCAAGTCCACCACATTTGCGGCACTGAATTTGGCTAGACTTGCCCGTAGATGCCATGGAGGACGCAACACTCGGGGCTGGTCCTATAGTAGTCTTCCGTGTAGCAAACGGCGGTGGTGTAGATGTTGCCGATCGCGTGGATGTGGTCGCTGGAGGTGTAGGTGCAGTAGCCCGTGACGCCGAATTCGGTGATCTCCAAGTAGAACGCCCTGCAGAATAATTAGTTTGTGTCGCCTCGCGTCGATCCTGCACTTCACATTCAGCATTGCAAGCAAGATGGAACAAACAGGTAATAGTGTGATAAGATTTATATCTAAGAATGGTCTGAATTTCCTTATTTAACCCGCCTATGAATCGTGCCATTAATGCTTCATTATCCTCCTCTATACCACAACACAGCATGCCAATTTGCAACTCCTGATAGTAATCCTCTAAAGAATTTTTGCCTTGATCTGGACATGCTAATTTGGTAAGCATGGAACGCTGATAATAGGGTGGAACAAAATGAATACTCATAGCATTTTTTAAAGCATCCCACATAGTGATTGGATTAGCATGATTAGCACGACAATATTCAGACCACCATCTGGAAGCAAAACTAGTGAACTCACAAGTAGCAGCACTAACACGTCTATCCTCGGGATAATTTAAGCATGCAAAATGCTGGTCTAATTCTAATGCCCAAGAGAGGTATGCATCAGGGTTATAGCGACCATCAAACGTCGGAACATTTAATTTCAGTTTAGGAACATGGTTATCATCATGTACCAACGGACGAGGAGGTGGACGGCGAATGTAGGGCCTAGGATGGCCAGGTGGTTGATCAACTGTGAAGTCATCCGCGTACTCGCCCTCGTACTCATCTTCTCCGTAATAATCATCGAACTGTGCATCACGGGCCTGTGTAACACCCGTAGCTCCTGCAACGACAGCAGCCGCAGTGCCCGCAGCAGCACCCGCAGCCGAAGTTTGTGCCGGTGGATGGAGAATGCGCTGTGCATGTCCCACAAAGGTCAGTGGAGGAGCCACGCGAGTTGGCTGTGGTGGTGGTAAGCATGCTAGAACCTCCTGGAATTTAGCATCGAGTTTGGCGGTGAAGGTGGTCTCAAGTCCCTCGAGTTGCTCCATCGTGTCACTGAAACGCTTGTCCACATCCTGCATATGATCAGACAAAAGTTTGGTGATGTGAGGATGCAAGGCTTCACCCTCCAGTGGTGGTGTCTCGGTGTTGTCTGGTGGCATGATTAGTACACAAAAGCACAGTTATAGAATAGAGATGCAAGAGGAACAGGGGTGGAAAACAGTTAATCTATCAAGCAAACCAATACTCTTACCCATTTTTACCCTGCAGCAGGTGGCGATCAGCAACCGTCATGATCAAACTTCAGGAAGATTGAATAGAGCGATTGCCAGGTGGTGTCAATGCACGGTGTAGGAATATGTGGAGCTCTGCGTGGCTGCAATATCTGTAGCAACAATTTCAATACAGCAATGCAAGGTTGAATAATAGCTCAACAACGGTACTGTGCTGGTCCTAGACTATCTCAAGCTAGAGACGCGAGCCTAGAACACCACGAGTCACGCCGCGACACCGAAAAGCAGCAGGCAGTAGTGCTCTGAACAGCGCGCGAATGAGGCGAAAATCACTATGATGGAAAGTGTCTCAAAATGATCAGCAAGGTGAAATATCAGGATAGGATGAAGATTTTTTTTGAAATTTCCGAAAACTGCACGAAACTGCTCCGAAAAGCTTGCAGACGCCAATTTTTTTCACTATAATGGCTTATAGCTCAAAACGATCCCAGAAGCCTAAAAATAGTATAGGCCGAAAAAAAATTTGGAGGAGTTTCCGGACTCCTCTTCTTTCCTGCTGGCCGAAACTTTCTGGAACTCGGATCTAGTTACAACTCGGATCGGATCTACAATGATGGAAAGCAAGAGTAGGAAAACAAAAAAGTGTATGGCGGTGCTGATAGCGGAATTGGTGGTGGCGGTGGTGATGGCAGAATCGGTGGTGGCGGTGGTGATAGCGAAATCGGTGGTGGCGGTGGTGATGGCTGTGACCAAAACTCGAAACTCTAAAGATCTAGACATAAAACCAGCACTGGACACGACGATGTAGACTAGAATTCAACAAAGCAAATACTGAAAAGAAAAGATGCAAAAGGCCCAAAAGTGTTTCTAGGATACGGATCTAAACCTATTTTTTTGTCTTTTTATGGTTTATAGGAAGAAGAACAGATGCAATCTAAACGACGAAAACTATATGATCTCACCGAGAAACCCGAAATCTGATACCACTTGATAGGGTAAAGGTGCCCGATCTTTCGATGAGATGATAACTATCGATTATGGTGGAGGTCGATGCTGACGATCTGACTACAAACGTGCGAGACGTTGTGCCTTAGCAATCGATACACCAACTTCCGAGGCTATTGATCACACCGGAGCTAGATCAACCTGATCACGAGGATCAATCCCTGCAAGCAATCGAAGAACCAGCAAGAATTATAATTGCAATCAAGAGATTATGAATATAGATGAAGGCTTTATTAAAGAGGTGGGATTCTGTCTGTGCGTAGTACAGAAGGTAGTACAGAAGGTCGGTTTGACACTTGTGCCTATGGCGAAGAGTAGCTCGTGGCTAAGTCTTTAACTAAACAAAATCCAAGTTCTAATGACAGCCAGGAGGAGGTATATATGAGGGAAAGGGCAGGGATTTTCGTACAACCCTGATGGGCCATCCGAAAATAGCCCTAGATGGGCCCTTTTCCACTCAAACAGCCTCCTGAAAATCCCTAAAATACCTAGGACGAAAATACATGGGTTTAACCCATAAAATAAGGTGACGCAGCACCATATAAAGCCTTGGACGAATTTTATGATTTGGTAACTTGTGAATTTCGTCCAAGCATCCTTGCATCATTATGGTGGCTTCAAAGTTTGGAAATCTTCACTTGCAGCGTCATCCTGAATCCTCACACGATTGCTGCCACCATCTCCATGCATGATCATGCTCCAATTCTTGTCCCTCTCATCCATGCTAGGCCCATCATTCCTAAGTAACATAAACACATCTGATTTAGGCAACATCATATTCTCATAAATATTAGGAATAGTTCCTAGAAACGAAAGTACCTGATTATTCAGTTGGCGTCCACGAGCTCTTGTGAGAGGTCCTTGGAATTGTGGAACATGAGGAAGTGTGGCTGTAGGTGCAACGGTTGTATCAACCGTAGGGATGTCCTCATCATCCTCCCCTTCTTGAATTGAAGTCGTCCTCGACGCAATCTCATCTTCTTCTCCAAAATATGGTTTCAAATCTGCAATGTTAAATGAAGGACTTACCGTGCCCATCTATGCAGGAAGCTCAATTTATATGCATTATCACTAATTTTCTCGAACACTTTGAAAGGACCAGCAGCATGTGGCATTAATTTAGACTTGCGTAAATCAGGAAAATAATCTTTGCGCAAATGCAACCAAACTAGATCTCCGACATCAAACACAATATGCTTGCGTCCCTTATCACCAGCAACTTTATATTTAGCATTCATACGTTCTATATTTTCCTTAGTAATCCTATGCAACGGAAGAATCTATTCAGCATGTTGTGTAGTATTAAAATTATGTTGCACCGAAGATGGAATAGGTAATAAATCAATAGGTGCACGAGGAACAAAACCATACGCAATCTCAAAAGGGCATAACTTAGTTGTAGAATGCACGGAACGATTGTAAGCAAATTCAATATGAGGTAAACAATCTTCCCACATTTTTAAATTCATTTTTAAAATTGCCCGTAACATGGTAGAGAAAGTTCTATTTACTACTTCAGTTTGTCCATCAGTTTGGGGATGACATATAGTACTAAACAGCAATTTAGTCCCCATCAGTTTGGGGAACATGAGGAAGTGTGGCTGTAGGTGCAACGGTTGTATCAACCGTAGGGATGTCCTCATCAGTGTCCTATAATGGTAAGTTCTCCAGGGGGAGAGTTGATAGTAAATGCCGGTTGTAGAGACCTAGTCCTGGAAATTGGAAAACACAAGTTTCCGGCTAACCTCATTGTCCTAGACTCACAAGGATTAGATGTCATCCTAGGCATGGATTGGATGACCGCTTTTGAGGGAGTCATAGACTATGCAAACAAAACCATCACCCTTACAATCCCTGAAAAGAAACGCATTCATTTCAAATCAACCTTCGAGCTTAAAGGGTCTAAGGTTAATTCTCTTAAGGGGGTTAGTATGCATGAAGTGCCAGTTATGAAGGAGTATCCGGATGTGTTTCCGGAGGAGCTACTAGGAATGGCACCAGACAGAGATGTCGAGTTCATCATTGACTTGCTGCCAGGAATAGGACCCATAGCAAAGAGGCCATACAAGATGGACATAGAAGAATTAAAGGAATTAAAGAAGCAGCTCAAGGAACAGTTGGACAAAGGTTTTATCCAACAGAGTTCATCATCATGGGGAGCCCCTGTTTTGTTTGTAGAGAAGAAGGACTCCAGCAAGAGATTGGTTGTGGACTACCGTTCCCTGAATGAAGTGACCATCAAGAACAAGTACCCATTGCCCAGCATCAATGACCTGTTCGACCAGTTGAAAGGAGCAAAAGTGTTCTCCAAGATTGATCTCCGATCAGGATATTTCCAGCTAAAGATCTGAGAACAAGACATACCCAAGACAGCTTTTACCACTAGATATGGTCTATATGAGTATACCGTCATGTCTTTTGGGCTAACAAATGCCCCGACATACTTCATGACCATGATGAACAAGGTGTTCATGGAATACTTGGATAAATTCGTAGTGGTGTTCATTGATGACATCCTGATTTACTCCAAGCATGATAAAGAACATGAGCAGCACTTACACTTAATCATGGAAAAGCGTAGGGAGCATAAGCTATATGTAAAATTTAGCAAGTGTGAGTTCTGGCTGAACAAGGTAGGATTTCTTGGTCACATAGTTTCTGCTGATGGAGTCATGGTGGATCCAATCAAGGTAGCATCCGTCACCGAATGGGAGTCACCCAAAAATGCGAGAGACATCCGGAGTTTCTTAGGCCTTGCTGGATACTATCGGAGATTCATTGAAAATTTCTCCAAGATAGCGAAGCCGATGACTGAACTATTGAAGAAAGACAAGAAATTTGAATGGACCGACTCATGTGAAGCTAGTTTTCAAGAACTAAAGAAATGACTAGTAAGTGCGCCCGTCCTATGCCTGCCAGATATATAGAAGGATTTCCAACTTTACTGCGATGCTTCTCGTCACGGACTTGGTAGCGTCCTTGATGTGGGGTGACCCCCGAGGTGTGGCCCGATCTTCACGGATTCACGAGATTTATGGCGGGGAATGAGGAAGAACATGAAGAACACGACGAACACGATGAACATGATGAACAAATCGAAGGCAAACTCACACACACAAGATACACACCGGTTGTCCTCGTTGGCCCGATTCACCAACTCAATAGAATCATAAGGAAGAGACTCCAAGAGTAGAATTCCTTGTGAGAGATTGACTTGCAAGGGATAGAATTCCAAGAGAGGAAGAGACCAATCAATTGGATAGAATTACACACTCTTGTATGCAAGAGATCCAAATCAAGGTAGAATTCCCCAAATAGAAGAGATCCCAAACAAAGAGGGTGATTTCTAGATGTAGATCTAGTTGGGTTGCCTTAAGGGAGAAGGCATCATGCCAATTTTATCTTAAGTCATCTCTGTCTTATCTCTAGGGGAGGGGGAGCCATATATATAGGGAGCCACGAGCTAGGGGTAGTTTGGGCATTAGGGAGAAAGATAACAAAGGTGGCTTCATGGCCAAGACATAGCTGACTCGAGCAGGCCGGCTATAGCTGGGGTTAAGGCCGGCTTTAGCCGGAGGGCCGGCTTTAGCCGGGGTAGGACCGGCTTTAGCCGGTCCAGCTTCAGCCGCAACCTCTTCTTGCGGCGCTTCCAAGCTTCTTTCCGGTTGTTCTTCTTCTTCCTTCTCTTCCACGCCTCGATGATGTCGGACTTGATTGTTGACACACATGATGTTGTGAGGTCCAAAAGCCACCCCACATCATCCCCCCCCCGCTTCAAAGAACGTCGTCCTTGACATTGACTCAACATCATCATGTAGGGAAGGTAGATGTAGGCGATTGTACTTGGAGTGTGCCATGTGGTCGTTCTTGCGTAGATTGGTTTGGCAACTCTTGAATGTTCCTTCATCTTCCATGAGGCCTACAAAGGTCACAAGCAAAGAGAAACAACACTCAAACAGTAGCCAATTCTTAGATTTTATGGCGTGAGTTCGTGAGTAGAAAGAGGTCACCTTACTAAGTTGTTGATGTGCTCTCGTTGTAGAAGTTTTTGATTGAAACCACGCGCGGGAGCGCATCCACCAAGAATATCCATGTGTACCTGCGCACCACAAAGACCAAGCAAAGTATGTGTGTGCGTGATAGGGGAGCATATCATCAAGGACATGTCCATTCTTATTCACAACACAATTAGCACAACACAAGTATAATAAAGGGAATGCATATGCAAGGTCTATGTGTAAGCAAATTGTTTGAACATCTTCCAAATATGGGAACACAAAAACTCCAACAAAATTTGATAAGACCATGGTGTGAATCTCATGTTGAAAGACATGCATAGTATTGCGCTCAAGGCTTTGGAAAGAGCAAGGAGTCAACATCCTTGAAGCAATACGAGGAGAGTTTGGCAAAAACACATACGGCAAGATGGCAAAGTCATCATCAACATGTGTGCAAACAAACCATAGAAAAGAACAAGTTTTCATCATATTTGTTGCAACACAAATCATATTCATCCACAAGTAGAAGAAGATATCGTTATCACAAGAGGTTATGCATCCCAACCAAAAGAAAGAGGAATTTGTCAAATTGTTGGATGCAACACCAATGAACGCAAAGCGGGAACACATGTGACAAGTCATGACCAATATAGCAATGTGGTTGCACACAAAACAAAAGGAAGAGAAATCGTTCCACATGTATGTTGCAACACAGAAAGCATCAATGTTCAAAATCATGGGAGCATGATTGTCACAAGTGGCACCAAAATCATCAACATGCTTGCAAAGAAACCATATGGAAGAGAAATGTTTCCACATGTTTGATGCATAGCATGTGAAGGGTATGCGAGCGGAGTTTGAGTTTGAACTCACAAGTATTATGCTCTCAAGAGCTCGTTTCACCAACTCATGCTCAATCGAGGTTGACGTTGTTATCCGCGTACCTACGCACACAAAAGATATCCAAAACAATATGTGTGCATGGTAGATGAATACATCATCCATCATGATGCATCTCTTTATTTGCACAACACCATTAGCCTCAAGCAAGATATCAAAATATTCATGGTGATTATGCAAAGTATATGTGGGAACATGCGTATCATGTGCAAATGCAAAATCTTCATTAGTTAAGAGAGCTATGGGGGCCTTCTCATTGTCAAATATAATAACATTAGTGCAAACCAAGCATTTGAAAGAGCAAGTGTTCAACATTTTGGTTGCATTAATGGAAGAATATTGCAAGCATTGTGCACAAAACATTTTCAAAATTTTATCCTTGTTGTCGACAAACCTAGGGAAAGAGCAATTGTTCGACAAGGTTGTCACAACCAAAGTATCATTGTCCTTATTGCAAGCAATATATGGGAAAGAGCAATTGTTCAACATATTGCATGCAATAGGCGATAAAGTGAAGCACTCATAGCTTAGCATCTTCATGGGAATCATGGCATCACCAACACCTATGTTGTTACCTTTGTGGTCGCACTCCTTTGAAGTAGGTGTTGTTGAAGTAGGTGGCTCCAATTGGCCAACATGCTTATCATCTTCTAAGCATGGTGTGTTATCATCATGTGTATGCACCATGTACATCTTGTCCAAGGTTGGCGTCGCTTCATCCATGGGATCTATTGCAACATGAGAAAACACACTCAAGGTAGAGGGTAAGTTGTTAGAAATCGATATGGCCTCACTTGACCTATCAACTACCACTCTTGTCTCACTCGGTGTATCACTCATGCCCTCAAAGTGGAAGCACTCACTCTCACATATAGTGGAATCACTCATCTCACGTATAGTAGATTCACTCATCTCACATATAGTGGAATCACTCATCTCACGTATAGTGGAGTCCGTCATCTCCATGGAATGGACGTCATCATCATCCGAGCAACCTAGCAAAGAAGAAGACAACACAAGAGGAGTAGAGGTTAAGTTGTTAGAAAGCACAATGTCCTCACTCAACTCATGTGGTGTATCACTCTTGCTCTCAAGGTGTATTTGGCTCTCATCCTTGCGTGGGGTAGGTTTCTTCCTCTCACATAGGCTATCAATATGTGGTTGTTGGTTTGCACGATGCTCTTGAGGGTGAGGTTGTCTATGGCGCTCATGGTGACTCCCATGGTTGGAGCGGGAAGAAGATCTTGATGAACGCGACCTTGAGCGGTGACGTTGGCGTGCCAAGTTGTCAACGGATGACATGAGTTGCTCCATTTTTGCATTGAGCTTTGCTTGCGATTCCTCCCACCTTGCGGTATCCTTGGCTTTGATGTAGGCATACCGGTCGGTGTACTTCTTTTCCATGGCGTTGAACTTCTTTTCCCAGGCGGCGCGCCGTGCGTTGAAGTTTTCTAACCAAGGGTCTTTAGGTTCTTCATCTTGATTTTGGTTTGCATGGTGCCGATCTTGATTCACCATAGGTGGGGCACCATGATGTGGTTGACCTTGACGTTGATGTGCCGCTTGTCGCGGTTGTTCTTGATCTTGTTGATGATGTTCATGATGGCTTTGATGGTGATGATGAGCCTTGGAATGCTTCTCGTGGCGATGAGACTGTCTTGTAGGAGCCGTTGCGGAGGTGTCATGTGGGATGGAAGACACCATTGGAGACAAGGTCGCCTCTTGGTAGGACATCTCACGGCTTGGCAATCTCGAAGCTCTTGTGGTGGTCCTCCTCGCGGAGTTGTCGTGGACGTTGTCGTAAATGGGCTCTTCAAGGCATGGACACCACGTAGGTTGTTTATGGTTAGCACCATGCTCATGAGGTTGGCGATGACGCTCATGGTCACCCACATGATTGGAGCGTGAAGAAGACCTTGATGAGATCAACCTTGTGCGATGAGCCGATGTACACCAAGCATCTAGAGATTTGGGTGCTTCATGATGTTCTTGTTTGGGACATTCACGAGCCTCGGCACGCTTCCTTTCATGTATGCGTTGACGAGGAAGATCATGTTGGCGTTGTGCTTGGTGAACTATGTGATGGTCTCTAGTATCTTGATGTGCCCATGCACGCTTGTCGTAGTCGAAGGAGTTGTCTATGTATTGTTTCTTGTCCATCTTGCTCATGTAGTCGAAGTTGTCGCCGATGTAGCGTTTCTTGTCCATCTTGCTCATGTAGTCGAAGTTGTCGCCGATGTAGCATTTCTTGTCCACCTTGCTCATGTAGTCGAAGTTGTCGTAGTCGGTGTAGTCCTCCGTGAACTTTCCATGATAACTTCCGCTGCCCCTAGACATTGCTCACACAAGGCAAGATATATGTATGTAGAAGTGGTGGGGGTTAGAAAACTACAATTAGATCACTTCCCGTGGAAACTATTGAAAGGATGAAACACCGAAAGGACAACCGTGGTGCACAAGTTAGAACACACGCAAAAGGCTATATGGTTGATGGGAAGGAAACATGGAAATGCCAAACGAATATGGTCAAAAGAAAAGTCTATTGTCAATTGTGGGTAAAATCCAAAATCAAATGTCAAGAACGGTGATCTACGTCAAGGAAACACGGAAACACACACAAAAGATATAATGGGGTTAGCGTGACCAAAGAAGTGAGCAAAGAAACAAAATGGTCCTAATGAAGACTATTAGCTCGGTGTCACGCCAACGCAAGAGAGACCGTAGCTTGGTTGCATAAGAAAGAAGCAACAAGATTTGCACAAGATGCCACTCTTCTCTTTTCTCTCTTTTTGCTTACAAGCTTTGAACTCCTTTGTATCGGTGGAACACACACTCTTTTTGGATTTTTGGTGTTTCTATGCTTAAAAGCTTATTTGCTATCTATGTCACACAAAGGCTATTTCTTCTTTTGTGTATCTCTCTCACCGAGCTTGCTTCGGAGCTTTGCTCAACTTAGGCACACACACAAACCCTCTCACGGTCGTGAACACTTGTGCAATGCTTCGCAACACTCGAAAAGCCACTCTCAATAGGATAGGTACACAAAGGAAGAAAAGAGGTTACAAAGGTGGTGCAAGTTATACCTATGCAAAGGTTAGGCGGTGTCAAAACACACAACTTGCGGCGATGTCAATGAAGATGGAGTCAAAAGACTAGTCGGAGTTCCGGTGCGCTGATGCCGTCATCGCGATGTTGATGTAGGCGCGTTATTACTTGGCACAAACAAGGCACGCAAAAACCGAAACCCGAACACATACGTCAATTCCCTAAAAATTTAGGGCAAAAAGAACTCACAAAGGTTGTCAAAATTTGTGTCAAGATACGCCAGATTTTTGTGTCAAAGGGGTCTAAAGATGTCCAAAGGGGAATTATTGTGTTAAAACGGAGTCAAAACAAGATTGGCGGATGTATACCGGCTTTAGCCTCTTTGGACCGGCTTTAGCTAGTCTTGGTCACTGCGTGGAGCTAGCTTGATGCGTGACTGTGCGCTGGCGAGAGCTAGGCTGGCGGGAGGTGGTTGGCGGCCGCGAGCTGGGGAGCTACCGGCTGCTTGGTGCGGGGCGACGGGCGAGCGAGCGGGGCGCGCTGGTGGGTGGTCAAACCGAGCAGGAGGTGAACTGGGCCGGGGCGGCGCTGCCTGATGCTGTGCGGGAGCTGCGTTGTAGCGGAGAGTCCGGAGCTGAGCAGGCGGGGACTGGGCAGGCCAGGCGGCTGGTGCAAGCAGGCGGAAGCTTGGGCGGATGTGGGCGCGGGCGAAACGGAGGCTTGGGCGGGTGCGAGCAGGGGGCGGTCGATGCGGTTTGGTGCGCTAGGCGCTGGCGAAGGCGTGCGGGCACGAGCAAGGCGGAGGGGCGTGCTGGGAGGCGAGCTGCGCAGGGACGGCGAAGGCTCGCGAGCTGAGGCTCGAGGCGGAGCTTGCGATGTTGTGCGGCTGAGCGAGGCGAGGTGGATCGATGGGGTTGACCCGTGGGCAGGCCAGCTTTAGCCGGGCTTGGGCCGGCTTTAGCCGGTTTCAGGGCCGGCTTTAGCCGGTTTGCACTTTTTCGAGAAATTCTGGAGGAGATGTTCGTCGATTTGGGCGGAAATTCGAAGAGAAAATCATTGATTCCGAGAGAAATAAGAGGAATTGGGGCTAGAAATTTTATGGCAATGTAGATCAACACCCAAAACATCAAATCTATGGATCAAAACCACAAAAAACTCAACAAATCTAGAGATCAAAATTCGAGGCAATTTTGGGGCTATTTTTTTGGATTTTTGAAATTTATGGTGGAAATCACAAACAAGAGTAAATCCGTGGCAACCAAAAGCTGCTGATACCATATGATGTGGGGTGACCCCCAAGGTGTGGCCCGATCTTCACGGATTCACGAGATTTATGGCGGGGAATGAGGAAGAACACGAAGAACACGACGAACACGATGAACATGATGAACAAATCGAAGGCAAACTCACACACACAAGATACACACCGGTTGTCCTCGTTGGCCCGATTCACCAACTCAATAGAATCATAAGGAAGAGACTCCAAGAGTAGAATTCCTTGTGAGAGATTGACTTGCAAGGGATAGAATTCCAAGATGGGAAGAGACCAATCAATTGGATAGAATTACACACTCTTGTATGCAAGAGATCCAAATCAAGGTAGAATTCCCCAAATAGAAGAGATCCCAAACAAAGAGGGTGATTTCTAGATGTAGATCTAGTTGGGTTCCCTTAAGGGAGAAGGCATCATGCCAATTTTATCTTAATTCATCTCTGTCTTATCTCTAGGGGAGGGGGAGCCATATATATAGGGAGCCATGAGCTAGGGGTAGTTTGGGCATTAGGGAGAAAGATAACAAAGGTGGCTTCATGGCCAAGACATAGCTGACTCGAGCAGGCCGGCTATAGCCGAGGTTAAGGCCGGCTTTAGCCGGAGGGCCGGCTTTAGCCGGGGTAGGACCAGCTTTAGCCAGTCCAGCTTCAGCCACAACCTCTTCTTGCAGCGCCTCCAAGCTTCTTTCCGGTTGTTCTTCTTCTTCCTTCTCTTCCACGCCTCGATGATGTCGGACTTGATTGTTGACGCACATGATGTTGTGAGGTCCGAAAGCCACCCCACATCAGTCCTAATGCAGAATGGAAAAGTGGTGAGTTATGCCTCACGCCAGCTCAAGCATCACTAGAGAAATTACCCCACCCATGACCTATAGCTAGCATCCGTTGTTCATGCTCTAAAGGTGTGGAGACACTATTTGATGGGAAAGCATTGTGATGTGTTCACCGATCACAAGAGCTTGAAGTATATATTTACCCAGAAGGAACTGAACATGAGACAAAGAAGATGGTTAGAACTCATAAAAGATTATGATATGAGCCTGCAATACCATCCGGGAAAGGCTAATGTTGTAGCTGACGCCTTAAGTCGTAAAAGCCACGTAAATGGGCTTACAGCAGGTGAGTTGCCTGAAGATTTGTGTGAATAGTTCAAAGAGCTCAGATTGGAGATTGCGCCAGAAGGGTTTTTGGCATCTCTTGAAGTTCAACCTACGCTAATGAACAAGATCAAAGAAGCTCAGAAGCTAGATAAGGAGATAGAAGAAATAAATTTTAATATGGCAAAAGGAAAGGCGAAGGGATTTCGCAAAGATGACCAAGGAGTCCTATGGTTTGAGAAGCGTGTTTGCATACCCCAGGACCCTGAACTCAAAAAGTTGATTTTGCAAGAAGCTCATGATTCACCATATTCTATTCATCCTGGGAACACCAAGATGTATATGGATTTGAAGGGTAGATTTTGGTGGAGCAATATGAAAAGGGATGTCGCCGAGTACATTGCCCTATGTGATGTATGCAATAGAGTCAAGGCAGAGCATCAGAAACCAGCAGGTTTATTGCAGGCATTGCCTACACTAGAATGGAAATGGGATAACGTTGGCATGGATTTTATTACGGGTTTACCAAGGACCAAGTCCAGATATGACTCCATCTGGGTTGTAGTTGACCATTTAACGAAAGTGCCTCACTTTATTCCCGTGAAGACCACTTATACCAGTGCCAGACTAGCCAAGATATACATGAATCGAATAGTGTGTTTACATGGAGTTCCTAAGAGCATTGTATCTGATAGAGGTACTCAATTCACCTCTCACTTTTGGCGCCAACTCCATGAATCCTTGGGCACTAGTCTAGAGTTCAGCACAGCATTTCATCCTCAGACTGATGGGCAAACAGAAAGGGTGATCAAATTCTAGAGGACATGTTGAGAGCTTGTGCCTTGGACTATGGGTCTAGCTGGGATGATAATTTGCCATATGCAGAGTTTTCTTACAATAATAGCCATCAAGCTAGCATTGAGATGGCACCATTTGAAGCTCTATATGGAAGAAAGTGCACTACACCATAGCTTTGGAATGGTGTTGGAGAATGAAGTCTTTTCGGGCCAGACATAATAAGATATGCCAAGGAAAAGGTTCGTTTGATCAGGGATAGGCTCAAGATAGCTCAGTCTAGGCAAAAGAGCTATGCTGATTCAAAGCGTAGAGAGGTGACCTGTGAGGTGGGCGATAGAGAATACCTTTGAGTATCGCCACTTCGTGGAGTGAAAAGATTTGGAGTCAAAGGAAAGCTAGCACCTCGCTTTGTAGGGCCATTCAAGGTTTTGGCTCACAAAGGGGAAGTTGCATATGAGCTCGAACTGCCAGAATCTTTGTATGCAGTGCACAATGTGTTCCACGTGAGTCAGTTAAAGAAATGTCATCCAGAGATGGCAGATACACCACTAAGAGACACAATACCATTGGAAGAGGTTCATTTGGAAAGTGATCTCACATATGAAGAGAAGCCCATCAAAATCTTGGAGACATCAGAAAGAGTTACTCAAACAAAGAGTATCAAATTTTGCAAAGTTCAGTGGAGTCACCATACGGAAGAAGAAGCAACTTGGGAACAAGAAGATGAACTTTGAGAAGACCATCTGCACCTATTTGCTAGCCAACCCGATTCTCGAGGGCGAGATTCATCTTAAGGGGGTTAGACTTGTAACATCCCAAAAATTTGAAAGAAATTCAAATTTTGCATACATGAAATCATGCGATCATTTCATTCACATACATTCATGTTATCACCTTTTGCACAAAGCTGCTTTTACTTTCTTTTAATCAAACCCTTCTCTGTATGATCAGACAACAGGGGAAACTTATTCTTTTACAAAATCAAATTGTTTAAAATCATTTTGGTGCTTTTTGAAATGTAGCGTACCTGTGCTTTATTTGTGCTAGTCCCGGATCGACTGCTAGCACACACAGTTACAAGATGAAATATCAAGAATACAAAGGTCTTTATTACAATGCTTGATCCACAAATAACTTAGTCTATTACAACTCAAAGGCACAAAGCCACAATCTTATTACAACTCAAGAAAATGACTAAGTAAATAAACTACAAGTCTTCTTTCTTCATTGATCCGCAGGCAGACGTGTTGGACAAAGACTCGTGACCGTAGCGTAGCATCCTTCAATCTTCTTAGTAGCCATCTGCAACATGATATGTTGCAGCCACAGAGGGTCAATACTTTGAATGTATTGGCAAATGTCACTTTGGTGGACTCAATGGCACCTACACGTATATGCTTTTTGGCCAGGTGGAGTTTAACTTAGCAAAAGCAAGTTTTTCCCTATCTTTGTGAAACTCAAATTTTCCTTAGCAAATTTTTTTTGTCCAGAAGGACCTTTTATTACCCAAGTTCACCCATCAAGTTTTAACTTAGAGAAATTGGGGTGAGGAGATTCTTGAACAGCTTCAAAGTCATGTCACTCAGAATTGTCCGTAACCGGGGACATGGCTAAGTACTTAGTTCTAAACACTCTGCAGTGGTGGTGCACTTTTCCCACAAGACTTAGTTAACCCTTTTTCCATGAGTCTCATTTTGCATCAAACGGCCAAGTGAAAACTAAGACGAGGTCTTTCAGAAGCATTCCCTCAGACCAAACGGACACGTTCCATCCTACCAACATCTACCACCCTCTGTCCGCCTGGCTTGAGTTCTTGCAGCTTAGTTGACCAAGACAGAGCCCATATGACTTGTGGTTGCACTGGAAGCTTCACGACTTGAATGTCTCCAATCTCTTTGCTCCTGGGTGGCCGTCCACAAGTGAGATACACCTGGTGGTTCAGAGGTTCGACGACATGACCCCAGGGAACCACTCAACATAATCCAATCCAAGCCACATCCACCCAGGTGGTTCATTAACTTAGTTGTTTTCTTAGTTTTTGTAAAACAAGGTTTTCAACACTTAGCCAAAAATATGTGTTAACCCTTCCCACAACAAGTGTAAAAACAAAGTCCTATAGCAGCAGCAATTCTACTAGGAGATGCAAAGCTAGGCAAGCTAGACAAAACTTAGCATAAAAACTAGCAAGCTAAAGATAAGAAAACTTAAAAACACCTATTCATGCATCTTCTACTAGAAAGCTACAAGACCAAAACTTTCAGTAGGACAAGGGAACATGGTGACACTTGCCTTGATGAGGAGAAGAGTTGGTGCACTCGTCACACAGACACTCGTTGCACTCAGCACAATCTACACACGAAATATAGCATCATAAGCACATAACAATCACAAAACAGTCATGAAAGAAAAGTATGCATGCATATGTATTTTAAACACCACAAGGACACTTAGCATGTTCTCTGGTTACTAACTATATGCATGATGACATGATCAAAATTTTAGAGTTTATTATAAAGCTTAAAACATCAATTAACACATCAATGGAGCAAATAGTCACACTAATGTTACAAAAGTAATATAAAGGTTACCAAAAATAATTTGGCCATGCTACAGTACCAAGAAATATCAGAGGGTCCTAAACCAAAAGGATTTACTGTGAAAAGAATTTTATAACTATTTTTAATAACTAAAACACAAGATTAAAGCTTGCAGCAATTCACTAATTAAAACAGCTACTATACAAGCTTTTGATACTGTAGATAGAAACTACACAATTTTCTGAAACCACAGACGCAAAATTTGCTAAATTTGGACGTATAGATCTCAAGTTATGAATTTAACAAGTTTTGAACCAAATCTGTGAATTAAAACAAAAACGAAATCGGGTTAATCCTGGTGTCGACACGCGTCGCTTTCCGATTCGAGGATACCCCTTCGCGCGGATCGCCGTCCTGGATCGCTGGATTAAAAGGGTAAGGAACGGATCTGATCGCTCGGTACCATTTCGGTAAGTGATCTAAACCTAGCACTAGATCTAAGATCCAATGGCTGGGAATGAAACCGTGATGACTCACCGGAGGAAAGCGTCGACGGCGGGATCCGGCGGCTCTGGAGATCACGACGAGGTGGCTACGACGGTTCCCGGTGGTGATGAAGTACTTGACGGCGCTCAGGAGGTCACGGGGATGACGATGGCGAAGGAAGATTCTCGGAGGTTTCCTGCAGTGATGGCAAGAGGCGGCTGGAGGTCAAGACCGTGGCAGTGAGGTTGAGAGCACGGTGATTCCGTCGAGTGCAGAGGGAGAGAAGGAACAGTGACCATACCGGGGAGTTCAGATCGTCGTGGCGACCCTAGTGGTGAGGCTGGCATGCTCGAGGAGGTCCAGGAGCGCGGAAATCCCTCGCCGGAGTTACGTCTGGCGGCTGCGAGATCCAGTCGTGGATGCTTCCATCGCTCTGGTGCTCAAACAGAGACGAAAGCATGTCAGCAAGGTGCGCGCGTCTAAGAAAAGGGAGGAGGTGCAAAAAGGGTAGATCGGGAGGCGTCATTGCTCACCAGAACCGGCGGCGTCCTCTGGTAGTATGGCAGCGCGGTGATCTCTGGTTACGGCAGCCTGGCGGCGTTGTAGCTAGGGTTTTAGAGAGGGGTAGGTGCAGACGGGGAGGGGGTTTATATGGTGGGCATTGCGTGGCAGAGGGGTTAGGGTTTGTGCCGGATTCGGAGAGGAGTCCAGAGCGGCTACGCCCGTCGCGTGATGTTCGTCCCGAGTTCTTCGGGAGGGATGACAGGCGGGTCCCGGTTGTCAGCGGCTGAAGGTGGGCGCGCGGTACCGATTCGGAAAAGAGGGTAGGCGGGTCGTGGGCCGCTTCTCTGGCAGGGCCAAAATGCTGCCCCGCGACCTTTTGCAAAATCCTATTTTCTTCTCCTTTTTCTTTTCTGTTTTCTTTGCTATTTTTGCTAGATAACTTCAAATTGAATTTTAAAACCACTTTTGAGCTTGTCAAACTTTTCCTTCTGTTTGGTGAACTTCAGGGAGACTTTTTGAAATAAAGTGGCAATCAAAACTAAGAAGAAATGCACATAAAATGATGAGATAGACGCATATGCAATGGATGAAATGTCATGATTTCTTGTGTGTACAATTTTCAAAATTAACCCAAAATTTGGGATGTTACAAGTGATATGGGGTGGCCCGATCTTCTCAGTAAGCTTGCGGTAGTGATGATGATGATGATAGATAACTTGGTGTCACCGATGATCTCTCCTCGCTAGATCCCTGATGCCAATGCAACAGCTCTCTACCCTTCAGATATTCACGACTTCACACACTTGCACAACGTAGCCGTCGACCATGAAATGGTATAATTGCAATTCACTAATTCCCAATGGAACAGCAGATCACACTTAACTTGCAGTATATAATCTCCAGATCGAAACGAATTGGAGACAAGAATTCCAGATGAATGCTTAGAGCAATCTCAAGAACTAGGGTTTATCTAAAACGTGGTCTAACCTCTCTATGGCGCATAGGCACTTATTATATGGGGGGTGCGGCTGGCCCAAGGGCAACCGACCTGACCTGGTCCTCTAACATGGTTCGACTCAACCTGACGTGATACAAACTGACCCAAAGGTTGGGTGCAGCCAACTAGGCGCGTAGGCCTTTGGTGTATGGCGCACAAGCACTTGATGGTGCGCCATATGCAGCCTCCTGCGTGATGTCCTCCTCCTCCTCATGCTGGTCGCCGGCCTCCCTCTCCTTCCTCGCGTCCATGTGCATGATCATCACGTCTTGCTCCAGCTCCTCGCTCCCTCGTGCTATGTCTTCTTCTCCCGTGAACCTGAGTATGCAAACACACAAAGACTTAGGCAGTAAACAATTCTCATTAACGAAATACTCAGATTCTATTAGGAGCAAATTCACCTATTGTTCTATTAACTTTGCACGAGCTCTTGTGATAGGTCCAATTCTGATTTCATCATTGGACTTCTTCTTTGCAGCAACTTTCTTGTCATCATCACGAAGTGGAGATGGAACAATAGTAGGGATGTCCTCATCATCTCCCCCCCCCCTTCAAAAGGCGTCGACCTCGACGCTCCAAGGTCTTCTCCATCATATGGTGACAAATCAGCAACGTTGAAGCTGTTGCTAACGCCACCAAACTCAGCAATAGGAATATCAATCGAGTAGGCATTGTCATTTATCTTGGCTAGCACCTTGTAAGGACCAGCACCACGCGGCCTCAACTTGAAACTTCGCAGCTGTGGGAACCTATCCTTGCGCAGATGCACCCAAACCATATCGCCAGGCTGAAACAAAACTTGCTTTCTTGATTGGTTCCGTGTAGCAGCAATGTTCTTGCCTTTTTTCTCAATGGCCTCTCGTGTCTTCTCATGAATTTTCTTCACATAATCTGCTCTCTTTGATGCCTCCATATTAACTCTCTCATGCAATGGAAGAGGCAGCAAATCTAGTGGTGTGATTGGTTTGAAATCATACACCACCTCGAAAGGACAAAGCTGAGTAGTAGTGTGCACCGCTCTGTTATATGCAAACTCAACATGTGGCAAACACTCCTCCCACTCACGCAGATTTTTCTTGATCATGGCTCGCAGCAATTGTGACAATGTTCTATTCACCACCTCCGTTTGACCATCAGTTTGGGGATGACATGTAGTGCTGAACAGTAACTTCGTTCCCAGCTTGCCCCATAGTGTCTTCCAGAAGTAGCTCATAAACTTCACGTCCCTGTCAGAAACAATTGTCTTGGGCACTCCATGCAAGCGGACAATGTCCCTGAAAAACAGATTAGCTATGTGCGACGCATCGTCGCTTTTGTTGCATGCAATAAAGTGTGCCATCTTAGAGAATCTATCCACTACGACAAATATACTATCATGACCTCTTTTAGTGCGTGGCAAACCTAACACAAAATCCATACTTATATCTTCCCATGGTGTGAGAGGTGCAGGTAGTGGAGTATACAAACCGTGAGGCTTCAGCTTGGACTTGGACGTGTTGCATACAATGCAGCGCCTAACAAATCTGTCCATGTCACGCCTCATCTTGGGCCAATAAAAATGATCAGCGAGCATGAGAAGCGTCTTCTCACGCCCAAAGTGACCCATCAATCTGCCAGCATGTGATTCCTGCAACAATAGCAAATGTACCGACGATTCTGGAACACATAGTTTGTTAGCACGAAACAAAAATCTATCATGTATGTGGTACTTGTCCCATGCAGTTCTAAGCATACACAAACGATATGGTTCAGCAAAATCATGATCAGTGGCATACAAATCACACAAGCTCTCTAAACCAGGAATTTTAACATCAAGATGCGTCAATAACATGTTCTTCCTAGATAGAGCATCAGCAACAACATTTTCTTTCCCTTTCTTATACTTGATTATGTAGGGAAACGACTCAATGAACTCAACCCACTTAGCTAGGCGCCTATGCAAGTTAGATTGAGCTTTCAGATATTTTAAAGCTTCATGATCAGAATGTATGATAAATTCTTTTGGCCACAAATAATGTTGCCAAACCTCAAGAACTCGAACAAGCGCATACAATTCTTTATCATAAACAGGATAATTCAGTCTAGCACCAGAAAGTTTCTCGCTGAAATAAGCAATAGGTCTACCTTCTTGCATCAACACACCACCAATTCCTATACCACTAGCATCACATTCAACTTCAAATTGCTTAGAAAAATCTGGTAGTGCAAGCAATGGTGCAGAAGTAAGCAAACGTTTCAGCTCATCAAATGCATGATCTTGGGCAGTGCCCCATACAAAAGGCACTCCTTTCTTAGTTAATTCATTCAATGGTGCAGCAATAGTACTAAAGTCTTTCACAAAACGCCGATAGAAACCAGCAAGACCGTGAAAACTGCGTACTTGACTAACATTCATGG
Organism: Dactylis glomerata; assembly: GCA_007115705.1. NCBI lineage: Eukaryota > Viridiplantae > Streptophyta > Magnoliopsida > Poales > Poaceae > Dactylis > Dactylis glomerata. Next base: position 68,045 of record QXEO01000722.1, read on the forward strand.
GAGTAGGCCAATTTTGAATTGCTTCAATTTTAGATGAATCTACCTCTACCCCATGCATAGATACAACATATCCCAGAAATATCACTTTATCTTTTGCAAATGTGCACTTCTCAAGGTTAGCATACAATTTAGCATCACGCAACACTTGCAAAACTTGTCTAATATGCTCACAATGTTCAGATTCAGTGCGGCTATAAATAAGTATATCATCAAAATATACAACCACAAAACGACCAATAAACTCTCGCAAAACATGGTTCATTAAGCGCATGAATGTGCTAGGTGCATTAGTAAGACCAAAAGGCATAACTAGCCACTCATATAACCCAAATTTAGTTTTGAAAGCAGTTTTCCATTCATCCCCTTCTTTCATCCTAATTTGATGGTATCCACTACGCAAATCAATCTTAGAGAAAATAGCAGCACCACTCAATTCATCTAGCATATCCTCTAAGCGTGGAATAGGATGACGATATCGAATAGTGATGTTATTAATAGCTCTACAATCTACGCACATGCGCCATGTACCATCTTTTTTAGGCACCAAAATAACAGGAACAGCACAAGGGCTAAGAGAAACACGAATATACCCCTTGTCCAGAAGCGCTTGTACTTGTTGCTGTATTTCCTTTGTCTCTTCGGGGTTGGTCCTGTACGGCGCACGGTTTGGAAGAGTGGCACCAGGGATCAAATCAATTTGATGCTCAATTCCACGCAATGGTGGCAGTCCTGCGGGCACCTCCTCCGGAAACACATCGTCGTACTCCTGCAATACATTAGAAACACCAAGAGAAACAGGTTGCATATCATTAGAAACTAACACCTCGCCTTTGTACATAAGCACAAGTGGCATGACTGTAGGATCCTCTCTAAATTCTACCATGTCTTCTTTGGTGGCTAATATAAGCAAACTAGGCAGTCTCTCACTTTTCGTTATATTGTCACTCACAGCTATTACATTATTTTCTCGTGTAGGTGGCTGTTCTAGCTTCACTTCTGTTTTCTGACGAGACTCATTGACAATTTGTTGCGGAGAAATAGGCTGTAGATTAATTTTCTTGCCCTTGAACTCCAAGTGATAGGTATTGGCTCGGCCATTGTGTTGCACATGGCGATCATACAGCCATGGCCGACCCAGTAGTAGGTGACAAACAGTCATAGGAACCACATCAAACTCAATGGAATCCTTGTATGGTCCTATCTCAAAATTCACACGCACCATATGATTTACCTTCATCTCTCCATTATCACTCAACCATTGGATGTAGTAGGGATTTGGATGAGGTAAATATTTCAGATTTAGCTTGGCACAAAGCTCCTTGCTTGCTAGATTGTGGCAGCTACCTCCATCAATGATTACTTTGCAAGCTTTGTTTGGGCCAACTAGTGCTTTTGTTTGGAACAGATTGCAGCGCTGGGAATCAGCATGTGGCGTGACACTCAATGCACGCTGCGAGACAACAATGGTAGGTGCTGGAGAAGCAAAGGCATCCATGCCGCCCTCACTTGTGTAACCATCATCATGGGAATCATACGGATCAGCGTCATCTCCAGTCTCATACTCATTATCATCATTAACAATCATCACCTTTCTGTTTGGACACTCTCGCTTGAAATGCCCCTTGCCACCACATGTATGGCATTGCATATCTCTATTACGAGCTGTAGACATGTTGGAACCAGAGCTAGGCGCAGGAGCTGCTGGTTTCTTTGCAGTAGAAGCATTGGAGGCTGGGTGAGAATGTGAAGAAGAGGGGCCTCTGGTGGCACCCTCCATAGGCGCTGCAGATTGGTGTGGCGCCCTGCTAGAGAACCTCCCAGAAGGAGTATATCGTGCCTTGATTTGAGCCTCTTCAGCTAGCTGCGATTCAGCCTCCCTTGCATGATGCAAAAGCTCGTTCATATTGTTGTAGGAATGATGCCTAACAATACCTTTGATGTTGTACTTCAGCCCATGAAGAAATCGCTGCATGGTCATCTCAATAGACTCTCGAACACGTGCACGCTGCAGCAACATCTCCATCTCCATGTAATAAGCATCAACGGTCATGGTTCCTTGCTTCAACTGTGTCAATTTATCATAAACCGTACGCAGGTAATTAGTGGGAACGAAACGAGCTCGCATGATCTCCTTCATATTGCGCCATGTAAGAACAGGAAGCTCGTTGTTATCTCTTCTTTCCGTCACAATGCTATCCCACCAACGCAAGGCATAACCATCAAATTCTGAAGAAGCAAGCTTGATCTTCCTATCTTCAGTGTAATCATGCAAACGCCATAATTTTTCAATCTTGAGCTCCCAAGTAAGGTACTCCTCCGCATCAGTGGAGCCTTCAAATCTGGGAATCGTGAACTTGGGCGTGCCCAAGCCATCATCCTCCTGAAATGGCACACGCCGAGCACCAAGTGGTTGTGGTGGTCGACCCTGTCCTGGAAAGCCACGCCCACGGCCATTGTTGCCCATCATTTTTTCATTATCTCCATGGACACTATCAACATCGCCATGGTCCTCATGGTGGCGTTGCTCAACAGTTACACGCAGCCCATTGACGGAAGTTGTCAATTGTTGTATGCTTGTCTGGAGAGCAGTGACTTGCGCTTGCATAGCATTGACTGTAGTTTCAGTGGCATCTACTTTCATTTGCACAGCTTGAATATCAGCGTCAATGTTTTCAGTGGATCTAGTAATAACCCCTTGCAAATGATCACGGAGAGCTTCATATTCCCTCCATGTAACAGTAGCATCATCAGCCTTTTTCTGCATCACATCATCAACACCACTAACAGACATGATTAGTAGGTTAGTGCACTAAATCAAAAATCTTTTTGGTGGCACACTCACAACTCACTCAAAACTGACAAGAAAAGGAAATCTTACCGTTCCAAAGTGAATAGCAATTGCGTACCCGTTCGGATAGATGACTAATGCACGGATGTGATGAAGTGAAAACCAGGGTATAAGAGCAATCACACGACAAAGCAGGAGTGTATGGTGGAGCTGTAGGTATGGTATCCTAACTACACCAAAGACAAGTTCTAGTGCTGATCGTGTGAACAAAACACCCAAAGGAAACACACACGTGGAGATAAACGTGGCAAAGCAACTATAAAACAGGAGATGTTGCAATGCACAAGAGAGACACTAGCAATGCTCAACGTAAACAGGCACAAGATTGCTCAATCTACTAGTGCAGCAAATAAGATATATGCTTCGGCCTCTGAAAGAAGTGAACTCCGCTTCTCACTTTTCTGTTTTTGATTCTTCTCTCTTTTCTCCTTTGTTTTTTTTTGTCTCTTTTTTTTTGACTCTCTTTATAAAACCAATTCACGGAGTACTGTAGCTACAGAAAATTTTTCAGCACGGCAGAACAATATGCACTCGAAAACCCTAAACAGAGCAGCCCGTGGAGCAAAGATATGCTAGTCTCAAATAGGTAAGCTCCTACACAATTATATAGTAGAAAGGCTGTGGCTATGTTTGTCAAACGATGCAGATATGTACGCTATATGGACTCGGTTTTGAAAGAAAACGAGAAAGACTCGGATTTGTACCACGGCAGGAAAACGCACGGAAATCGTGTCGCGGCAGGACTCTGAGCACGCCAACGCGCTGGATCAGACACGCGTGGCCGCGGTGTCTGGTCGAGAGCGTGCGCTGCCCACGCTCGATACCAGATAGATCGGCGTCTTTTGTCTGATGGCGAGCGATCGAAGTGGACTCGAGATGAAAGTGGACTCGGTGGAAAACACAACTCAGATCAAAACCTAAAACCGACTAGAACCTAGACTCCTACGGAACAAGAAAAAGATCGGATCAAAGAAGGAAAACGACCAGCAACTAAAACCAATCTACGATGCAATCTAGGCTATGGCAATACTATGAACCCTAAATTTTTTTTTTGGCTTTTCTGGATAGGACGAAAATCAAAACTAAACTACGGATGATCTGGTGGATGCTTACCGAGGAAACACTGGAAATCTGATACCAAGATGATATGGGGTGGCCCGATCTTCTCAGTAAGCTTGCGGTAGTGATGATGATGATGATAGATAACTTGGTGTCGCCGATGATCTCTCCTCGCTAGATCCCTGATGCCAATGCAACAACTCTCTACCCTTCAGATATTCACGACTTCACACACTTGCGCAACGTAGCCGTCGACCATGAAACGGTATAATTGCAATTCACTAATTCCCAATGGAACAGCAGATCACACTTAACTTGCAGTATATAATCTCCAGATCGAAACAAATTGGAGACAAGAATTCCAGATGAATGCTTAGAGCAATCTCAAGAACTAGGGTTTATCTAAAACGTGGTCTAACCTCTCTATGGCGCATAGGCACTTATTATATGGGGGGTGCGGCTGGCCCAAGGGCAACCGACCTGACCTGGTCCTCTAACATGGTTCGACTCAACCTGACGTGATACAAACTGACCCAAAGGTTGGGTGCAGCCAACTAGGCGCGCAGGCCTTTGGTGTATGGCGCACAAGCACTTGATGGTGCACCATATGCAGCCTCCTGCGTGATGTCCTCCTCCTCCTCATGCTGGTCGCCGGCCTCCCTCTCCTCCCTCGCGTCCATGTGCATGATCATCACGTCTTGCTCCAGCTCCTCGCTCCCTCGTGCTATGTCTTCTTCTCCCGTGAACCTGAGTATGCAAACACACAAAGACTTAGGCAGTAAACAATTCTCATTAACGAAATACTCATATTCTATTAGGAGCAAATTCACCTGTTGTTCTATTAACTTTGCACGAGCTCTTGTGATAGGTCCAATTCTGATTTCATCATTGGACTTCTTCTTTGCAGCAACTTGCTTGTCATCATCACGAAGTGGAGATGGAACAATAGTAGGGATGTCCTCATCAACAAGTCTAACCCCCTTAAGATGAATCTCGCCCTCGAGATTCGGGTTGGCTAGCAAATAGGTACGGGTGGTCTTCTTGGAGTTCATCTTCTCGTTCCCAAGTTGCTTTTTCCTCAGTGTGGTGACTCCACTGGACTTTGCAAAACTTGATTGTCTTGGTACGAGTAAGTCTTTCTGATGCCTCCAAGATTTTGATGGGTTTCTCTTCATACGTGAGATCACTTTCCAACTGGCACTTCATGCATACTAACCCCCTTAAGAGAGTTAACCTTAGACCCTTTAAGCTCGAAGGTTGATTTGAAATGAATGTATTTCTTTTCAGGGGTGGTAAGGGTGATGGTTTTGTTTGCACAGTCTATGACTCCCTCAAAAGCGGTCATCCAATCCATGCCTAGGATGACATCTAGTCCTTGTGAGTCTAGGACAATGAGGTTAGCCGGAAACTTATGTTTTCCAATTTCCAAGACTAGGTCTCTACAACCGGCATTTACTATCAACTCTCCCCCCGGAGAACTTACCCTTATAGGACAATCTATTGTTTCAGTGGGTATTTTGTTCTTAACCACAAATGCTCTTGAGATGAATGAATGAGATGCACCAGTGTCGAAAAGAACAAGTGTTGAAAACTTATTGAGCAGAAACATACCATAGACGGCGTCAGGCTCATCATAAATCTCCTCCACATTGATGTGGTTAACATGCCCCTTCTGGAATGGATTGGGCTTGTTTCCTTCATCTTTCTTCTGGGGGCAATCATTGGCATAATGCCCAGTCTTGTGGCACTTGAAGCATTCCACCTGACTAATATCCCTCTTCTCGGGGACATTATTGTTTCTGCCATTGTTGTTGCCATTGCTATGGCCATTTGTCCTGGTGGAGTCATGATTGTTGTGATTCTTGTGGCCATTATGGTGGTAGCCATTTTCCTTGTGTTGCTGGTGCCCATTTCCACCATTATGGTTGTGGTGGTTTCCTCCATTCCTGTGGGATCCAGAGCTTCCATGGTCACTGTGATAGCTTCGCTTGTGCTCAGGCTCTTGGTACTTGCTAACATGATGCTTCCTCTTTCTATTTTCAGACTGCTTCATCTTGCTCTCTAGAGTTATAGCTTGATCAAGCAGAGACTGAAAGGTAGGAGTGTAGGCAACAGATAGAGGAATTGATAGCTCGTCGTTTAGGCCCTCCAGGAACTTCTCCTTTGTTTTAGCATCGGTGTCAATGTCATCCGGTGCATAGCGTGACAGATTGGTGAACTCATCAATGTACTCAGACACGCTGCGATACTTCTGTCTGAGGTTGCGGAACTCCTTCTTCTTGAGACCCATCACACCAGAAGAAATGTGTATAGCCCGAATTCCTTCCTGGAACGAGTCCCATGCCATGCCCTCAATGGGATGGGTGATCTGATAAGTATCCCACCAGCTTGCTGCTGGTCCTTCCAATAGATGAGCTACAAATCTGACCTTTTCAACGTCAGTGCAACCAGTTGTCACCAAGTCTTTGTTGACAAAATCGAGCCAATCCATGGCTTCTAGTGGTTCAGCAGCATGAGAAAACTTGGCAGGACGTAGCCTTAGGAACCTTGTAAGCATGTCGACCTGAGGGGGAGGTGGTGGCGGTGGAGGGTTGTTGTTGTTATTGTTGTTGTTGGCGTTGGCCAGAAACCGAGTCATGAATTGCATGAGCTGAGCCTAGGCTTCCATCATTTGCTGCATCTATTCCTCAGGAGCGCGATGAGGAGGCATCTGTTGGGTTTGGAAAATAGGTGAGATTAGACTTAGAGATAGTCTAAGGAATAAATTTTCGTACCCACATGCATAAACAATCCATCAAAAAAACACAAACACAACATACACAAGCATAGAAGAACCTCAACCAAACAAGCAATAAGCAACTCACAAATAGTTTGAAAGTACGCAAACGTTTAAGTCTTAAAGGGATACAATATCTAATGCCATACCACAAGCGGTCACAGGCATAACGCAAACTCAAAGATAAGGTGGTGGTAGTCTACTCTACTCTTCCATGACGACTTCCTCCTCGACATCGAAGCCATTCTCCTTGAGTAGCCTCTTGTAGTCCTGCAGCTCTTTAGTTAAGGTTTCAACCTTCTCTTGAAGCTCCCTCTTGTCGGCGCGTAGCTTCTCGATCAAGTCATGGTCCGCTTCAAGCTCGAAGTCGTTGCACTCTAACTTCTGTTTCAGCTCTCTAATATCTTTGTTCCTATCTTGGATTCTCTTCTCTTGGCTCTTCCGCAGCTTCTCTTGAGTCTCGAACTTCTCCTCCATCTCCTTGATCTTCTCCTCTGCTCCAGATGTTGCTTGTCCTTCTCGGCAAGCTGGGTGCATAGCTCGTCGTTGTTGAACAACTCATTATATCTCTCAACGTCGATGTCCCTGACGAGGTACTCTAACTCGGCGAGGTGGGTGCGCATGGGGTCTTGATCGCTATCAGTTAGCCTGATGACCATGCCTTCCTCATCGCGTCGGCCGTAGAGGTGGGAGTAGTGGTTCTGGAGCTCGGAGAAGTGACGTCCATAGAGGCGTGCTATCATCTCTTGCATGAGGAGCTGGGCGCCTATCTTCTTGTTGGTGTGGAAGGTCTTGAGCTTCATCTTTTCAGTCTTCGGCTCTATCTCGCGTCCCGGCTGCGTGATGTGGATGACCCAGACGCCCTTCTTGTGAAGCTTGGTCATCTCGCTTCCTCTGATGAATGGGGTAGGCAGGGACAAGGTAGTGGTGATGTCAATGAGACGCTCTCCGAAGCTGTAGTTCTTGAAGTTGCCGGTCTTGGTGATGCGGAAGGTTGACATCTTTACGTTGGAACATGAAAAGTTAGTAAGTTAAAGTAGAAGAAAAACTTAGAAAAAGCGCTCAAAGAGTTAAAGAGATTTTTCTAACTTAGAAGTCAAACTATTTCTAAATGTTAGCAACAAAGAGAAACAAGACAACTCCTAAATTTTCCTAAGTGTTTTTGTCCAGTCCTAGGGTCACGAACCTAAGGGCAACACTTTGCTCTGATACCATCTGTAGCGTACCTGTGCTTTATTTGTGCTAGTCCCGGATCGACTGCTAGCACACATAGTTACAAGATGAAATATCAAGAATACAAAGGTCTTTATTACAACGCTTGATCCACAAATAACTTAGTCTTTTACAACTCAAAGGGCATACAGCCACAATCTTATTACAACTCAAGAAAATGACTAAGTAAATAAACTACAAGTCTTCTTTCTTCATTGATCCGCAGGCAGACGTGTTGGACGAAGACTCGTGACCGCAGCGCAGCATCCTTCAATCTTCTTAGTAGCCACCTGCAACATGATACGTTGCAGCCACGGAGGGTCAATACTTTGAATGTATTAGCAAATGTCACTTTGGTGGACTCAATGGCACCTACACGTATATGCTTTTTGGCCAGGTGGAGTTTAACTTAGCAAAAGCAAGTTTTTCCCTATCTTTGTGAAACTCAAATTTTCCTTAGCAAAAATAAATTTGTCCAGAAGGACCTTTTATTACCCAAGTTCACCCATCAAGTTTTAACTTAGAGAAATTGGGGTGAGGAGATTCTTGAACAGCTTCAAAGTCATGTCACTCAGAATTGTCCGTAACCGGGGACATGGCTAAGTACTTAGTTCTAAACACTCTGCAGAGGTGGTGCACTTTTCCCACAAGACTTAGTTAACCCATTTTTCCATGAGTCTCATTTTGCATCAAACGGCCAAGTGAAAACTAAGACGAGCTCTTTCAGAAGCATTCCCTCAGACCAAACGGACGCGTTCCATCCTACCAACATCTACCACCCTCTGTCCGCCTGGCTTGAGTTCTTGCAGCTTAGTTGACCAAGACAGAGCCCATATGACTTGTGGTTGCACTGGAAGCTTCACGACTTGAACGTCTCCAATCTCTTTGCTCCTGGGTGGCCATCCACAAGTGAGATACACCTGGTGGTTCAGAGGTTCGACGACATGACCCCAGGGAACCACTCAGCATAATCCAATCAAAGCCACATCCACCTAGGTGGTTCATTAACTTAGTTCTTTTCTTAGTTTTTGTAAAACAAGGTTTTCAACACTTAGCCAAAAATATGTGTTAACGCTTCCCACAACAAGTGTAAAAACAAAGTCCTATAGCAGCAGCAATTCTACTAGGATATGCAAAGCTAGGCAAGCTAGACAAAACGTAGCATAAAAACTAGCAAGCTAAAGATAAGAAAACTTAAAAACACCTATTCATGCATCTTCTACTAGAAAGCTACAAGACCAAAACTTTCAGTAGGACAATGGAACATGGTGACACTTGCCTTGATGAGGAGAAGAGTTGGTACACTCGTCACACAAACACTCGTTGCACTTAGCACAATCTACACACGAAATATATCATCATAAGCACATAACAATCACAAAACAGTCATGAAAGAAAAGTATGCATGCATATGTATTTTAAACACCACAAGGACACTTAGCATGTTCTCTGGTTACTAACTATATGCATGATGACATGATCAAAATTTTATAGTTTATTATAAAGCTTAAAACATCAATTAACACATCAATGGAGCAAATAGTCACACTAATGTTACAAAAGTAATATAAAGGTTACCAAAAATAATTTGGCCGTGCTATAGTACCAAGAAATATCAGAGGGTCCTAAAACAAAAGGATTTACCATGAAAAGAATTTTATAACTATTTTTAATAACTAAAGCACAAGATTAAAGCTTGCAGCAATTCACTAATTAAAAAAGCTACTATACAAGCTTTTGATACTGTAGATAGAAACTACACAATTTTCTGAAACCACAAACGCAAAATTTGCTATATTTGGACGTATAGATCTCAAGTTATGAATTTAACAAGTTTTGAACCAAATCTGTGAATTAAAACGAAAACGAAATCAGGTTAATCCTGGTGTCGACACGCATCGCTTTCCGACTCGAGGATACCCCTTCGCGCGGATCGCCGTCCTAGACCGCTGGATTAAAAGGGTAAGGAACGGATCTGATCGCTCGGTACCGTTTCGGTAAGTGATCTAAACCTAGGCCTAGATCTAAGATCCAACGGCTGGGAACGAAACTGTGATGACTCACCAGAGGAAAGCATCGACGGTGGGATCCGGCGGCTCTGGAGATCACGGCGAGGTGGCTGCAGCGGTTCCCGGTGGCGATGAAGTACTTGACGGCGCTCAGGAGGTCACGGGGATGACGATGGTGAAGGAAGATGCTTGTGGGTTTCCTGCAGTGACGGCAAGAGGCGACTGGAGGTCAAGACCGTGGCAGTGAGGTTGAGAGCACGGTGATTCCATCGAGTGCAGAGGGAGAGAAGGAACGGTGACCATACCGGGGAGTTCAGATCGTCGTGGCGACCCTAGTGGCGAGGCTGGCGTGCTCGAGGAGGTCCAGGAGCACGGGAATCCCTCGCTGAAGTTATGTCTGGCGGCTGCGAGATCCAGTCGTGGATGCTTTCGTCGCTCTGGTGCTCAAACAGAGACGAAAGCATGTCAGCAAGGTGCGCGCATCTAAGAAAAGGGAGGAGGTGCAAAAAGGGTAGATCGGGAGGCGTCGTTGCTCACCAGAACCGATGGCGTCCTCTGGTAGTATGGCGGCGCGGCGATCTCTGGTTACGGCAGCCTGGCGGCGTTGTAGCTAGGGTTTTGGAGAGGGGTAGGGGCGAACAGGGAGGGGGTTTATATGGTGGGCGTTGCGTGGCAGAGGGGTTAGGGTTTGTGCCGGATTCGGAGAGGAGTCCGGAGCGGCTACGCCCGTCGCGTCGTGTTCGTCCCGAGTTCTTTGGGAGGGATGACAGGTGGCTGAAGGTGGGGGCGCGGTACCGATTCAGAAAAGAGGGTAGGCGGGCCGTGTGCCGCTTCTCTGGCCGGGCCGAAATGCTGCCCCGCGGCCTTTTGCAAAATCCTATTTTCTTTTCCTTTTTCTTTTCTGTTTTCTTTGCTATTTTTGCTAGATAACTTCAAATTGAATTTTAAAACCACTTTTGAACTTGTCAAACTTTCCCTCTGTTTGGTGAACTTCAGGGAGACTTTGAAATAAAGTGGCAATCAAAACTAAGAAGAAATGCACATAAAATGATGAGATAGATGCATATGCAATGGATGAAATGTCATGATTTCATGTGTGTACAATTTTCAAAATTAACCCAAATTTGGGATGTTACATGAAATTTTCACAAAAGAAAATAAAAAAGAAAAGTGAAAGAAAAAGGAAAATGATATGGGCACGACGGAGGAGGTGAAGCCCAATTTCAGGACTCCACCAGGATGAGGGCAGCTTGCAGATTGGCACGCCAGGACGACCTATGATATGAGATAATTTAGTCTAAGGTTGTGTTAGCAATTTATATATCTGTTTATGTTATTCCGTGTGTCAGGTCATGTTATAGGCCACTTAGGGTTTTGTGTGTGTTGGGTTTGGGCCTGTCCAAGCCCAATAGTTTTTTGGCCATCTATATAAGGAGGCCAGCCGGTTAGGGATCAGGGAGTTCAGAATTTAGAGTTAAACTATCGCGTGGTGTTCCACCGTGTATCATCCCTCCGGGGAAACGACGCTGCCGTGTTTATCAAATATATTGCTGTGAAGGTTCTTGTGTTCATCAAGGATTATTAGGCTCAGGTTTGAGGCGTGTTGATTCTCTTCACGTTGCTTGCTGGATTCATTCCTCTTCTTCAGGTTGCGTTCTTCGCGTGATTGGAAGATATTTATCTGGGTTGACTCGCTGTGAAAGACCGGGACAAAACTCCAAGGATCACCGGCGTGATCCTTATCATGTGGTATCAGATTACGGGGTTGATCACCGCGAGTGTCTGGTATTGATTCTTTGATCTGTGGAGTGTTCTTCCCTGAGCAGTTTCAGATCCGAAATTGAAGTTTTTCAGATCACCGAGATATTGATTTTGTTGGTGATGAGGACATCCCATCTATTGATACACCCGCTGTACCTACAGCGGAACACATACAAGGACCCATCACTCGAGCTCGTGCCAAGCAACTTAACTATCAGGTAATTTCGTTTCTTGGAACTCTTTCTCACATACATGAGAATATGATGCTGCCTAAATCAGATATGTTTGTTACTCTTAGGAATGATGGACCTAGCATGGATGAGAGGGACAAGCATTGGAGCATGATCGTGCATGGAGATGGCAGCATGCGTTTGAGGATTGAAGAAGACGCCACGAGTGGAGATTTCAGAACTTTGAAGCCACCATAATGAAGGATGAAGACTTGGACGAAATATACAAAGAGCTACTTCATAATTTCGTCCATAAATACATATGGTGCTGCGTCACTTCTATTTTTGGGCCAGGCCCATGTAAATTTCGCAGCAAATAAGACAGCCACTTTTAGGAGTCCGAATTTGAGGAGAAAAGGCCTGTTAGGGGTCCGTTCGACCACCCAACCCATGGCTGGTCGCACCCCTACCTTTTCCTCCTCAAATACCCCCGTAGCCGTCATTAGAACTCGGATTTTGATTAGACTAAAAGTTAGCCCTTGCTGCAACTACGAGCTCGACTTTTGAGGCCAATCGCCCAGAAGAAGACCGCCTATTCGGAATCCCACCTTTTGAATAAAGCATACATCTTTCATCCGCAATATCTTGATTGCTGTATTAGTTCTTACTTGTTCTCGATTTCAGGTAGGAATTAAGACCCTCGCTGGTCAGGCTGATCGTGCACCCGCAAGATCAGTAACTCCCGGAGATTGTCCTAGCGATTGCATTGGCGCACGAGCTTCGCACGTGTAGTCGGATCGTCAAGCACAAACTCCACCCACCAAATCGACGTATCAAGATCTCATCGAAAGATCGGACACCTTTGCCCTATCAAGTGGTATCAGATTTCAGGTTGCTCGGTGAGATTTACTGTTTTCGTAGTTTAGATTGCATCAGTGTTCATACCTATAAACCACGAAAAAGCCAAAAAATACAGTTAGGGTTAGATCATCTCGTCCCATAAACCATCCGAGCCTTTGCATTGTCTTTTCAGTTTGCATCGTTGAATTTGTGTCTGCATCCGCGTGTCGAGTTGCTGGTCTTAGTGTCTGTTCCTTTAGAGTTTCGAGTTCGATTCACCTTAGTCCCGCCGCCGCCGCACGCTTGCACCACTGCTCCGCCATATCCTTCCACCACCACGCCATATACTTCCGCCACCGCCTTCACATAAGTTCTTGTTCGTTCTTCCCAATTTCATCCGTACCTTTTTCAGAGTCCGTGAGTTAGGTTTCGGTCGCCAGTCAAGAGGAGGAAGAAGAGCAAAAAAAAAAAAAAAAAAAAAAAAAGTCAACTCCGCATCCAAGTCGGGTTGACCCGTTCCTACTAGTGCATTCCGAATTCAGTCTGAATTTTGACAGTTCCGTCAGTTTTTTGACGGTTTTCGACAGCAAATTTCAACTGGTCATAACTTTTGCATACGAACTCCGTTTTCGACGTGCGAGTACTCAAAATGTTCGTAGCGAAAAGATCTACGTGACCACAACTACTATGTCGTTGTGCGACACCCAGAACTCCCAAAAAAGGCCGGGAAGGCTGAGTTTTTGCCCTCCGAAGTTTCAGACCTGACAATTCCTGCAGATCTTCACTTATATTTTGCTTGGGAGCTGTTCCTTTCTGCTTGTGGGGCCGCGCCGTGACTTCCTTAGTGTTCTCGGCTCGCGTCTCTAGCTTGGTATAGCCTAGGACCAGCACAGTACCGTGGTTGAGCATTCTTTCAACATTGCATTGCGGTTTTGACATTTGCTGTATTTTTGCTACCATATAAGCCTTCCTACAGCTCCACATATTTCTGCACGTGCTTTGTATCGACACCTGGTAATCGCTTGTGCAATTTTGGGAGTCGCTGTTCTTTGCTGGTTGCATATCACCTTCCTCCTGTTGGGTAAGAACTTGTAAGAGCTTTGTATACCGCTTGACGGATTACGCGTGATCCCACCATATTCCGTAGTGCATAGGTATATATATTTGTGCTTGCTTCCACGCTAACCATGACAGGAACCCCGAAGGATGATGTTGATCCAGAGAAGATGACTAGTGCAGAGTTGCATGCCCACTTCACACGGCTGTTGGTGGGGCGTGCACAAGATGTGGACACACGCTTGGGTGATGTTGATTCCAAGCTTTCTGATGCGATGGACAAGATGGCTGGTCTTGAGGCATCCTTCAACACCAAGCTCGATGCCCGGTTCCAGGAAGTCCTGGCCCGTTTACCACCACTGCCACGGCCGGCCGTCCCTGTACCACGTGCTCGCCGCGTTCCTCTTACAGCTGCGGCAGCTGCTGCGGCCGCTACGGAGGCGGCCACCCAGGACGGATATGCTGCTGACGAGGGGGAAAACGAGTTCGAAGATGAAAACGAGCTCGACGAGGACGAGGTCCAACAACCTGCACCTGGCCGTCCGCGGCAATACAACCGCAACGCTCGTCCACCTCCGCGTCCGGTACGTGATGATGACCATGTGGCTAAGCTAAAATTAAATATTCCGCCATTTGAGGGTAGATATAATCCTGATGCATATCTCACTTGGGAATTAGAAGTAGAGCAACGTTTTGCATGTTTACGCTACCCTGAGCATTTGCGTGTTAGTGCTGCTACATGTGAATTTACTGATTTTGCTTCTATCTGGTGGTCTGAATATTGTCGAGTCAATCATGCTAATATTCCTGCTACTTGGCTGGGTCTAAAACATGCCATGCGTACTCGTTTTGTACCTCCACATTATCAACGAGACTTGCTTAAAAAATTAACTCGTTTAGAACAAGGCAAAAATTCTGTACAAGAGTATTATCAAGAGTTACAAACGGGCATGATTCGTTGTGGTATTGTAGAGGATAATGAAGCTATGCTTGCACGTTTCTTTGGTGGTTTAAATAAGGAGATTCAGCATATTTTAGACTACAAGGAGTACAATACTATTACTCGTTTATTTCACCTTGCTTGCAAAGCTGAACTTGAAGTGCAGGATCGTCAACCATCATGGAGAAGACCTAATAATTCTGCAGGTCGTACTTCTTCATGGTCTGCGCGCCAATCAGCTCCACCTTCTCGTGGGGATGCACCAGGTCCTTCCACCTCCAGGTATACCACGCCGACGTCAAGAACGCCACCTGCTCCTGCTCCTGCTCCATCACCATCTGCTAGTCCGACACGGAGTTCTTCTTCCATGGCCTCCACGGGGAAGACTCGCGATATTCAATGTCGCAAGTGTTTTGGGTTTGGTCACATTGAAAAAGAATGCAGAACCAAACGTGTGATGGTGGTACTTGAAGATGGCGAATATGACTCTGCAAGTGATTTTGATGATGATACATTGGCACTTATTGCTGCACGTGATGGTGCCAATTCTGATTCTGACAAGGAGATGGAGGTAATGGGAGCTGAAACTGCTGATCAATACAAGAGCTTAGTTGCACAACGTGTCTTGAGTGTGCAATTGAGCAAGGCTGAGCATGATCAACGCCACAACTTGTTTCAAACAAGAGGCGTTGTTAAGGAGAGAGCTATCCGGATCATCATTGATGGAGGGAGTTGTAACAATCTGGCTAGTATTGACATGGTGGAGAAGCTTGCTCTGCCCACACGACAACGACCTCATCCATATTACATTCAATGGTTTGAGAGCTCCCGTAAGCTCAAGGTAACAAGAACTGCACGCGTGCATTTTACTATTGGTACTTATTCAGATTTTGTTGATTGTGATGTTGTACCTATGCAAGCTTGTTCTTTGTTACTTGGTAGACCATGGCAATTTGATAGAGAATCTGTACATAATGGTAAAACAAATCAGTATTCTCTTACACATGCTGGCAAGAAAATTGGACTTAAACCCATGACTCCGGAACAAATTTTGAAAGATGATCTTGCTAGAGCTAGTAGATTAAAAAATGAGGACAAACATAAGAGTGAGAATCAGATTATTGCTGCAGATTTTGTACCACCTAAGCATTCTTCTAAATCTGATTCTAACCATGCTACTGAAATTCGTTTGAAGGATCCTTGTTTACTTGCTAGCAAATCTGATCTTGCTGAAATTGATGTCAATATTACTCCATGCTATGCTATTATTTGCAAAGAAGTACTGTTTTCATTTGAGGATATGCCTCCTTCTTTGCCACCTGCGGTTGCTAACCTTTTGCAGGAATACATGGATGTTTTTCCACAAGATGTTCCACCTGGACTTCCACCTATTCGTGGAATAGAACACCAAATTGATTTGATTCCAGGAGCTTCGCTGCCCAACCGTGCGCCATATCGCACCAATCCTGAAGAAACAAAAGAGATACAACGACAGATCCAGAGTTTATTGGACAAAGGTTATATTCGTGAGTCTCTTAGTCCATGCGCTGTTCCTATTATTTTAGTACCTAAGAAAGATGGTTCTTCGCGCATGTGTACTGATTGTCGTGCTATTAATAATATTACCATTCGATATCGTCACCCTATACCTCGTTTGGATGACATGCTAGATGAGTTGAGTGGTTCTATTATGTTCTCTAAAGTTGATTTGCGTAGTGGTTACCACCAAATTCGTATGCAATTAGGAGATGAATGGAAAACAGCTTTTAAAACTAAGTTCGGTTTATATGAGTGGTTAGTAATGCCGTTTGGTTTAACTAATGCACCTAGTACCTTTATGAGACTGATGAACGAAGTTTTCCGTGCTTTTATTGGTCGTTTTGTGGTGGTATATTTTGATGACATTCTCATATATAGCAAATCTTTAGAGGACCATTTGGATCATTTACGTGCTGTTTTCAATGCTTTACGTGATGCACGTTTGTATGGTAATCTTGAGAAGTGCACCTTCTGCACAAATAGAGTTGCTTTTCTTGGTTATGTTGTTACAGAACAGGGAATTGAAGTTGATCCAGCCAAGATTGAAGCTATTGATAATTGGCCACAGCCCAAGACGGTCACCCAAGTAAGGAGTTTTCTTGGTCTTGCTGGGTTTTATAGGCGCTTTGTCAAAGATTTTGGTTCTATTGCTGCGTCATTGAATGAGCTCACAAAGAAGGATGTGCCCTTTGTTTGGGGCGATGCACAACAAGAGGCCTTCATGATACTGAAAGATAAGTTAACACATGCTCCATTACTCCAACTTCCTGATTTTAATAAGACGTTTGAACTTGAATGTGATGCTAGTGGCATTGGTTTGGGAGGTGTGTTATTACAAGAGGGCAAACCTGTAGCATATTTTAGTGAAAAATTGAGTGGGCCTAGTCTGAACTATTCTACTTATGATAAAGAATTATATGCGCTGGTTCGGACATTAGAAACTTGGCAACATTATTTATGGCCTAAAGAATTTGTTATACATTCTGATCATGAATCTTTGAAGCATATTCGTAGTCAAGCAAAACTGAATCGTCGCCATGCCAAGTGGGTTGAATTTATTGAATCTTTTCCTTATGTTATCAAACACAAAAAGGGTAAAGATAATATTATTGCTGATGCTTTGTCGCGCCGTTATACTATGTTATCTCAGCTTGACTTCAAAATTTTTGGGTTGGAAACTATAAAGGAACAATACTTGCATGATGCTGAATTTAAAGATGTGTTGCAAAATTGTAAAGATGGTAGGACATGGAACAAATTCATCCTTAATGATGGATTTGTGTTCCGTGCTAACAAACTATGCATCCCAGATGGTTCCGTTCGTCTTTTGTTGTTACAGGAGGCGCATGGAGGAGGATTAATGGGACACTTTGGTGTCAAGAAGACGGAGGATGTTCTTGCTGCACACTTCTTTTGGCCACGCATGCGGCGAGATGTTGAGAGATTCGTGGCACGCTGCACTACTTGTCAAAAAGCTAAGTCTCGCCTTAATCCACATGGTTTATATATGCCTCTTCCTGTTCCTAGTGTTCCTTGGGAGGATATTTCAATGGACTTTGTTTTGGGATTACCTCGTACACAGAAGGGGAGGGATAGTATTTTTGTTGTTGTGGATCGGTTTTCTAAGATGGCACACTTTATTCCTTGTCACAAGACCGATGATGCTGCGCACATTGCTGAATTATTTTTTCGTGATATCGTTCGTTTGCATGGTGTGCCAAATACTATTGTTTCTGATCGTGATACTAAATTTCTTAGCCACTTTTGGAGATGTTTATGGGCTAAGTTGGGGACTAAATTGCTGTTTAGTACTACATGTCATCCCCAAACTGATGGACAAACTGAAGTAGTTAATAGAACTTTATCTACCATGCTGCGGGCTGTTTTAAAGAAGAACTTAAAATTGTGGGAGGAATGTTTGCCTCATATTGAGTTTGCTTATAATCGTTCGCTGCATTCTACCACAAAGATGAGCCCTTTTCAGATTGTCTATGGTTTTGTTCCACGTGCACCTATTGATTTGTTGCCTTTACCATCTTCAGTGCAAAATAATTTCGATGCTACACAGCGTGCTGAATTGATTTTAAAATTGCATGCAACTACTAAAGACAACATAGAACGCATGAATGTTAAGTATAAAGTTGCTGGGGATAGAGGACGAAAGCGTGTTGTGTTTGAGGTTGGTGATCTTGTTTGGTTGCATTTGCGCAAAGATCGTTTTCCTGATTTGCGCAAGTCTAAGTTAATGCCACGTGCTGATGGTCCTTTTAAGGTGATAGAGAAAATCAATGATAATGCATATAAACTGGAGCTTCCTGCAGATTTTGGTACGGTAAGTCCTACATTTAACATTGCAGATTTAAAACCTTACTTCGGTGAAGAAGATGAGGTTGCGTCGAGGACGACTTCAATTCAAGAAGGGGAGCATGATGAGGACATCCCATCTATTGATACACCCGCTGTACCTACAGCGGAACACATACAAGGACCCATCACTCGAGCTCGTGCCAAGCAACTTAACTATCAGGTAATTTCGTTTCTTGGAACTCTTTCTCACATACATGAGAATATGATGCTGCCTAAATCAGATATGTTTGTTACTCTTAGGAATGATGGACCTAGCATGGATGAGAGGGACAAGCATTGGAGCATGATCGTGCATGGAGATGGCAGCATGCGTTTGAGGATTGAAGAAGACGCCACGAGTGGAGATTTCAGAACTTTGAAGCCACCATAATGAAGGATGAAGACTTGGACGAAATATACAAAGAGCTACTTCATAATTTCGTCCATAAATACATATGGTGCTGCGTCACTTCTATTTTTGGGCCAGGCCCATGTAAATTTCGCAGCAAATAAGACAGCCACTTTTAGGAGTCCGAATTTGAGGAGAAAAGGCCTGTTAGGGGTCCGTTCGACCACCCAACCCATGGCTGGTCGCACCCCTACCTTTTCCTCCTCAAATACCCCCGTAGCCGTCATTAGAACTCGGATTTTGATTAGACTAAAAGTTAGCCCTTGCTGCAACTACGAGCTCGACTTTTGAGGCCAATCGCCCAGAAGAAGACCGCCTATTCGGAATCCCACCTTTTGAATAAAGCATACATCTTTCATCCGCAATATCTTGATTGCTGTATTAGTTCTTACTTGTTCTCGATTTCAGGTAGGAATTAAGACCCTCGCTGGTCAGGCTGATCGTGCACCCGCAAGATCAGTAACTCCCGGAGATTGTCCTAGCGATTGCATTGGCGCACGAGCTTCGCACGTGTAGTCGGATCGTCAAGCACAAACTCCACCCACCAAATCGACGTATCAAGATCTCATCGAAAGATCGGACACCTTTGCCCTATCAGTTGGAGTCTTGGAGACGAGTGGCTGCTAGCTCGTTGTTGGAGTTTCCGTAGGCCTCAGATCGGTTTTTTTTTGCTTCCAGATTTCATGCAGATCATAGCGCTTGATCCGGTCAGATTCCATCCAATTGAGGTTTCCAATTCACGATCACATGTAGATCCGATCGGTTCAGAAAGAAAAAAAACAGCAGCGCTGCGCTCGCTGCCTTGCGCTGAGGGACGGGGACGGTCTGCCCCCTGGCGACTGCCCGCCCCTGCCTGGGATCGATCCCGCGCGTGTCCTCGACAGCTGGATCGCTCCGCTCTGGCTCACCCCCATTGACTGGCTCCTGATCGTGATTGCTTCCAGCGCCAAGTGCTTGTGCCTAGCCAAGCCAACGTGGGCCGGCCCAACTGCTGGAGCGGCTCGCTCGCCCTCGCCCGGGAGGTTTGGGTCGCTAGACCCCAGACATTCTCTGCGGTCAAGCACGCTGCCTCCTCTGCTCTTTGTTCTGTTTCTCAATTCTGTGTCACCGAAGATCGTGAAAGCAGCTGGAATTGATCGCTTACCATCATATATCGACAAATCTTTTGTCTGATTCAACGAATACGTAACGGCTGCACTAGTTTGTAGATTTTTGCTTGACAGTGGACATTATTTGCTTGACAAAGGACATTAGTTGCTGCTGCATTTGCATTCAGCAATCAGTAACGGCTGAGTGCATATAAAGATGGATTCTTTTTCGGGCGATGTTTTTTGGCCATAGGTGCTATCTTGGCAAGAAGTCTAGTGATGTTTTCAATGATTATCTTGATATGAAGAAGGGAGTGCCGCTCTCCAAGCCTAGCTGGTGTTTACATCAACTTGCGACAATTGCGGAGTACCACGATTGGGAAAGGCACATGTAACTGGGTTTCCATCGATGTCACACATACAATGACAAGTTTCGTAGCTATGATGGATATGGTCTTGCTTACCGGCATGTGGACACTGAAGTAACCAGATGGTGGTGCAAGGCGGTTGGAAGAAATGAGTTTGATTGTACTTGGGAGGACTTCAAGACATTTCTCCGTGATGGTTTTGTGTTACCGTATATGGAGGAAATAGAGCAGCCACCCAAGTTTGTGCATCGGATAGAGGATGTTGGCAAGAGCATAGCTCCTATACCGAAGGTCGCGACAGCTGTGTCTACTCATGAGAAGTAGATAGTTCTTCCATTGCCGACAGTTAGCAAGGTGGCAGCCACGAATTCTGAATTGTCAGCGGTTGATGTTGTCAAGGCTGATGTTGTCAAAGATATCGTGGAGGAGGTTGTACCATTGAGTGGGCTGAATATGCAACTCAAAAGAGTACATGATGAGACTTGCCTGACAGCGGATAGAGGGCAGCGATGGAATTTATTTCAGGCGCAGTGCATAATCAACGGCAAAGCATGCAAGTTGATGATTGATAGTGGTAGTTACTGTAATGGCATTAGCAAGGCGGTTGTGGAGGCTTTGGGTTTATCCACATGGCGTATTCCAGAACCTAGGCATGTTGAGTGGGTTAATAGCTGCGGTATGCTGAAGATTACTCACAAGGTGCGTGTGCCATTTACAGTTGCTGACTATGTTGATGAGGTGGAATGCAATGTGTTGCCATTGGAGGTATGTGGGCTGTTACTTGGACGTCCCTGGCTGTATGATCATAATGCTATGCATGCTGGGAGAGCAAATACATATTCTTTCGTGCATGATGGCAAACAGCGGACTTTGAAGCCTATGAGAGATGATCAAATCAAGTCTGATGTTGTGTTGGTGGTTTGCAAGGAGAAGTTGCATAAAGCTAAGCCACAACCAAGGCTAGCTAAGGTGCAGCATGAGGAGCATGATGCGAAAAGCATCGATGGTGATAATGTTTCAGCCAAGCCTGTAGATGACAAGCCAGTTGTTCTTGTTAGTGACAAGCCGGTTGAAGTCAAGCCTCTTATTGATGAAGGGAAGGATATGTCATCATGTGTTCCATGTGTTCCACTTCCAGTTTGTGTTGAGATGGGTGTTCAGACCGATGATGGTGGTGCTGATCTTGTTCCGGTGCATATGGTGCCGCGGGTAGTCAGCCACAGTTTTGTTAGAACACCTCGGAGACGTTTTGTTGGAGCAGCAGTGTGTGTGCATACAGGCAAGGATGGACGTGTTCGTCAGTTGTGTGGCCGTATTACTACTTTGTAGGGTCGTGCTAAGCAGGTTCATGTTCAGCAACGCAAGGTTCTAGCAAGGATTGAGAAGAAGAAGGTGGAGGCGCCTAAGTACAAGTTCATTTGGCGAAGAAAAGAGGTGCAACCACTCAGGGCTGTATCAAGTCAAGCAGGCCAAGAGGGAGGATGTGGTGAGGAAGGCAAGCAAGACTTGAAGACGGCGAATGTGCGTGGTGCTATTGTTTATATTCCGCCACCCTTTCGAGCAGACCCTCACGCGTTGGGGACAACGCTTTTTGAAGGGGGGGAGGATGATATGGGCACGACGGAGGAGGTGAAGCCCAATTTCAGGACTCCACCAGGATGAGGGCAGCTTGCAGATTGGCACGCCAGGACGACCTATGATATGAGATAATTTAGTCTAAGGTTATGTCAGCAATTTATATATCTATTTATGTTATTCCGTGTGTCAGGTCATGTTATAGGCCACTTAGGGTTTTGTGTGTGTTGGGTTTGGGCCTGTCCAAGCCCAATAGTTTTCTGGCCATCTATATAAGGAGGCCAGCCGGTTAGGGTTCAGGGAGTTCAGAATTTAGAGTTAAACTATCGCGTGGTGTTCCACCGTATATCATCCCTCCGGGGAAACGGCGCTGCCGTGTTTATCAAATATATTGCTGTGAAGGTTCTTGTGATCATCAAGGATTACCAGGCTCAGGTTTGAGGTGTGTTGATTCTCTTCACGTTGCTTGCTGGATTCGTTCCTCTTCTTCAGGTTGCGTTCTTCGCGTGATTGGAAGATATTTATCCAGGTTGACTCGCTGTGAAAGATCGGGATAAAACTCCAAGGATCACCGGCGTGATCCTTATCAGAAAAAGAATAAAAGGGCCCCAGGGACCGAATCCAGCCCGTGGCCAAAGACGGCCCATGGCCCGTTTCCCTCTCCCTCCCAAACCGTTATGTACTCCTTCTCCTCCTGCCGTTGACATGATGGCCCCACATGTCATCCCTCCCAGAGAAACCGGAATGAACACGACGCGTCCCTAGGAGATCTCCGCAAAAATCTCTCCGATTTCATTTCGATCTTTTGCCCCTCGTCCATGCCAACACGCCTATATAATTGAAGGAAATATGCCCTAGTGATGAGGATTGGCACGCCAGGACGACCTACGATATGTGATAATTAAGTCTAAGGCTGTGTCATTAATTTGTATCTATGTTCATGTTATTCCGTGTGCTAGGTCATGTTATGGGCCACTTAGGTTTTATTTTATGTTTTGGGTTTGGGCCTGTCCAAGCCCAATAGTTTTCTGGCCGTCTATATAAGGAGGCTGGACGGCTAGGGTTTAGGGAGGCAGAAAATTATGTAGAACATTGTGTTCCCGCGTGTGTTCCATCCCTCCGGGGGTTGGCGTGCTGTGACGGCGTCTCTGACATTCGTCTAGTTATCCAGTATATTATGTTTTGCATGAAGGTGCTTGTTATACAAGTATTGTCGTGCTTCGGCGTGAGGCTCGTTGTTCGTCATCGAGTTGCTCGTTGGATTCATCTATTCAGCGTGAGGTTCGTCTACATCAACGAGTTGCTCGCAGGATTGACGTTCTCCCATCTTCAGGTTACGTGTATCGCTCACGTGATTGGAAGATTTATCAGATCCATTGGATCAGAAGGTGCATCGTGAAAAATCGGGCCAAACAGTCTTCATCAACTTGGTATTAGAGCGCCAGGTTGATCACGGTGCAATTGAAGTTTCTATCGTCATACTAATCATTGATTTGTTGGGCGATGTGTTTTCACCGATTAATTCTTGGTGGCGAGTTGCTATGGATCGCGATCTGTTTGGTGTTCGCTGGCGACGGGTTGGTTTGTTTTGCAGATCGATAGATTCACCAGATCGGATCTATCGATTTTGATAGAGTCCAGGCGGTGCACTACAACTCCAGATCCGATCGCTTCAGGAAAGAAAAAGAAAAAGTTGTCGAAGCTCCGCGCGCCGAACCACAGACAGCCTCTGTGGTGGAGCACGCTCGATTGCCGTGCGCCTGTCGCGCGCTTTGATGGCTGCGCGTGTAAGCGTTGCTTCGCGCAGCTCGCCAGATCGATGTCGTCGGAGCGCCAGGCCAGAAACTGGGTATGTCCCTAACGTGGGCCGGCCCATTGTCTGTCCTCAACAGCTCGACGTGCCTTGGATCCCTAGCAATCTCAGCAAGGAAATCTGGATCGGTTTTGACATGTGCAGATCTGAATCGATTTGGGCACTGGCCGGATTCACGGTGGAGTCAAAGCAAAAAAAAAGGTGGACCGATTTGGATTGGTGTTGCATGTACGTGACACATTAATGGCTGGATCGGTACAATTTTTTTTACAGCTCAAAACAAATTGGGGTTTGGGACATCACGTGGACTTCTTGGCATTGGGACCGGTCAGGTTGATATTTTTAGCGTGACAACTCAGTTTCAGTTGTTGGTGCAACCGTTCAACCAAAGGGAAAGAAAAAGAGACAGTGTTAGCCATTCCAAAGAGGTGGCAGATTCAGTCTATTTGGATCCTTGGCGTATAGGAATTTGTCCTATTCATTTTGGGTGCTATGCTTTGTTTGTTACCAAAAATTTAGTTTGCGTCTATGGGTATATTCAGCTCATTTGGACCCTCAGTGTACAGGAGTATGTCCTGTCCGTTTTGGGTGATTTGCTCATGTGCTTCGAGACTGCATTTCGATGATTGTTTGTGTCTCAACAAGGTTGGTGGCGCCGACAATAAAAGTGGCGCCAAGGGCAAGTCAAGCTAGCCGAGAGGGAGGATGTGGTGTGGCAGGCTAGCAAGGCTTAAAGATGGACAGTGGCGATATTGCATATTTGATGCCACGTTTTACGAGAAGATCTTCTGGCGTTGAGGACAATGCCTTTCCAAGAAGGGGAGGATGATGAGGATTGGCATGCCAGGACGACCTACGATATGTGATAATTAAGTCTAAGGCTGTGTCATTAATTTGTATCTATGTTCATGTTATTCCGTGTGCTAGGTCATATTATGGGCCACTTAGGTTTTATTTTATATTTTGGGTTTGGGCCTGTCCAAGCCCAATAGTTTTCTGGCCGTCTATATAAGGAGGCTGGACGGCTAGGGTTTAGGGAGGCAGAAAATTATGTAGAACATTGTGTTCCCGCGTGTGTCAGAGACGCCGTCACAGCACGCCAACCCCGGAGGGATGGAACACACGCGGGAACACAATGTTCTACATAATTTTCTGCCTCCCTAAACCCTAGCCGTCCAGCCTCCTTATATAGACGGCCAGAAAACTATTGGGCTTGGACAGGCCCAAACCCAAAATATAAAATAAAACCTAAGTGGCCCATAACATGACCTAGCACACGGAATAACATGAACATAGATACAAATTAATGACACAGCCTTAGACTTAATTATCACATATCGTAGGTCATCCTGGCGTGCCAATCCTCATCACCTAGAGGCAATAATAATATTGTTATTATCATATTTCTTATTCATGATAATGTTTATACTCCATGCAATAATTGTATTAAGCGGAAATATTAATACTTGTGTGGTTTATGAACAACACCGTGTCCCTAGTACGCCTCTACTAGACTAGCTCATTGATTAATGATGGTTAAGGTTTCCTAACCATAGACATAAGTTGTCAATTAATAATGAGGTCATGTAATTAGGAGAATGATGTGATGGACAGACCCAAATAAAGCACAACAATTAGATCGTGTAATTGTGTTCATCTTTGCGAAGCTTTTTCCTATGTCAAAGTATTGTATTCCTTAGACCATGAGATAATGCAACTCCCTGGTACCGGAAGAGAGCTTTGAGGTCATCAAATGTTATCCTATGAAAGGGTGTTCATAAAGGTGTCTCTCAAGTAATCAGAAAGTACTTGTTGTGTTGCATGTATCGAGATGGAATTTGTCCCTCCCGAATCAGAGAGATATACTTTGGGCCCACTCGGTAATCAATATCAACACCGCTTGCAAGCATATGGTTAAGGAGTTAATCACAAAGTGATATTGGATTACGAAACGAGTAAAGTACTTGCTATGAACGAGATTGAACTAGGTATGCTGATACCGACGATCGAATCTCGGGCAAGCAAAATATAGCGAGACGAAGAGAATACATATACGGGATTAATTGAATCCTGGCATCGTGGTTCAACCGATATGATCATCGATGAATATGTGGGAGTCAATATGGGTTTCTAGATCCCGCTATTCATTATTGATAGAAGATCATGTCTGCATATTCTCAAACCCGTAGGGTCACACACTTAATGTGCATCGATGCTAGGATAGAATGGATAATTGGTTATTGAGTTTTTGTTCGGAGTCTCGGATGAGATCCCGAACATCACAAGAGGTTCCGAAATGGTCTGGTGACAAGGGTATAGTTAATAGAGCCCGTTAGTTGAGTACCCCTAAGGCCCGTATAGCTAGGCCCAATTGCAATGATAGTCGAATACGAGTTCTCACCGTATGTCGATATTGTAATCTGTATTAGACCCTACCCGATCCTCGAGACCTGGCCATCTATATATAGGGGCTAGGACGGGACGGTGTAGGGCAGATTGAAAGCAAGCTAGGTTGAACACCCAAGTTTACTTTCGATATACACTTATTTCGACAAACCTTTACCTTCGAATTCATCTGACGCCCTATTCCCCCGATCCTAAGTCCTTCATCTAGGACATTTGCCAAGTTAACCCTCGTCAATTGGCGCCGACCGTGGGGAACCTGGGCGTTGGAGTCATGAATTCGACGGCTTTTTCGCTTTTAGCCAACAGCAGTTCAGAACTCGACGGAAGTCAGGAGATGGAGTTAACAATTGGAAGTTTGAGCATCTTCGTCGGACCATCGGGTTCATCCCGCCTCTCGGATTCGACGAAACCAGATCCGTCGGCAAGTAAGCCTGGAGCAGAGGTAATACTGGAATCGTCAGAAGGCTCTTCCAGTGAGGTAAACTCGCCGGTCAGCTCGGAAAAAGCACCAATCAAAGAAGGCGACAAAATTCAGGAAAATTTGGACTTAGAAGAAAGGGTAAGTCAAACATACAACAGTGCAAGGGACTTCGCCGTTGGAAGCAGTGGCATCTCCAAAGTACATCAGCTATGCGTCATTATCACCGAGGCAGAAGAAGAGAACAACAACGAAGGAAGTAAAAAGGTCGACAGGCAAGTCGACAAAATAAAAGAACACAACAAAAAGGATAAGGAGAAAGTCCACGTTTCGGCTGGCGAATGGAGAATGATCAAGTCAGCTATCAATCACGGTACAGAAGTACCCGAAGGATCGAGAAGAGAAGTTCTAATGGGATACCAGTATGCATTATACCAACATAGGAAGAAACTAAGGGAGGAAAGAGACACGGTTCCTCAAAACAATAACAGTGTATCAAGAGAGGAATACTGGGATAATTATACTGAGGATTCCGAGTACAGTAGAGAAAGGCGCGGAGACCTAAAACACAACAAGGGGGGAAAGAGCACGCAGCGGAGAAGAAAGGTACTCAAGAAGCCCTACCCCACATCTAGAAGAGGAGAAAGATGACTTCATGCAAGAAACGCCAGAAGCAGCGTTGATAGCAGCACAGGCGTATTTACTAACTACAAGGCCAGAACCCGGGGATCCACGAGAAGATATGCACCGAGCCGCGATACGAAACCTCGGAATAGTAGAGAGCAAGATCAGGGAAAGAGGTTCAGACACAAAGACGACAAGCTACAAGGAAAAGCAAAAGAAGAAGCTCAGATACAACTTCGCAGATAGCGAGTATAGTGAGTCATCAGAAGAGGAAAGGCGACAAAAGAGGAAGGAAGACGCAAGAAATATAATAGCATAGGCTCGAGTAAATAAATCACGCCACGCCTGGAGGGAAGAAAATTATGAAGACGACGATAAAGAGATGGGCGCATTATGCTTTACCCGCAGGGTTCGCAAAACTCGGGTACCCAAGGGATTCAAATTACCACATGATCAACATAAGTATGACGGGTCGCAAGAGCCTACCCTATGGTTATCAGACTATTTACAGGCAGTGCAGATATTAGGGGGAACAAAAGCGACTGCAATGCAAAGTTTGCAGCTACACCTCACTGGCGCAGCACGGTCGTGGTTGAATACCCTACCCAACGAGTCCATTGGAAGTTGGGGAGAACTCGAAAGCCAATTCACAAGGAATTTTTGTTCAACATACAAACGCCCAGCATCACTGGAGGAAGTTAAGGCGTGTGTGCAGAGGAAAGGCGAAACTCTACGTTCTTATATACAACGGTGGAGTATAATCAAAAACTCAGCAGAGGACGTTTCCGACGAACGAGCAATAGACGCTTTTTCGGCTGGACTTCGCCGCTCAGATCTCGTGGAAGAAATAGAAAGAACAAGACCTACAACAGTAGCCGAGCTAATGGAAGATGCCAACAAATTTGCTGATGGAGAAGACGCATATAATAACAAAAGGGGACGTTCACCAGAAGTCGACAGAATAAGCAGACAGAGGAGACAACACCGCAGCAGGGATACCCAAGGAAGACAAAATCAAGTAGCTGCGGGCTACGTAGCAGAAGAAGGGGAAGGATATGTAAACAGGAGGTTTCAGGCAAAAGGAGTAGAAAAATCGAGATACTCCGGTCCTTCGGCCGAGGATATGCTATACGGACCTTGTCGAATCCACTACGCATATCTTGATGGGAAAAGGGTCTCAAATCACCAGATGAAGGATTGTAGAACATTTCTGAGGCTGCAAAGCGCCATGGGTTCAAACCAAGGAGGATGGCAAGAAGAGAAGCGCGCAACTCAAGGATATCAAATGCAAAGGCTAGCAAGGCACCTAGAGTCAAAAGTTTACATATCAGCTATGATTCAACTGGTGCCCAAGTCGAAGAAAGAGCAAAAGAGCATATCCAGGCAAGTAAACCTAGCAATATCGTCACCACCAGCTACTACAGAATACTTGCGGTGGTCAGATCAACCAGTTAAGTTCAGTAGAGCAGACCACCCAAGGAAAGTTCTCAGGCCAGGCCACGCGCCTATGGTTCTAAAGGCACAAATAGGAGGGTACGACATCGGAAGAGTATTTATGGACGCAGGGAGTGGCATCAACCTGATATATGCTAGAACACTGAAGGCAATGTGTATCTCGCTGTCGAGTTTAAAGCCAACAGACTGCTCCTTCCATGGAATAGTACCAGGAGCCGCCAACTACCCTTTGGGAAGAATAGAACTCGACGTCTGTTTTGGCAGTAGCAGCAACTACCGCAGAGAGAAGCTAGAATTTGAAGTCATGGACTGGCCGTCACAATACCACGCAATCCTGGGGCGCCTAGCATTTGCGAAATTCATGGCAGTGCCTCATTACACGTATCTTACGCTAAAAATCCTAGGACCCAAAGGAACAATTATAGTGCAAGGGAGCTTTGAAGTAGCCAACACATGTGACCAAGCATTCAATAGGATGGCACAAACCTTCGGCATGACAGCAGAATATGAGAAGCTAAAAGGAGAAACAGATCATAATGTGCTACCCGACGTTGGACGATCCCTGCCAGATCAGGCTTTCGACACAACTCAGGACTCGAAGAAAATCCAGGTCCACCCTACAGATCCAAACAAGACAACATCAATTGCGGTGAACTTGGATCCCGCATAGGAAAGCGCACTCGTCGAGTTCCTCCGTGAGCGCTGGGAAATCTTCGCCTGGTGTCCATCAGACATGCCAGGGGTTCCTAGGGAACTCGTCGAGCACGCGTTAAATGTAGATCCCAAGGCAAAACCAGTCAAGCAACCATTACGACGATTTGATGAACCTGAAAGGAAGGCGATAGCATCAGAATTGCACAGGCTGGAAAATGACGGATTTATCAGAGAAATCAAAACTTCGAGTTGGGTATCGAACCCAGTTATCGTACCCAAGAAGAACACAGACGTACAAAGAGTATGTGTCGACTACACATCTCTCAATAAGCATTGTCCAAAGGATCACTTCCCTCTACCCCGCATCGATCAGATAATTGATTCAACAGCGGGATGCGCGAGGCTTTCCTTTTTGGACGCATATTCTGGTTACAATCAGATCAAATTAAAGAAGGAAGACGAGGAAAAGACGGCCTTCATCACACCATATGGAGTGTTTTGCTACCAAATAATGCCGTTTGGCTTAAAAAATGCAGGAGCAACTTATCAACGGATGATGCAAAACTGCCTCGGAAGCCAAATATGACGCAACATCCAAGTCTACATTGATGATGTGGTCATCACCACAAGAGAGGAGCAATCTTTAATCAGCGACTTGGCAGAAACCTTCGATAACCTGAGCAGGTACAAGCTTAATGATATGGGCACGAAGGAGGAGGTGAAGCCCAATTTCAGGACTCCACCAAGATGAGGGAAGCTCATTGCAGATTGGCACGCCAGGACGACCTACGATATGAGATAATTTAGTCTAAGGTTGTGTCAGCAATTTATATACCTGTTTATGTTATTTCGTGTGTCAGGTCATGTTATGGGCCACTTAGTTTTATTTGTGTTTTGGGTTTGGGCCTGTCCAAGCCCAACAGTTTTCTGGCCATCTATATAAGGAGGCCAGTAGTCTAGGGTTGAGGGAGTTCAATTGTTTAGTCAAAAACTATCGTGTGCTCCACTGTGTATCATCCCTCCGGGGAAACGGCGCTGCCGTGTTTATCAAATATATTGCTGTGAAGGTTCTTGTGTTCATCAAGGATTATCGAGCTGTGGTTTGAGGCGTGGTGATCTTCATCACGTTGCTTGCTGGATTCGTTCCTCTTCTTCAGGTGACGTTCATCACGTTATTGGAAGATTATTTATCCGGGTTGACTCGCTGTGAAAGATCGGGACAAAACTCATAGGATCACCGGTGTGATCCTTATCATGTGGTATCAGAGCGAGTCAAACCAATAGATAAATCTTCCAATCATGCGAAGAACGCAACCTGAAGACGAGGACGAATCCAGCTAGCAACGTGAAGAGAATCAACACGCCTCAAACCTGAGCCTGATAATCCTTGATGAACACAAGAACCTTCATAGCAATGTATTTGATAAACACGGCGGCGCCGTTTCCCTGGAGGGATGATACACGGTGGAGCACACGATAGTTTTAGACTAAACAACTGAACTCCCCTAAACCCTAGACAGGGTTGATCACCGCGAGTATTTTGTGCTGATCTGCGGATTGCTCTTTCTCTGAGCAGTTTTCAGATTGCAAGTTAAGGTTTTGCTTTCGTCAGATCGAGCAGTTTTCAGATCGAAGGTGAAGTTTTCAGATTGGATCGGAGGTTGCGGAAGCGCTTGGATCTTCTCGTTGATCGGCTTCTTTCAATTCCTGTTCGTCACTCCGTGGGAGTTTTTTTTTTGTGATACGGAATACCAGATCCGATCTGAATTAGTCAGCGTGGAGTATGAAAAAAAAAAAATCGGCCGCCGCCAGACTTATCCTGCATCAGAATTGATCTACCCTTCCACTCCAGGTCTTGGCTGATCAAGCGAATTGCAAAGAAAAAAAAAGACCAGATCGCTCCAGCCTCTGGGTCCCAGCGCTGGACAGATCCGATCTCACGCACCGCGCGCCTCTGTGCGTGGGCGAGGATCGTGCCCGCGGTCGCCTAGCGTCGTGCCCCGCCTGGGATCATTCGCGCCTGGCGTTTTTCCTGGGCCGGTCGCGGCACGCTTGGCCCATCTGGCCTAGAAAGGATTCACTCGGCCGCCCGGGACGATCGCCCCTGCTCGCCATAGGACGGAGGAGGTCTGCCCCCTGGCGCGTACCTAGCTCTTCCAGTTACTGACAGATTTTGCTCCTCCCTATTTTGCTTCAGTTTATACGGGATCTTTGGGCAGATTTTTTACGTGATAGATCACAAGGAGCAACATAAGATATTTCGAATCAGTGAAGGTTGAGATAATATAGTACTACAATGGATTCTTTTCCGGGTGATTATTACGGCGAACGGTGTCGTAGTGGCAAGAAGTCGGGTGACATTTTCAATGACTATCTTGATCTGTTAGACGGCGTCGCATGTGCTGAAGATGATCTCAATTGGCACCTGAACCACAATGCAACAGCTGCAGAATTTGAGTCATGGGAACGTCATATGCTACAGGGTTTTTACAGATGTGCTACCTATGATTCCGACATGAATGATTCTACACGTTTGGCTCTTGCAGACCGACGCGTGGATGACAGGCTATACAGTTGGTGGCATAAAGCGTTGCAGGAGAAGAGTATTACCTCTGCAACTTGGGTGAATTTCAGGAAATTTCTGCGAGAGTGCTTTATACCTTCTAGCAACGTGGTTCCTTCTCGAAAGCCCATGGTACCCGTAGAAGTAATTAAGCAGCCACCCAAGGTTGTGCATCGGATAGAGGATGTTGGCAAGAGCATAGCTCCTATACCGAAGGTCGCGATAGCTGTGACTACTCATGAGAAGTTGACAGTTGTTCCATTGCCGACAGTTAGCAAGGTGGTAGCCACGAATTCTGAATTGTCAGCGGTTGATGTTGTCAAGGCTGATGTTGTCAAGGATATCATGGAGGAGGTTGTACCATTGAGTGGGATGAATATGCAACTCAAAAGAGTACATTATGAGACTTGTATGACAGCGGATAGAGGCCAGCGATGGAATTTATTTCAGGCGCAGTGCATAATCAAAGGCAAAGCATGCAAGTTGATGATTGACAGTGGTAGTTACTGTAATGGCATTAGCAAGGCGGTTGTGGAGGCTTTGGGTTTCTCCACATGGCGTATTCCAGAACCAAGGCATGTTGAGTGGGTTAATAGCTGCGGTATGCTAAAAATTACTCACAAGGTGCGTGTGCCATTTACAGTTGATGACTATGTTGATGAGGTGGAATGTGATGTGTTGCCATTGGAGGTGTGTGGGCTATTACTTGGACGTCCATGGCAGTATGATCACAATGTTATGCATGCTGGGAGAGCAAATACATATTCCTTTATGCATGATGGCAAACAGCGGACTCTGAAGCCTATGAGAGATGATCAAATCAAGTCCGATGTTGTGTTGGTGGTTCGCAAGGAGAAGTTGCATAAAGCTAAGCCACATCCAAGGCTAGCTAAGGTGCAGCATGAGGAGCATGATGCGAAAAGCATCGATGGTGATAATGTTTCAGCCAAGTCTGTAGATGACAAGCCAGTTGTTCTTGTTAGTGACAAGCCGGTTGAAGTCAAGCCTCATATAGATGAAGGGAAGGATATGTCACCATGTATTCCATGTGTTTCCCTTCCAGTTCGTGTTGACATGGGTGTTCAGACCGATGACGGTGGTGCTGATCATGTTCCGGTGCATACGGTGCCGCGGGTAGTCAGCCACAGTTTTGTTAGAACACCACGGAGACGTTTTGTTGGAGCAGCAGTGTGTGTGCATACAGGCAAAGATGGACATGTTCGTCAGTTGTGTGGCCCAGGCATTACTACTTTGCAGGGTCGTGCTAAGCAAGTTCATGTTCAGCAACGCAAGGTTCCAGCAAGAATTGAGAAGAAGAAGGTGGAGGCGCCTAAGTACAAGTTTATTTGGCGAAGAAAAGAGGTGCAACCACCTAGAGCTGTATCAAGTCGAGCATGCCAAGTGGGAGGATGTGGTGAGGAAGGCAAGCAAGACTTGAAGATGGCAAATATGCGTGGTGCTATTGTTGATATTCCGCCACCCTTTCAAGCAGACCCTCACGCGTTGGGGACAACGCTTTTTGAAGGGGGGGGGAGGATGATATGGGCATGAAGGAGGAGGTGAAGCCCAATTTCAGGACTCCACCAAGATGAGGGAAGCTCATTGCAGATTGGCACGCCAGGACGACCTACGATATGAGATAATTTAGTCTAAGGTTGTGTCAGCAATTTATATACCTGTTTATGTTATTTCGTGTGTCAGGTCATGTTATGGGCCACTTAGTTTTATTTGTGTTTTGGGTTTGGGCCTGTCCAAGCCCAACAGTTTTCTGGCCATCTATATAAGGAGGCCAGCAGTCTAGGGTTGAGGGAGTTCAGTTGTTTAGTCAAAAACTATCGTGTGCTCCACTGTGTATCATCCCTCCGGGGAAACGGCGCTGCCGTGTTTATCAAATATATTGCTGTGAAGGTTCTTGTGTTCATCAAGGATTATCGAGCTGTGGTTTGAGGCGTGGTGATCTTCATCACGTTGCTTGCTGGATTCGTTCCTCTTCTTCAGGTGACGTTCGTCGCGTTATTGGAAGATTATTTATCCGGGTTGACTCGCTGTGAAAGATCGGGACAAAACTCATAGGATCACCGGCGTGATCCTTATCACTTAAGCTTAACCCGACAAAATGTTCCTTCGGCGTATTAGCAGGACAACTTTTGGGGTTCTTGGTATCAGCACGAGGAATAGAGGCGAACCCAGAGAAGATTCAAGCAATTTTAACAATGGGAAAACTGTAACGCCCCAAAACCGGCACCTTGCGTATCGTAGCGATCACGCCACAACACGCACGGTGTCGCTTTGGAAATGCCCACCAGGAATAATGTGCGCATCGAAAACATACACATTATGCGGGTGGAATCGAGTAGCAACAGTTACACAAGTTCACGATGGAACCCACAAAAGAATATATATAAACCACGAAGACTCCACGAGTCAAAATATCCAAATATACATACAAAGATCCAAATCATACATAAAGCAAATAGTATCCGAGTACGGACAAGAATACAAATGGGCCTAAGAGGCCTGAAGATAACGATGGCGTCCAAACCCTGCCCAGGCCAAGCCGGAAGGGTAACCTTGCTAACGTCGTCGCTCCCATACCTGTGAACAGCGTCGGGCCAAAGGTTGCCGAACAAGGAGGGAGAAAGAGAAAAAGGAAAAAAACGAGGGTGAGTACCGAGGCACGTACTCGCGAGACTGGAATTCAGCTGTGCTCGCCTACGGGCTATATGGTGGACTTAGCGGCAACAAAAGGAATAAACTAAAGAGACACACTGCAACTTTCGTCTAAATAGAATAAGATAAGAGAGCGCATAAAAGAACCAACTAAAAACTAGCACCAAACATAACCCAGCCGATACATCGCCCCCTTCGCACACAACGAGGAAGCATGCAAAGGCACTCACACAGTTACCAAGTTTTATTGCATGTTTATTGTTGTAGTTGTGCTAGCTTACTACACAAGTTTATTAGTATTGAAATAGCAGGTGCAAGTTGTTCTATGATCGAGTAATACAGCTCCAAGTCGTCCATAACCGCGGACACGGCTTTTCGAAAAGATTTAACCCTGCAGGGGTGCCCAAATGTACCCAAACGCACGATCACCCCTTGATGCCTACGATTAGCACACTTCCAATGGTGTGCCGGCAGGAGGTCACGACTCGCACTCTCCTTCACTACAAACAAGTCCAGGAAGCCACCTAACTAAGTTTAACCCGTATCGAGAGTCCAGCCGAATCTCTGAGACGGACCTAGCTGTTTGTGCCTACGGCTTCCGAGGCCCGGCTCCACCCTTGGGAGACGACCCGCTTCAGCATGCGATAAACGCTCGTACCACATCCTATACGTGCATGCAGAGGCAAACAAGGGGTTACAAGGCACCCACGGCTTCCCCCAAAGTAAATAGGACCATAAGATACAAGAGCTGCATGCACGCAAAACCCAAATGAAAAACCTCAAACTAGTTGTGGCCACTGGACAAGTGTGTAGATTCCGGCAGTGATCGAGGGGAGGCCCGTAAACGTACCCACGTCTGGTTAGAGCGCTCAGTCTCAGAACAGTTCATGCGATCTCGGGGTCCTAGGGGACACAAGTGAGCCATCGGAAAACTGGCAAAAAGACTCACTGATGCCTCTGCTTAATTCAATTTTAAGTATTAACATTAAAGTAAGCCATGATTATCTCCAACAACATATATCCATAAAGTAGAGCATGTGATAACTTTCCCAACCCGATAAGATAAAACAACTCCAACAACCTGAAGATGCCTACGACTCGCAAGGCCAACTCAGACAACAAGCACACAGTTAATAGGATATATGGAAGGTTCTATGGCTTTGCTTTGGATAAATAGGTGGATAGGAAACGTGACTCGAACAAAAAGCATCGCGACACAAGGATAGAATATAGAGCTAGCGAGAGCAAAAGTATTAAATGGGTAGAGAGAAAAGGGCTCGCCTGAAAAGAAGGTCGAAGAACACCCGAAGAACTTGTCGTTGCTCACATCACCACGAAGCGTCCTATTCGCAAAGAAGCAAATCGCTACAACAAACAACGAATGCAACACTTACTACTATGGAGAAAGAACCAGCATGCTCATGTGAAAGAATGCATGACATGGCAATTGTGATGCAATGCAACTATCCAAATTAAGCGGAATCGGAATACCGACACACATATATAGTTCAAGTTGTTTTATTAAATGGCAAATTAAGTGTTGATTAACATGGCAAAACAAGGCATGGGTGAGCTACACAATATTAAATGGAACCGGGACAAGGTAATAACAATCCCACACATATTCCATATGTAGTTATGTAAGTGATATGCAAATTACCATGGAACGACATGATGCGAGGTGCAAACAGGTATATGGATGACATATTCAGATTCTACACATTTTTCTGATAAACTTTCATATAAAATACTTTTTATTTCGAGTTATGGTTTGCAAGATATGAATTTAGCAAGATTTGCATATTTCCAGGAATTTTAGAAAACAGAGGAAAAAGAAAAACTGCGCGGGCTGAAACTGATTCGGACCTGAGGCGACGGATACAAGCTGTCGCACGCGTGCGACTGACGAGAAGTTCTGATGGGCTGCAGCCCATTTGGCATCGGTTCTGATCAAAAATTGAAGAAAAAGGGGGGATTAATCCTGCAGCTGGAGGGATTCGAACTCAGGACCTGCGATGAGTCTGCATGTAGACAAGGTACAATACCGCTGGGGTGAATCTCCAGGTTTGGAAAAGATCGGTGCGGATATAAATTTGTAGCAGAAAGTCGAGGTGTCTTGTTTCTCTGACGAAACTGAATATTGTTTCCGTCGGTGACAGGGAACGAGGACGGCGACGAGGTTCAGAAACAGCAGCGCGGCCCGAAATTCAGAGGAAGATAACGGGATGCACAGGGCATGGATTCGAGCGCGAGTTAGTGCGTTGGAAAGCTGAAACATCCAGCTATAAGATGGTGCTAAGAGGATCCACCGAAAGGCATTGAGGACGAGATGGCTGGGCTCGAAACTTGACGGGAAAACAGATACGTGGTGGAGCACGAACGCCGACGACGATGGCGTTGCTCGGAGGAGACGAACTGCAGGGTAGAGGAATAGGAGCCGAACCAGATGGCTGCTGCTTAGATGTTGATTGATGCGGGATCGAGTTCCACTTGATGTAGACCTGGACGCGGGATCTGAATGCAAAACAGAGGGAAAAGGGGTGGATTTATTCACTGGATCAGAATTCGATCTCGGAGACAAACAGGAGGACGAACCACCAGGGTACCTTCGGTTATTGTCAAGATGTAGCACGCGGACGTTTTGAGCTGGACAAGGCCACACCTTGGATACAGAAAACACAGCGGACAGGAACAGCAGCGAGGCGACGCAGCGGATGGCGAGCTCGAGCCTGCACGGACGCGCAGACGAACGTGAGCACAACGGAGTCTTGGACGCCCAGGAAGATGATAATAACGGAGGAGATGGCGTGATTGACGGACAGGAGGTCATGGATGCATACTGGTGAGTGGTGACGTTGCTTGATGGTGCGCGGTGCCCGGAGTAGATGTCGAGGATGATCGCGTCGTGGCTTGCATGGTCGACGCAGAGAAGGATGGTGTCGGGGAGGCGCCGGCGATGCAGACGAGCACGCACGCGTGCAGCAGAGGCGCAGAGCAGCTTGGCGGCAGCCTTAAGGACGCGGAGCAGCGACGGCGAGGAGGCTGAAGGGCGCATGCTCGGGTTCAGAATGGAGCGGCGAGAGAGGGACACAGAGCAAGGCGGCGGCGCTAAGCAGGGAAAGGCTAGCGCTAGGGTTGCAGGGGGATAGGAGAGGATGGTTTTATAGGAGGAGGGCAGTGCATGGTGGCCGTCCCATCCACCAGGTGGAATACGTGGCTCCGGTGCGATTCCTGCCGTACAGGAGGTGGGAGAAGGTAGCGATCGAGGGCTGATAGCTGGGCTTCAGAGTGGCCATCGGTCCAGAAAATACTTAGGAGGTTCTCTCAAGTTTGCAGGGAATTCAAAAGAAAAGAGAAAAGGAGGAATGAGAAAAAGGTTCCAGGAAAGATTTGCAAACAGGTCATACAACATTCTACAACTTGATTTATTGTATCAAAACCATTTCAAAGGTTTTCAGTTAATATAATTGTAGTTTTATTTTAAAATAAGAAGTGGAGAGGAGGGTTTCTATAAAACCATACAAGCGACATTAAAAATAGATTTTATGCCACATAATTTTTTTTTTATTTTGACAAAAACATGCAAGGTGAAAGATGCATGACGATGCGCAAAAAATAAAAGAACAAACAAATCTAAAAGGGGATTTTTCCGGGTCGTTACAATCGACACCACTAACAAGGGATCTCGCCCCGAGATCCACGCTCGTGTAGGGGAAAAGGGTTGGTTAAACTACCGGGTCTTCATGAAGTTTGCGACACCACTAACAAGAGCTTCCTTCTCGACACCACCAACAAGGGGCTCTTGCTCACGTTGACGATGAAGACCTTCTGACGAAACAAACCTATTAGGATAAAGGCAAGAGATCGTCCACCCACGTGGGAGCCTAAAATTTGAAGAAGGCAAGAGAGAGAACTCAAAACTCGTAAAGGCAAGAGGAGAAAGCATAGAAGATAAGGAGTAAATTGCAGAGCTACTTAGATCTATCCAACGCATTTTTAGCAAATAGTTTTGACACTAGACTGAACAACGTCCGTTGGCAAGGTTATCCTACAGGCAGACTGGACCCGTGGGTATCGACAAAACCTGGCTCTGATACCACTTGTAACGCCCCAAAACCGGCACCTTGCGTATCGTAGCGATCACGCCACAACACGCACGGTGTCGCTTTGGAAACGCCCACCAGGCATAATGTGCGCATCGAAAACATACACATTATGCGGGTGGAATCGAGTAGCAACAGTTACACAAGTTCACGATGGAACCCACAAAAGAATATATATAAACCACGAAGACTCCACGAGTCAAAATATCCAAATATACATACAAAGATGCAAATCATACATAAAGCAAATAGTATCCGAGTACGGACAAGAATACAAATGGGCCTAAGAGGCCTGAAGATAACGATGGCGTCCAAACCCTGCCCAGGCCAAGCCGGAAGGGTAACCTTGCTAACGTCGTCGCTCCCATACCTGTGAACAGCGTCGGGCCAAAGGTTGCCGAACAAGGAGGGAGAAAGAGAAAAAGGAAAAAAAACGAGGGTGAGTACCGAGGCACGTACTCGCGAGACTGGAATTCAGCTGTGCTCGCCTACGGGCTATATGGTGGACTTAGCGGCAACAAAAGGAATAAACTAAAGAGACACACTGCAACTTTCGTCTAAATAGAATAAGATAAGAGAGCGCATAAAAGAACCAACTAAAAACTAGCACCAAACATAACCCAGCCGATACATCGCCCCCTTCGCACACAACGAGGAAGCATGCAAAGGCACTCACACAGTTACCAAGTTTTATTGCAGGTTTATTGTTGTAGTTGTGCTAGCTTACTACACAAGTTTATTAGTATTGAAATAGCAGGTGCAAGTTGTTCTATGTTCGAGTAATACAGCTCCAAGTCGTCCATAACTGCGGACACGGCTTTTCGAAAAGATTTAACCCTGCAGGGGTGCCCAAATGTACCCAAACGCACGATCACCCCTTGATGCCTACGATTAGCACACTTCCAATAGTGTGCCGGCAGGAGGTCACGACTCGCACTCTCCTTCACTACAAACAAGTCCAGGAAGCCGCCTAACTAAGTTTAACCCGTATCGAGAGTCCGGCCGAATCTCTGAGACGGACCTAGCTGTTTGTGCCTACGGCTTCCGAGGCCCGGCTCCACCCTTGGGAGACGACCCGCTTCAGCATGCGATAAACGCTCGTACCACATCCTATACGTGCATGCAGAGGCAAACAAGGGGTTACAAGGCACCCACGGCTTCCCCCAAAGTAAATAGGACCATAAGATACAAGAGCTGCATGCACGCAAAACCCAAATGAAAAACCTCAAACTAGTTGTGGCCACTGGACAAGTGTGTAGATTCCGGCAGTGATCGAGGGGAGGCCCGTAAACGTACCCACGTCTGGTTAGAGCGCTCAGTCTCAGAACAGTTCATGCGATCTCGGGGTCCTAGGGGACACAAGTGAGCCGTCGGAAAACTGGCAAAAAGACTCACCGATGCCTCTGCTTAATTCAATTTTAAGTATTAACATTAAAGTAAGCCATGATTATCTCCAACAACATATATCCATAAAGTAGAGCATGTGATAACTTTCCCAACCCGATAAGATAAAACAACTCCAACAACCTGAAGATGCCTACGACTCGCTAGGCCAACTCAGACAACAAGCACACAGTTAATAGGATATATGGAAGGTTCTATGGCTTTGCTTTGGATAAATAGGTGGATAGGAAACGTGACTCGAACAAAAAGCATCGCGACACAAGGCTAGAATATAGAGCTAGCGAGAGCAAAAGTATTAAATGGGTAGAGAGAAAAGGGCTCGCCTGAAAAGAAGGTCGAAGAACACCCGAAGAACTTGTCGTTGCTCACATCACCACGAAGCGTCCTATTCGCAAAGAAGCAAATCGCTACAACAAACAACGGATGCAACACTTACTACTATGGAGAAAGAACCAGCATGCTCATGTGAAAGAATGCATGACATGGCAATTATGATGCAATGCAACTATCCAAATTAAGCGGAATCGGAATACCGACACACATATATAGTTCAAGTTGTTTTATTAAATGGCAAATTAAGTGTTGATTAACATGGCAAAACAAGGCATGGGTGAGCTACACAATATTAAATGGAACCGGGACAAGGTAATAACAATCCCACACATATTCCATATGTAGTTATGTAAGTGATATGCAAATTACCATGGAACGACATGATGCGAGATGCAAACAGGTATATGGATGACATATTCAGATTCTACACATTTTTCTGATAAACTTTCATATAAAATACTTTTTATTTCGAGTTATGGTTTGCAAGATATGAATTTAGCAAGATTTGCATATTTCCAGGAATTTTAGAAAACAGAGGAAAAAGAAAAACTGCGCGGGCTGAAACTGATTCGGACCTGAGGCGACGGATACAAGCTGTCGCACGCGTGCGACTGACGAGAAGTTCTGATGGGCTGCAGCCCATTTGGCATCGGTTCTGATCAAAAATTGAAGAAAAAGGGGGGATTAATCCTGCAGCTGGAGGGATTCGAACTCAGGACCTGCGGTGAGTCTGCATGTAGACAAGGAACAATACCGCTGGGGTGAATCTCCAGGTTTGGAAAAGATCGGTGCGGATATAAATTTGTAGCAGAAAGTCGAGGTGTCTTGTTTCTCTGACGAAACTGAATATTGTTTCCGTCGGTGACAGGGAACGAGGACGGCGACGAGGTTCAGAAACAGCAGCGCGGCCCGAAATTCAGAGGAAGATAACGGGATGCACAGGGCATGGATTCGAGCGTGAGTTAGTGCGTTGGAAAGCTGAAACATCCAGCTATAAGATGGTGCTAAGAGGATCCACCGAAAGGCATTGAGGACGAGATGGCTGGGCTCGAAACTTGACGGGAAAACAGATACGTGGTGGAGCATGAACGCCGACGACGATGGCGTTGCTCGGAGGAGACGAACTGCAGGGTAGAGGAATAGGAGCCGAACCAGATGGCTGCTGCTTAGATGTTGATTGATGCGGGATCGAGTTCCACTTGATGTAGACCTGGACGCGGGATCTGAATGCAAAACAGAGGGAAAAGGGGTGGATTTATTCACTGGATCAGAATTCGATCTCGGAGACAAACAGGAGGACGAACCACCAGGGTACCTTCGGTTATTGTCAAGATGTAGCACGCGGACGTTTTGAGCTGGACAAGGCCACACCTTGGATACAGAAAACACAGCGGACAGGAACAGCAGCGAGGCGACGCAGCGGATGGCGAGCTCGAGCCTGCACAGACGCGCAGACGAACGTGAGCACAACGGAGTCTTGGACGCCCAGGAAGATGATAATAACGGAGGAGATGGTGTGATTGACGGACAGGAGGTCATGGATGCATACTGGTGAGTGGCGACGTTGCTTGATGGTGCGCGGTGCCCGGAGTAGATGTCGAGGATGATCGCGTCGTGGCTTGCATGGTCGACGCAGAGAAGGATGGTGTCGGGGAGGCGCCGGCGATGCAGACGAGCAGAGGCGCAGAGCAGCTTGGCGGCAGCCTTAAGGACGCGGAGCAGCGACGGCGAGGAGGCTGAAGGGCGCATGCTCGGGTTCGGAATCGTGCGGCGAGAGAGGGACACAGAGCAAGGCAGCGGCGCTAAGCAGGGAAAGGCTAGCGCTAGGGTTGCAGGGGGATAGGAGAGGATGGTTTTATAGGAGGAGGGCAGTGCATGGTGGCCGTCCCATCCACCAGGTGGAATACGTGGCTCCGGTGCGATTCCTGCCGTACAGGAGGTGGGAGAAGGTAGCGATCGAGGGCTGATAGCTGGGCTTCAGAGTGGCCATCGGTCCAGAAAATACTTAGGAGGTTCTCTCAAGTTTGCAGGGAATTCAAAAGAAAAGAGAAAAGGAGGAATGAGAAAAAGGTTCCAGGAAAGATTTGCAAACAGGTCATACAACATTCTACAACTTGATTTATTGTATCAAAACCATTTCAAAGGTTTTCAGTTAATATAATTGTAGTTTTATTTTAAAATAAGAAGTGGAGAGGAGGGTTTCTATAAAACCATACAAGCGACATTAAAAATAGATTTTATGCCACATAATTTTTTTTTTATTTTGACAAAAACATGCAAGGTGAAAGATGCATGACGATGCGCAAAAAATAAAAGAACAAACAAATCTAAAAGGGGATTTTTCCGGGTCGTTACAAAAACCCACGAAACTACACGACATCCAGAAACTTGCAGGACGCGTCGCGGCATTAAGTCGTTTCATTGCTCGATTGGGAGAAAAGGCGCTTCCTTTCTATGCACTCATGAAGAAATCAGATGATAAATTTGAATGGACAGAAGAAGCAGACGCGGCTTTTGCACAGCTGAAAAAAGTGCTTTCCACGCCACCAGTGCTGGTCGCAGCAAAAGAAAAAGAACCACTACTACTTTACATCGCCGCAACCCATCAGATGGTGAGTACAGTATTGGTAGTCAAAAGAAGTGAAGAAGGAAAAGCCCACGGCGTCCAGAGGCCGTTATATTTCATCAGCGAAGTGTTATCCCCGACAAACAGAGGTACCCGCATTATCAAAAGCTCGCATATAGTGTCTTTACAACTGCACGAAAATTGCGACAGTACTTTGCGGTGCACCCAATGATAAGGGGTGTCCCGATCTTCTCAGCAAGCGATGGCGATGATAATGATGATGGTAGATAGATAAACACCGTGTAGCGATGAACTCTCCCGCTCGAACCCTGATGCCAATGCAACAGCTCTCGAACCTTGTAGGATATTCACAACACCACGATCTTGCGCACGTAGCCGTCGACCACGAACGGTAGTTTGCAATCCACTAATTCCCAATGGAACAACAGATCACACTCAATTGTAGCTTGATAAACTCGATCACAAGTAATTTCAGAGGTTCTAAAGAGAAACAACTCCAAAATAGTTTTAACGTGGTCTCCCCTAACTATGGGGTCGTCCCAGGGCTTATATGGGCGGCTGGGGCGGCCAGGACTCGAGAGAAAACGTATTCGACTCGAACTAGATACATCCGTTCGGATCTGATCCGAGACAGGCCGGACTGTCTTGTGTGCTAAGGCCGGACTGTCTTGCTAAGGCCGGACTGTCTTGTGTGCTAAGGCCGGACTGTCTTGGGGTGACGCGCGCTACACCACAGAGGGTGTCTGCCCTCGGGCGCACCTGAGGCCGGACTGTCCAGTGTTGGAGCGCCGGACTATCCGCTGTGGAGGGCCGGACTGTCCGGTTTGGAGGGCCGGACTGTCCGCTGTCTCCTGGAACTGCAACTTGCCCTTCTTGATGATCTTCTTCTCTTCTATCGCGCCTTCCTCCCGCTCCTCCCTCGCGCAGATATTGGCGATCATCATCTGGTGTTCCTCTTGCTGTGGCTCCTCGCTCCGTGCTACGCATTCCTCTCCAATGTACCTGATCATACAATAAGACAATGACTTAGGCAGTATAAAGTTCTCATTAAGTAACACATCAGGCTCATTAAGAAACAAGTTCACCTGTTGTTCTAGTAACTTAGCACGAGCTCTTGTAATGGGTCCAATTCTAATCTCATTGGACTGAACAGCTGGAACATCTTGTGTAGTAGTTGGTGGAGAAGGTGCAAGTATAGGGATGTCCTCATCATCTCCCCCCTCTTCAAAAGGCGTCGACCTCGACGCTCCAAGGTCTTCTCCATCATATGGTGATAAGTCAGCAACGTTGAAGCTGTTGCTAACTCCACCAAACTCAGCAATAGGTATATCAATCGAGTAGGCATTATCATTTATTTTGGCTAACACCTTGTAAGGACCAGCACCACGAGGTTTTAATTTGGATTTCCTCAGCTTGGGAAACCTGTCTTTGCGCAAATGCACCCAAACCATGTCACCAGGCTGAAACAAAACGTTCTTCCTTGCTTGATTCCTTGTAGCAGCAACTTTCTGGCCTTTCTTCTCAATAGCC
Organism: Dactylis glomerata; assembly: GCA_007115705.1. Lineage (NCBI taxonomy): Eukaryota > Viridiplantae > Streptophyta > Magnoliopsida > Poales > Poaceae > Dactylis > Dactylis glomerata. The sequence goes on from QXEO01000722.1 coordinate 112,601, forward strand.
TCTCGAGTCTTCTCATGGAGTTTCTTCACATAATTAGCACGTTTTGATGTCTCCATATCAACTCTCTCATGTAAAGGTAGATCCTACAAAACATTAGACACACCAAGAGAAATAGGGGTCATATCGTTAGAAACTAAAACCTCACCCTTGTGCATGAGCACAAGAGGCCTGGCTGTAGGATCCTCACTAAATTCTCTCATATCTTCTTTGGTGGCTAAAATCAGTAGGTTATTCTCTCCCTCACTTTTCGTTATATCATTCTTTTGTCGCTCATTTACATCACTCACAGCTACAAAACTCTCGCACTTATCATGATGTGCATCCTTCAAGTTCACCTCAATTTTTTGACGAGATTCATTGACAATCTGCTGTGGGGACATAGGCTGCAAGGTAATTTTCTTGCCCTTGAACTCCAAATGATATGTATTAGCTCAACCATTGTGCTGCACATGGCGATCATATAACCATGGTCGACCCAACAATAAGTGGCAAACAGTCATAGGAACCACATCAAAATCTATAGAATCCTTGTATGGTCCTATCTCAAAATTTACACGCACCATATGGTTTACCTTCATCTCACCATTGTCACTCAGCCACTGTATATAATATGGTTTAGGATGAGGTAAATATGTCAAATTCAGCTTGGCACATAACTCCTTGCTTGCAAGATTTCTGCAACTACCTCCATCAATGATGACTTTGCAAGCTTTGTTTGGGACAACTAGTGCTTTTGTTTGAAACAGATTGCAGCGCTGTGATTCAGAATTAGGCTGCACACTAAGAGCACGTGGAGTAACTACAATGGTAGGCGCATGGGTAGGATAAGCATCCAACTCTTCCTCACTAGCATCACCATTGTCTTCAGGACTATAGGGATCAATTTCATCTCCACTCTCATATTCACCATTGTCATTGACAAACATGACTTTGTTGTTGGGACACTTATTCTTATAATGTCCTCTTCCTCCACAAGTATAGCACTCTTTATCACGAGCACGAGCTGTAGACATGATGGAACCCGAACTAGCAGCCGGCTTGTTTGCTGTAGAACCAGAGGAGGGTGTTGGTGCAGGCTTGGAGGCCGAAGTAGAGGCTTGAGGCCGGACTGTCCGGTGTTGGAGGGCCGGACTGTCCGCCGGTGCTGCCGGTGGCATCGCTGATGGTGGTAGCGAGGATCTTGCAGAAAACCAGCTTGTCGACGAATATCGAGCCCGCTCCCTAGCTTCTTCAGCTAGTTGTGTTTCGGTCTCTCGTGCATGATGCAACAACTCGGTCATAGTAGCATATGTGTGATGGCGCACAATGTTCTTAATAGGCAACTTCAAATTGTTGAGAAAACGCTGCAGAGTCATCTCAACTGATTCACGAACTCGTGCACGCTGCATAAGCATCTCCATCTCCATGTAGTACTCATCAACTGTCTTGCTACCTTGTGTTAATTTGGTGAGCTGGTTAAACACTGAGCGCAAATAGTTAGTGGGCACAAAACGTTGCCTCATAATTACCTTCATCTCCCGCCATGAGAGCACAGGAACCTCATTATCGTCGCGTCTGTTTTGTATAATAGCATCCCACCAACGCAATGCATAGCCATCAAATTCGGAAGCAGCAAGTTTAACCTTCTTACCTTCTGTATAGTCTTGCAAATGCCACAACTTCTCAATCTTCAACTCCCATGAAAGGTAATCTTCAGGATCAAGTGAGCCATCAAACTTGGGAATTGAGAATTTTGGTTTGCTCAAGATATCATCATTTGCTTGTTGGATTACACGCTGAGCACGTCCCACATGAGCAAAACCACGGCCAACACCAGGGGGATTGGCACGTCCCCTACCTTGGCCATTGTTTGGCTGTTGTTGGACCTCATCATTAACACTTCCATTATTTGCGTCCGCATGTTCAGCAGCATCATCAAATTGTTGTTGCCGCTGTTGCTCAAAGGCGTCTCGCAAAGCATCAATGGATAGCTGTAACGCGTTGACATTTGTATTGATTGTAGTCACTTGTGTTTGAATGTTGTTGACAGCTTTCTCAGTTTCGCCCAACTGGATTTGTACCCCCTGTACATCCTTTTCTAAAGAATCCGTGGTGCGAGTGAAAACTCCTGTCAAATGATCCCGTAAGGCTTCAAATTCCCTCCAAGTGACTGTAGCAGTTTCTGCCTTTTTCTGCATCACAACATCATCACTAGCAGACATGATTAGTAGATTAGTGCAAAACCCAAAATCAATATGGTGGCAAACTCTCTGCTCGCACAAAGCTGACAAGAAAGTAGATCTTACCGCTCCAAAGCGAATAGTAGTGCTTACCAATTCGAAGCAAACGACTGATGCACTGATGTGATGAAGTGAATATCAAAGGTATAGAGGCGATCACAAGGCACACAGGTTATTAAAGGTGGAGCTGTAGGTATGGAGTCCTAACTACACCGCAAACCAATCCTAGTGCTGATCGTGAGACAATAACCCAAGGAAAACACACACGTGGAGATAAACGTGGCAAAGCAATTATAAAAACAAGAATATTGCAATGCACAAGAGAGACGCTAGTAATAGCTCAAAATAGACAGGCACAAGATTGCTCAACTACAAGTGCTATATAGAACCAGGCCTCAAAAATCACCACAAAGAGATTGCTCTTTTTCTTCTTGTATCTCCAATTCTTTTCTCTTTTTTTTGATATACTTTTTCTCAACTATATGACTCAACAGTAAAATAACTGAAACAGTACTGGAGCAAAAATTCTGCTAAGGCCGGACTGTCTTGTGTGATATGGCCGGACTGTCCGGTCTGAATTCAGCCAAAAAATTGCACCTCAAAAACCTAATGAGCAGCCTGTCAGAGCACAGCAACTAGTCTCGTATGGGTACGTTCCTAGGCACGGATGCTGTAGAAAGGCTGTAGCTAAGTTTTGCAACAAGGGTACGCTATGTGGACTCGGTAAATTGATGAAAACTGGCGGAAACGATGATGAACGACTCAAGAACCAAGAACAAAAACGAAATTGACAAAGGGAAACCTAGACACTACGACTTTACCGGAAGAGATCGGATCAAAGACACGACTACGACCAGCAACTAAGACTAGAAAACGATGCAATCTAGGTTATGGCAAAACTAAACCCTAATATTTTTTTGGCTTTTTCTGGATAGGACGAAAAACACTCAAATAATGGATGGATCTGTGGATGCTCACCGAGTAAAACTGGAAATCTGATACCAAGATGATAAGGGGTGTCCCGATCTTCTCAGCAAGCGATGGCGATGATAATGATGATGGTAGATAGATAAACACCGTGTAGCGATGAACTCTCCCGCTCGAACCCTGATGCCAATGCAACAGCTCTCGAACCTTGTAGGATATTCACAACACCACAATCTTGCGCACGTAGCCGTCGACCACGAACGGTAGTTTGCAATCCACTAATTCCCAATGGAACAACAGATCACACTCAATTGTAGCTTGATAAACTCGATCACAAGTAATTTCAGAGGTTCTAAAGAGAAACAACTCCAAAATAGTTTTAACGTGGTCTCCCCTAACTATGGGGTCGTCCCAGGGCTTATATGGGCGGCTGGGGCGGCCAGGACTCGAGAGAAAACGTATTCGACTCGAACTAGATACATCCGTTCGGATCTGATCCGAGACGGGCCGGACTGTCTTGTGTGCTAAGGCCGGACTGTCTTGCTAAGGCCGGACTGTCTTGTGTGCTAAGGCCGGACTGTCTTGGGGTGACGCGCGCTACACCACAGAGGGTGTCTGCCCTCGGGCGCACCTGAGGCCGGACTGTCCGGTGTTGGAGCGCCGGACTGTCCGCTGTGGAGGGCCGGACTGTCCGGTGTGGAGGGCCGGACTGTGCGCTGTCTCCTGGAACTGCAACTTGCCCTTCTTGATGATCTCCTTCTCTTCTATCGCGCCTTCCTCCCGCTCCTCCCTCGCGCAGATATTGGCGATCATCTTCTGGTGTTCCTCTTGCTGTGGCTCCTCGCTCCGTGCTACGCATTCCTCTCCAATGTACCTGATCATACAATAAGACAATGACTTAGGCAGTATAAAGTTCTCATTAAGTAACACATCAGGCTCATTAAGAAACAAGTTCACCTGTTGTTCTAGTAACTTAGCACGAGCTCTTGTAATGGGTCCAATTCTAATCTCATTGGACTGAATAGCTGGAACATCTTGTGTAGTAGTTGGTGGAGAAGGTGCAAGTATAGGGATGTCCTCATCACCCTATTATAGTGGTCAATGAAGCACCACTATCAAACATATTGAACAATCCTTCAGCAACAGGACGTGTCTCTTTGTGGGGAATCGAATTATCTCCCATGGACATCACGTATGAAAAAAGGAAGGCAATCAAGTCGCTAATCTTGCCAGATTTTACAGCAGAATGGCTGGAGCTACAAAGCACGGGACCGCCAGATCTGTCGAGTGTCTGGACAATGTACTTCGATGGTTCTAAAAGAGTACAAGGCACAGGAGCGGGAGTAATCTTGATATCGCCGCATGGCGACAAACTAAAGTATGTCTTAAGGATGAGTTTCCCGCGGGCTTCTAACAATGAAGCAGAATATGAGGCTCTGCTACATGGAATGAAGATGGCCAAAGCATGTGCAGCAACTCGACTAAAAATATTTGGGGATTCGAATCTTGTCGTCCAACAAGTTATGAATAGATGTGACACAATCAATGACAACATGATGGCCTACAAGAACTTATATCATTATCTCGAAGGAACATTTGATGGATGCGAAGTCTCGCACATCAGCAGAAACAGCAATGAAGAAGCCGATAACTTAGCAAATATCGGGTCCCAGTGTCTACCCGTGCCATCTGGAGTATTCTGGGAGGAAATAGTAGAAAGGTCAATAAAAAGTATCAAAAGTTCGACTACTACAGCAGGCTCGGGGGTTGCACCGGAACCCGAGGAAGTCATGATGATAGAAGAAACCTGGATGCAGCCGTATCTCGCATATACGATGAATAAGCAGTTACCAGAAGATGCGGTAGAAGCCAAGAGGATAACTCGACGATCGAAAGCGTTTTTTGTGTTGCATGGGAAATTATACAAGAAAAGTATTACCGGCGTTTTGCAGCGTTGTGTAACGCCTCAGGAAGGACAAGTAATACTAAAAGATATACATGGCAGAGTGTGCGGCCATCATGCAAGCAGCAGGGCAATAGCGGCAAAAGCGTTCCGTGCAGGATTCTATTGGTTAACAGCCATCGAAGATGCGAAAGACATAGTCCGGAAGTGTGAAGCCTGTCAAAGATTCTCATCTCGGCCACATGCACCAGCAGCAGAGTTGCATAAATCCTGGCCAGGAGGACATGTTTACATGCTAGTGGCAGTCGATAAATTTACCAAGTGGGTGGAAGCAGCCCCGGTAACAACTCAAGATTCGACAGTAGCGATCAACTTCATCAAGTCAATAGTGTTCCGTTTCGGTGTACCATATAGCATCATCACGGACAATGGGACAAACTTCACTTCCAAGGAATTCAAGAGTTACTGCGAAGGATTAGGAATCAAACTCAAATTCGCATCTGTGGCGCACCCAAAAACAAATGGGCAAGTCAAAAAAGCAAATGGCCTGATATGTAGTGGGATAAAAAAGAGGCTCTTAGCACCTCTCGAGAAAGCCAAGAGCGCTTGGGTAGATGAACTGCCCTCCGTTCTTTGGAGTCTAAGAACCACGCCCAACGCAGCAACTCAAGAAACTCCTTTCTTCCTGGTCCATGGCGCAGAAGCCGTGCTTCCAGTCAAAGTTACGCACGAGGCTCCAAGGGTGACGGCATATGACGAAACAACATCAACAGAATCATTGCAAGACGATGTTGATGCACTAGATGAAGCAAGAGATAAGGCATTAGAAAGGGCCACGCAGTATCAACAGAGTCTAAAAAACTACCACAGTAGTCGAGTTCGTCCACAATCCTTTGTGGTGGGAGATCTAGTTTTGCGACTCAGGCAAGACAGCCACGGGAAATTAGAGTCCCCTTGGGTGGGACCTTACATCGTTACAGAAGTCATACCAGGAGGAGCTTATCGACTACAAGACAAGAAGACAGGAAAAGATGAGGGCAACCCGTGGAATGCGGAGCAACTACGACGTTTTTACGCGTAGAATAAATCTAGTGGTATCATTAAATTCGAGTTAACCTTCTGAACCCAGAACATGAGGCCATAGGTCAGGTTCCTTGGGTTGAACTCGACAAAATTCTACAAGTATTTCTACTTCTCCGCTCGGGGGCTTCAACCCTCGGTTCGTATGAAAGAAACTTTTATCATGACATGGAGATCTTTCTTCAAGTAATTTGGTTCACAAAAGAACCCGATATTCTTCATGCTAATTGGTTTGCAAAAGAACCCGATATATAGAAAGCATACCTCAGAACAATGATTTGTTTTCATGGTACTAATAAAAAACATCAAAACAAAGTATGAATATTTATTACATATGGCACGGCAGCAAGGATATTATCTAAAGAAATTACATATAAAGCATATCCTAATGAAAGTGGACTTCAGCTTCATACTTCTTCTGGCACTGAGTGCCGTCGTAGATCTTCACGTCAAACTTTGACGTGCCGATATGGAAGTCGAAGGTCATAAAGAAGCCTTGGTGGATGTCGTGGTCTTCTGCAAACTGTGACCAGCCACCCTTAAAGTACTGCTCGCCGTTGCCATCATACCAAACCTCCACTTCGTATGGAGTCCCACTGCCAGATTGCTCGCGCAGAACCGCTTCTCGCAGTTCACGCCCATCCATGAACTTTGTGAAATTCAGCGACAGACGCTGAATCTCGCGGCACTGCGCCATGGCAATGCAGAAGAAAGAGAAGATCCTGGGAAGAACAGCAGGAGCAGCGGGAGCAGCAGGAGGAGGAGCGCTCGGACCTGGGGCAGCGCCAGTCACCTTGGGCTTGTTTTTGCTACCAGGTGGGCGGCCGGGACGACGTTTAACCGGAGCGGCCGATGACGATCCTGCGGCGGCCGGAGTTATGTTGTTCTTGTTCTTGCTTCCACGAGGGCAACCCCGACCTCGCGGCGCCACCGGAGAGCCAAGGTTCAGACGAGAACCATCTGCGTCAGCCATGTGGACAAGGGAAAAGGCTAGAAAACCCTAGATGGATAGAGAGAAGATGATGCGGCGGAGGAGGAATATGATTAGGGTTTTTTACCCTTGCCAGAAGGTGCTTTATTTATAAGCACATATTATCGGGCCCCCGTGATAAGCAAAGCCCATCAACGTATTCTACAAAAGAGTTAAATTCTGCACGTAGCAGACGATAAACACCAAAGGAGAAAAAATAAGAAGGGGAGAGTGTGGTTGCACGATATAAGAGACCTCGCCTTGGGCTCGGGGGCTTGTAAACAGGAGATATTAATAGGAAGAAGACGAAGTGAATTTTGAGCCTATGCTTGTCTACAAGTATTCAAACATAGCCTCGGGGGCTACTCCCATCGGGAGCGCTGAGCGCAGACCCGATAGAGGATGAGATAATCAATATCGAGGATGAAGAAAGTATATCATACAAACTTCGACTATATAGTCGACAAAATGCAAAGAGATTACTCCCATCGGGAGCGAGTTTTATGATTGTTGAAACCCGAATATTTTCAGTCAAAATTTGACTACGACATAAGATTCTCGAGTTATGTTATCGCAATGCAACTCGAATGCCGTGACCTGTCACGAAGGTAAGACCCCGGGATCCGTCCTGTGTGGCCTAGTATACGCACATGGATGCGCTCTGCTGGTATGTATCCATGTCTACGACGTGAAGAAAATCCTGGTGGACGCACTGGGTACCCTGAGAATCACTGGGATTCATTCTTTGTAAGTCCTAAATGCGGCAAAAGAGTGGGTTTGACCGGTATCCCGAATTCAAGTCCAAGGGGATTGAATTTGAAGTAGGTGCAAGTATCTGTTCCGGCAGTTAACTGACCTCTTGATCCGTCAGAGTTGTTAGCCTTGTTCATCAAAACCCCTTGCAAAAAATTATCATGAAAATAAGTCAAAAGACCAAGTTGAAGATTTGAAGAGAAGAAGAAGTCAAAGAATTGATCAAGTCGAAGATTTAAAGATTGGAGATTCAACCCGAATCTGCAATTCTGGTAGAATCTCTGGGGCTACTGACAAGGGTATAGTTAATAGAGCCCGTTAGTTGAGTACCCCTAAGGCCCGTATAGCTAGGCCCAATTGCAATGATAGTCGAATACGAGTTCTCACCATATATCGATATTATAATCTGTATCGGACCCTACCCAATCCTCGAGACCTGGCCATCTATATATAGGGGCCAGGAGGGGACGGTGTAGGGCAGATTGAAAGCAAGCCAGGTTGAACACCCAAGTTTACTTTCGATATACACTTATTTTGACTAACCTTTACCTTCGAATTCATCCGACGCCCTATTCCCCTGATCCTAAGTCCTTCATCTAGGACATTTGCTGAGTTAACCCTCGTCATCTGGAGAATAAGATTCATATAATGGAAAGCAGTTTTTAGGTTTCGAAAAAGTTCTAGACTTTTTTAGTAGAGTACCGGAATGTTCTAGAAAGTTCCGGAGGGCTCAATGGTGCTGCCCACATGCCCAAAAGGGTCCACATGGACAAAAGGGTGCTGCCTACATGGGCCTGGTCGTCCATGCCCACTTGTCCTATGAGGCCAAGGGCAAAACCCTAGGGTTTTCTTATGGGCCAAGACAAAGGAAACTTAGGGGGCAAGTTTTCTCCCTGGGGCCACCGGCTTGACTTGGAGGCTAAGGCTGCCCCCTTGGCTGCCCCCTTGGCTGACCCCCTTGACCTATTTAAAGGGGAGGGGAGGGCTAGGGCGTGCTCCTCTCCTAACCCTAGCCGCCGGCCTAACTGCTGCCCTCCACTTCTGATAGGGTAAAGGTGCCCGATCTTTCGATGAGACGATAACTATCGATTATGGTGGAGGTCGATGTTGACGATCCGACTACAAACGTGTGAGACGTTGCGCCTTAGCAATCGATACACCAACTTCCGAGGCTATTGATCACGCCGGAGCTAGATCAACCTGATCACGAAGATCAATCCCTGCAAGCAATCGAAGAACCAGCAAGAATTATAGATGCAATCAAGATATTGCGAATATAGATGAAGGCTTTATTGAAGTGGTGGGATTCTGTCTGTGCGTAGTACAAAAGGTCGGTTTGACACTTGTGCCTATGGCGAAGAGTAGCTCATGGCTAGGTCTTTAACTAAACAAAAATCCAAGTTCTAATGACGGCTAGGAGGAGGTATATATGAGGGAAAGGGCAGGGATTTTCATACAGCCCTAATGGGCCATTCGAAATAACCCTAGATGGGCCGATTTCCACTCAAACAGCCTCCAGAAAATCTCTAAAATACCTATGACGAAAATACATGGGTTTAACCCATAAAATAAGGTGACGCAGCACCATATAAAGCCTTGGACAAATTTTATGATTTGGTAACTTGTGAATTTCATCCAAGCATCCTTGCAGCATTATGGTGGCTTCAAAGTTCTAAAATCTTCACTTGCAGCGTCATCCTGAATCCTCACACAATTGCTGCCACCATCTCCATGCATGATCATGCTCCAATGCTTGTCCCTATCATCCATGCTAGGCCCATCATTCCTAAGTGATATAAACACATCTGATTTAGGCAGCATCATATTCTCATGAATATTAGGAATAGTTCCTAGAAACGAAAGTACCTGATAATTTAGTTGGCGTGCACGAGCTCTTGTGAGAGGTCCTTGGAATTGTGGAATGTGAGGAAGTGTGGCTGTAGGTGCAACGGTTGTATCAACCGTAGGGATGTCCTCATCATCTTCCTCTTCTTGAATTGAAGTCGTCCTCGACACAATCTCATCTTCTCCAAAGTATGGCTTCAAATCTGCAATGTTAAATGAAGGACTTACCGTGCCCACCTCTGCAGGAAGCTCAAGTTTATATGCATTATCATTCATTTTCTCTAACACTTTAAAAGGACCAGCAGCACGTGGCATTAATTTAGACTTGCGCAAATCAGGAAAACGATCTTTGCGCAAATGCAACCAAACTAGATCTCCCACATCAAACACAATATGCTTTCGTCCTTTATCACCAGCAACTTTATATTTAGCATTCATACGTTCTATATTTTCCTTAGTAATCCTATGCAACGTAAGAATCTGTTTAGCACATTATGTAGCATCAAAATTATGTTGCACCGAAGATGGAATAGGTAATAAATCAATAGGTGCACGAGGAACAAAACCATACACAATCTCAAAAGGAGATAACTTAGTTGTAGAATGCATGGAACGATTGTAAGCAAATTCAATATGAGGTAAACAATCTTCCCACATTTTTAAGTTCTTCTTTAAAATAGCCCTTAACATGGTAGATAAAGTTCTATTTACTACTTCAGTTTGTCCATCAGTTTGGGGATGACATGTAGTACTAAACAACAATTTAGTCCCCAACCTAGCCCATAAACATCTCCAAAAATGGCTAAGAAATTTAGTATCACGATCTGAAACAATAGTATTAGGCACACCATGCAAGCGAACAACATCGCGAAAGAATAATTCAGCAACATGAGCAGCATCATCACTCTTATGACAAGGAATAAAGTGTGCCATCTTAGAAAATCTATCCACAACCACAAAAATACTATCCCTCCCCTTCTGTGTTCGAGGTAATCCTAAAACAAAGTCCATAGAAATATCCTCCCAAGGTACACTAGGAATAGGAAGAGGCATATGTAAACCATGTGGATTAATGCGGGACTTAGCTTTTTGACATGTTGTGCAGCGAGCAACAAACCTCTCAACATCCCTTCTCATGCGTGGCCAAAAGAAGTGTGTAGCAAGTACATCTTCTGTCTTCTTTACTCCAAAGTGACCCATCAATCCTCCTCCATGCGCCTCCTGCAACAACAAAAGACGAACAGAACCTTCTGGAATGCATAGTTTGTTAGCACGGAACACAAACCCATCATTGAGGATGAATTTGTTCCAAGTTCTACCCTCTAGACAATGCTGCAAAACATATTTAAAGTCGGCATCGTTCACATATTATTCTTTAATAGTTTCCAAACCAAAGATTTTGAAGTCAAGTTGAGATAACATGGTATAACAACGTGACAAAGCATCAGTCATAATATTATCTTTACCCTTTTTGTGTTTAATAACATAAGGAAAAGATTCAATGAATTCAACCCACTTTGCGTGACATTTATTCAACTTAGCTTGACTACGAATATGCTTCAAGGATTCATGATCAGAATGTATAACAAATTCTTTAGGCCATAAATAATGTTGCCAAGTTTCTAATGTCCTAACAAGAGCATACAATTCCTTATCATAAGTAGAATAGTTCAAACTAGCTCCACTCAATTTCTCACTGAAATATGCAACAGGTTTACCCTCTTGTAACAACACTCCTCCCAAACCAATTCCACTAGCATCACATTCCAACTCAAAGATCATATTAAAATCAGGAAGTTGGAGTAAAGGAGCATGTGTAAGCTTATCTTTGAGTAACATGAAGGCTTCTTGTTGCGCATCGCCCCAAACAAAGGGCACATCTTTCTTAGTAAGCTCGTTCAGCGGCGCTGCAATGGAACCAAAATCTTTGACAAAGCGCCTATAAAATCCAGCGAGGCCAAGGAAGCTCCTCACTTGTGTGACTGTTTTGGGTTGTGGCCAACTCGAAATTGCTTCAATCTTGGCGTGATGGGGCAAAGGTGTCCGATCTTTCGATGAGATCTTGATATGTCGATTTGGTGGGTGGAGTTCGTGCTTGACGATCCGACTACACGTGCGAAGCTCGTGCGCCAATGCAATCGCTAGGACAATCTCCGGGAGTTACTGATCTTGCGGATGCACGATCAGCCTGACCAGCGAGGGTCTTAATTCCTACCTGAAATCGAGAACAAGTAAGAACTAATACTGCAATCAAGATATTGCGGATGAAAGATGTATGCTTTTTATAAAAGGTGGGATTCCGAATAGGCGGTCTTCTTCTGGGCGATTGGCCTCAAAAGTCGAGCTCGTAGTTGCAGCAATGGCTAACTTTTAGTCTAAACAAAATCTGAGTTCTAATGACGGCTACGGGGGGTATTTGAGGAGGAAAAGGTAGGGGTGCGACCAGCCATGGGTTGGGTGGTCAAACGGATCCCTAACAGGCCTTTTCTCCTCAAATTCGGACTCCTAAAAGTGGCTGTCTTATTTGCTGCGAAAATTACATGGGCCTGGCCCAAAAATAGAAGTGACGCAGCACCATATGTATCTATGGACGAAATTATGAAGTAGCTCTTTGTATATTTCGTCCAAGTCTTCATCCTTCATTATGGTGGCTTCAAAGTTCTGAAATCTCCACTCGTGGCGTCTTCTTCAATCCTCAAACGCTTGCTGCCATCTCCATGCACGATCATGCTCCAATGCTTGTCCCTCTCATCCATGCTAGGTCCATCATTCCTAAGAGTAACAAACATATCTGATTTAGGCAGCATCATATTCTCATGTATGTGAGAAAGAGTTCCAAGAAACGAAAGTACCTGATAGTTAAGTTGCTTGGCACGAGCTCGAGTGATGGGTCCTTGTATGTGTTCCGCTGTAGGTGGAGCGGTTGTATCAATAGATGGGATGTCCTCATCATGCTCCCCTTCTTGAATTGAAGTCGTCCTCGACGCAACCTCATCTTCTTCACCGAAGTAAGGTTTTAAATCTGCAATGTTAAATGTAGGACTTACCGTACCAAAATCTGCAGGAAGCTCAAGTTTATATGCATTATCATTGATTTTCTCAATCACCTTAAAAGGACCATCAGCACGTGGCATTAACTTAGACTTGCGCAAATCAGTAAGACGATCTTTGCGCAAATGCAACCAAACAAGATCACCAACCTCAAACACAACATGCTTTCGTCCCCTATCCCCAGCAACTTTATACTTAACATTCATGCGTTCTATGTTGTCTTTAGTAGTTGCATGCAATTTTAAAATCAAATCAGCACGTTGTGTAGCATCGAAATTATTTTGCACTGAAGATGGTAAAGGCAACAAATCAATAGGTGCACGTGGAACAAAACCATAGACAATCTGAAAAGGGCTCATCTTTGTGCTAGAATGCAGCGAACGATTATAAGCAAATTCAATATGAGGCAAACAGTCTTCCCACAATTTTAAGTTCTTCTTTAAAACAGCCCGCAACATGGTAGATAAAGTTCTATTAACTACTTCAGTTTGTCCATCAGTTTGGGGATGACATGTAGTACTAAACAGCAATTTAGTCCCCGACTTAGCCCATAAACATCTCCAAAAGTGGCTAAGAAATTTAGTATCACGATTAGAAACAATAGTATTTGGCACACCATGCAAACAAACGATATCACGAAAAAACAATTCAGCAATGTGCGCAGCATCATCGGTCTTGTGACAAGGAATAAAGTGTGCCATCTTAGAAAACCGATCCACAACAACAAAAATACTATCCCTCCCCTTCTGTGTACGAGGTAATCCCAAAACAAAGTCCATCGAAATATCCTCCCAAGGAACACTAGGGACAGGAAGAGGCATATATAAACCATGTGGATTAAGGCGAGACTTAGCTTTTTGACAAGTAGTGCAGCGTGCCACGAATCTCTCAACATCTCGCCGCATGCGTGGCCAAAAGAAGTGTGCAGCAAGAACATCCTTCGTCTTCTTGACACCAAAGTGTCCCATCAATCCTCCTCCATGCGCCTCCTGTAACAACAAAAGACGAACGGAACCATCTGGGATGCATAGTTTGTTAGCACGGAACACAAATCCATCATTAAGGATGAATTTGTTCCATGTTCTACCATCTTTACAATTTTGCAACACATCTTTAAATTCAGCATCATGCAAGTATTGTTCCTTTATAGTTTCCAACCCAAAAATTTTGAAGTCAAGCTGAGATAGCATAGTATAGCGGCGCGACAAAGCATCAGCAATAACATTATCTTTACCCTTTTTGTGTTTGATAACATAAGGAAAAGACTCAATAAATTCAACCCACTTTGCATGTCGACGATTCAGTTTTGCTTGACTACGAATATGCTTCAAAGATTCATGATCAGAATGTATAACAAATTCTTTAGGCCATAAATAATGTTGCCAAGTTTCTAATGTCCGAACCAGCGCATATAATTCTTTATCATAAGTAGAATAGTTCAGACTAGGCCCACTCAATTTTTCACTAAAATATGCTACAGGTTTGCCTTCTTGTAATAACACACCTCCCAAACCAATTCCACTAGCATCACATTCAAGTTCAAACGTCTTATTAAAATCAGGAAGTTGGAGTAATGGAGCATGTGTTAACTTATCTTTCAGTATCATGAAGGCCTCTTGTTGTGCATCGCCCCAAACAAAGGGCACATCCTTCTTTGTGAGCTCATTCAATGGCGCAGCAATAGAACCAAAATCTTTGACAAAGCGCCTATAAAACCCAGCGAGACCAAGAAAACTCCTCACTTGTGTGACCGTCTTGGGCTGCGGCCAATTCTCAATTGCTTCAATCTTGGCTGGATCAACTTCAATTCCTTGTTCTGTAACAACATAACCAAGAAAAGCAACTCTGTTTGTGCAAAAGGTGCACTTCTCAAGATTACCATACAAACGTGCATCACGTAAAGCATTGAAAACAGCACGTAAATAATCCAAATGGTCCTCTAAAGATTTGCTATATATGAGAATGTCATCAAAATATACCACCACAAAACGACCAATAAAAGCACGTAAAACTTCGTTCATCAGCCGCATAAAGGTACTTGGTGCATTAGTTAAACCAAACGGCATTACTAACCACTCATATAACCCGAACTTAGTTTTAAAAGCTGTTTTCCATTCATCTCCTAATTGCATACGAATTTGGTGGTAACCACTACGCAAATCAACTTTAGAGAACATAATAGAACCACTCAACTCATCTAGCATGTCATCCAAACGAGGAATAGGGTGACGATATCGAATGGTAATATTATTAATAGCTTGACAATCAGTACACATGCGCGAAGAACCATCTTTCTTAGGTACTAAAATAATAGGAACAGCGCATGGACTAAGAGACTCACGAATATAACCTTTGTCCAATAAACTCTGGATTTGTCGTTGGATCTCTTTTGTTTCTTCAGGATTGGTGCGATATGGCGCACGGTTGGGCAGCGAGGCTCCTGGAATCAAATCAATTTGGTGTTCTATCCCACGAATAGGTGGCAGTCCAGGTGGAACATCTTGTGGAAAAACGTCCATGTATTCCTGCAAAAGGTTAGCAACCGCAGGTGGCAAAGAAGGAGGCATATCCTCAAATGAAAACAGAACTTCTTTGCAAACAATGGCATAACATGGAGTAATATTGACATCAATTTCAGCAAGATCAGATTTGCTAGCAAGTAAACAAGGATTCTTCAAACGAATTTCAGTAGCATGGTTAGAATCAGATTTAGAAGAATGCTTAGGGGGTACAAAATCTGCAGCAATAATCTGATTCTCACTCTTATGTTTGTCCTCATTTTTAATCTACTAGCTCTAGCAAGATCATCTTTCAAAATTTGTTCCGGAGTCATGGGTTTAAGTCCAATTTTCTTGCCAGCATGTGTAAGAGAATACTGATTAGTTTTACCATTATGTACAGATTCTCTATCAAATTGCCATGGTCTACCAAGTAACAAAGAACAAGCTTGCATAGGTACAACATCACAATCAACGAAATCTGAATAAGTACCAATAGTAAAATGCACGCGTGCAGTTCTTGTTACCTTGAGCTTATGGGAGCTCTCAAACCATTGAATGTAATATGGATGAGGTCGTTGTCGTGTGGGCAGAGCAAGCTTCTCCACCATGTCAATACTAGCCAGATTGTTACAACTCCCTCCATCAATGATGATCCGAATAGCTCTCTCCTTAACAACGCCTCTTGTTTGAAACAAGTTGTGGCGTTGATCATGCTCAGCTTTGCTCAATTGCACACTCAAGACACGCTGTGCAACTAAACTCTTATATTGATCAGCAGTTTCAGCTCCCATTACCTCCATCTCCTTGTCAGAATCAGAATTGGCACCATCACGTGCAGCAATAAGTGCCAATGTATCATCATCAAAATCACTCGCAGAGTCATATTCGCCATCTTCAAGCACCACCATCACACGTTAGGTTCTGCACTCTTTTTCGATGTGACCAAACCCAAAACATTTGCGACATTGAATGTCGCGAGTCTTCCCTGTGGAGGCCATGGAAGAAGAACTCCGTGTCGGACCAGCAGATGGTGATGGAGCAGGAGCAGGTGGCGTTCTTGACGTCGGCGTGGTGAACCTGGAGGTGGAAGGACCTGGTGCATCCCCACGAGAAGGTGGAGCTGATTGGCGCGCAGACCAGGAAGGAGTATGACCTGCAGAATTATTAGCTCTTCTCCATGATGGTTGACGATCCTGCACTTCAAGTTCAGCTTTGTAAGCAAGGTGAAATAAACGAGTAATAGTGTTGTACTCCTTGTAGTCTAAAATATGCTGAATCTCCTTATTTAACCCACCAAAGAAACGTGCAAGCATAGCTTCATTATCCTCTACAATACCACAACGAATCATGCCTGTTTGTAACTCTTGATAATACTCTTGTACAGAATTTTTGCCTTGTTCTAACCGAGTTAATTTTTTAAGCAAGTCCCGTTGATAATGTGGAGGTACAAAACGAGTACGCATGGCATGTTTTAGACCAAGCCAAGTAGCAGGAATATTAGCATGATTGACTCGACAATATTCAGACCACCAGATAGAAGCAAAATCTGTAAATTCACATGTAGCAGCACTAACACGCAAATGCTCAGGGTAGCGTAAACATGCAAAACGTTGCTCTACTTCTAATTCCCAAGTGAGATATGCATCAGGATTATATCTACCCTCAAATGGCGGAATATTTAATTTTAGCTTAGCCACATGGTCATCATCACGTACCGGACGCGGAGGTGGACGAGCGTTGCGGTTGTATTGCCGCGGACGGCCAGGTGCAGGTTGTTGGACCTCGTCCTCATCGAGCTCGTTTTCATCTTCGAACTCGTTTTCCCCCTCGTCAGCAGCATATCCATCATGGGTGGCCGCCTCCGTAGCGGCCGCAGCAGCTGCCGCGGCTGTAACGGTACCCGCAGATGGCGGGATGAGAGGAACGCGGCGAGCACGTGGTACAGGGATGCCCAGCTGTGGCAGTGGTGGTAAACGGGCCAGGACTTCCTGGAACCGGGCGTCGAGCTTGGTGTTGAAAGATGCCTCAAGACCAGCCATCTTGTCCATCGCATCAGAAAGCTTGGAATCAACATCACCCAAGCGTGTGTCCACGTCTTGTGCACGCCCCACCAACAGCCGAGTGAAGTGGGCATGCAACTCTGCATTAGTCATCTTCGCCGGATCAACATCATCCTTCGTGGTTCCTGTCATGGTTAGCGGAGAAGCAAGCAGAAATATATATACCTACGAACTACGGAATATGGTGGAATCACGCATAATCCGTCAAGCGGTATACAAAGCTCTTACAAGTTCTTACCAAACAGGAGGAAGGCGATATGCAACCAGCAAAAAGCAGTGACTCCCAAGATTGCACAAAGCGATTACCAGGTGTCGATACAAAGCACGTGCAGAATTATGTGGAGCTGTAGGAAGGCTTATATGGTAGCAAAAACACAGCAAATATCAAAACAGCAATGCAATGTTGAATGAATGCTCAACCACGGTACTGTGCTGGTCCTAGGCTATACCGAGCTAGAGACGCGAGCCGAGAACACTAAGAAAGTCACGGCGTGGCACAACAAGCAGAAAGAAATAGCTCCCAAGCAAGAAATAAGTGAAGATCTGCAGGAATTTTCGGGTCTGAAACTTCGGAGGGCAAAAACTCGGCCTTCCCGACCTTTTTTGGGAGTTCTGAGTGTCGCACAACGACGTAGATCTTTTCGTGCGGAACATTTTGAGTACTCGCACGTCGAAAACGGAGTTCGTATGCAAAAGTTATGGCCAGTTGAAATTTGCTGTCGAAAACCGTCAAAAACTGACGAAACTGTCCAATTCGGACTGAAATCGGACTGCACTAGTAGGAACGGGTCAACCCGACTTGGATGCGGAGTTGACTTTTTTTTTCTCTTCTTCTACCTCTTGACTGGCGACCAAAACCTAATTCACGGACTCTGAAAAAGGCACGGATGAAATTGGGAAGAACGAACAAAAGCTTATGCGAAGGCGGTGGCGGAAGTATATGGCGTGGTGGTGGAAGGATATGGCGGAGCAGTGGTGCAAGCGTGCGGCGGCGGCGGGACTATGGTGAGTCGAACTCGAAACTCTAAAGGGACAGACACTAAGACCAGCAACTCGACACGCAGATGCAGACAAAAATTCAACGATGCAAACTGAAAAGACAATGCAAAGGCTCAGATGGTTGATGGGACGAGATGATCTAAACCCTAACTGTATTTTTTGGCTTTTTCGTGGTTTATAGGTATGAACGCAGATGCAATCTAAACTACGAAAATAGTAAATCTCACTAAGCAACCTGAAATCTGATACCACTTGATGGGGCAAAGGTGTCCGATCTTTCGATGAGATCTTGATATGTCGATTTGGTGGGTGGAGTTCGTGCTTGACGATCCGACTACACGTGCGAAGCTCGTGCGCCAATGCAATCGCTAGGACAATCTCCGGGAGTTACTGATCTTGCGGATGCACGATCAGCCTGACCAGCGAGGGTCTTAATTCCTACCTGAAATCGAGAACAAGTAAGAACTAATACTGCAATCAAGATATTGCAGATGAAAGATGTATGCTTTATTCAAAAGGTGGGATTCCGAATAGGCGGTCTTCTTCTGGGCGATTGGCCTCAAAAGTCGAGCTCGTAGTTGCAGCAATGGCTAACTTTTAGTCTAAACAAAATCCGAGTTCTAATGATGGCTACGGGGGGTATTTGAGGAGGAAAAGGTAGGGGTGCGACCAGCCATGGGTTGGGTGGTCGAACGGATCCCTAACAGGCCTTTTCTCCTCAAATTCGGACTCCTAAAAGTGGTTGTCTTATTTGCTGCGAAAATTACATGGGCCTGGCCCAAAAATAGAAGTGACGCATCACCATATGTATCTATGGACGAAATTATGAAGTAGCTCTTTGTATATTTCGTCCAAGTCTTCATCCTTCATTATGGTGGCTTCAAAGTTCTGAAATCTCCACTCGTGGCGTCTTCTTCAATCCTCAAACGCTTGCTGCCATCTCCATGCACGATCATGCTCCAATGCTTGTCCCTCTGATCCATGCTAGGTCCATCATTCCTAAGAGTAACAAACATATCTGATTTAGGCAGCATCATATTCATATGTATGTGAGAAAGAGTTCCAAGAAACGAAAGTACCTGATAGTTAAGTTGCTTGGCACGAGCTCGAGTGATGGGTCCTTGTATGTGTTCCGCTGTAGGTGGAGCGGTTGTATCAATAGATGGGATGTCCTCATCATGGCGGGATCAACTTCAATACCCTATGTTGTAACAACATAGCCAAGAAAAACAACTCTATCTGTGCAAAAGGTACACTTTGCAATGTTACCAAACAAATGTGCAGCACGTAAAGCATCAAAAACAGCACGTAAATGTTCCAAATGTTCTTCTACAGATTTGCTATATATCAATATATCATCAAAATATACCACCACAAAATGTCCAATAAAAGCACGTAAAACTTCATTCATTAATCTCATGAAAGTGCTGGGAGCATTAGTTAAACCAAAGGGCATCAGTATTAAACCACACCCTTGGTATGGAACAGATTATGGCGCTGGTCGGGCTCGGCCTTGGTAATTTGTGCACTCAAGACTCGCTGTGCAACTAAACTCGGGTATTTCTCCGCATGTTCTGCAGCCATATATTCAGAATCTTGCTCCGTGGGTGCTGCAG
Source organism: Dactylis glomerata (assembly GCA_007115705.1). Lineage (NCBI taxonomy): Eukaryota > Viridiplantae > Streptophyta > Magnoliopsida > Poales > Poaceae > Dactylis > Dactylis glomerata. The sequence goes on from QXEO01000722.1 coordinate 132,525, forward strand.
CATATTGCTCATCAGATGCAATAAGAGCCAAAGTATCTTCATCATAATCACTGGCGGAGTCGTATCCACCATCCTCAAGAGAATTCATCACACGGGAGGAGGCACAATCACGTGCAAAGTGACCAAGTCAACCACCTTTGCGGCACTGAATTTGGCTGGACTTGCCCATAGACGCCATGGAGGACGCAGCACTCGGGGCTGGTCCCGTAGTAGTCCTCCGTGCAGCAAACGGAGGTGGTGTAGATGCTGCAGATCGCATGGATGTGGTCGCTGGAGGTGTAGGTGCAGCAGCCCGTGTCGCCGAATTCGGTGATCTCCAAGTAGAACGCCCTGCAGAATAATTAGTCTGTGTCGCCTCGCGTCGATCCTGCACTTCACATTCAGCATTGCAAGCAAGATGGAACAAATGGGTAATAGTGTGATAAGATTTATATCGAAGAATAGTCTGAATTTCCTTATTTAACCCGCCTACGAATCGTGGAATTAATGCTTCATTATCCTCCTCTATACCACAACGCAGCATGCCAGTTTGCAACTCCTGATAGTAATCCTCTACAGAATTTTTGCCTTGATCTAGACATGCTAATTTGGTCAGCATGGATCGCTGATATGGTGGAACAAAACGAATACGCATAGCAAGTTTTAAAGCATCCCACGTAGTGACTGGATTAGCATGATTAGCACGACAGTATTCAGACCACCATATGGAAGCAAAACTAGTGAACTCACAAGTAGCAGCACTAACACGTCTATCCTCGGGATAATTTAAGCATGCAAAACGTTGGTCTAATTCTAATTCCCAAGAAAGGTATACATCAGGGTTACAGCGACCATCAAACGTAGGAACATTTAATTTCAGTTTAGCAACATGGTCATCATCACGTACCAATGGACGAGGAGGTGGACGACGAATGTAGGGCCTAGGACGACCAGGTGGTTGATCAACTATGAAGTCATCCGCGTACTCGCCCTCGTACTCATCTTCTCCATAATAATCATCCAACTGTGCATCACGGGCCTGTGTAACACCCGTAGCTCCTGTAATGCCAGTAGCAGCAGTGCCCGCAGCAGCACCCGCAGCCGAAGTTTGTGCCGGTGGGTTGAGAACGCACTGTGCACGTCCCAAAAAGGTCGGCCGTGGAGGAGGCGCGCGAGCCGGCGGTTGTGGTGGTAAGCGTGCTAGCACCTCCTGGAATTTAGCGCCGAGTTTGGCGGTGAAGGTGGTCTCGAGTCCCTCAAGTTGCTCCAACGTGTCACTAAAATGCTTGTCCACATCCTGCATATGGTCAGACAAAAGTTTGGTGACGTGAGCCTGCAAGGCTTCACCCTCCAGTGGCTGTATCTCGGTGTTGCCTGGTGGCATGGTTAGTACGCAAAAGCAAAGTTATAGAATAGAGAGACAATAGGAACAGGGGTGGAAAACGCTTAATCTATCAAGCAAAGCAATACTCTTACCCGTTCTTACCCTGCAGCATGTGGCCGTCAGCAACCGTCGTGATCAAACTTCAGGAAGATTGAATAGAGCGATTGCCAGGTGGTGTCAATGCACGGTCTTAGAGATGTATGGAGCTGTAGGAGGCTGCGATATCTGTAGCAACAATTCAAAACAGCACTGCAACAAGTTGAATAAATGATCAACGATGGTACCGTGCTGGCCGTAGGCTAGATCGTGCTAGAGACGCGAGCCTAGGACACCAACTAGTCAATGTGCGGTGATGAGGATCTATCCATGGAATATGATGATTCTACTTGTTTGAGCTAGAAGGAAATATTGAGCCTAACTAATAATAATGATAAGGTGAATTCTTTCCTAATTGAAGAGAATGTTTTGATATCTCCAAATTATATACTACCTAAGGCAAAGTACTGTGTTGTATTTAGGTATGTCATCTGTCAAGATATCGCCAGCGAGAGGAGAGGGAGGACGGCGATCAAGAGACAAGTGGAGATCAAGTCTGCATGAGCACGAGCATGTGATGGCACACTAGGACTGCCTACGACACGATGTCTACACGTCTAAGGCGCGCCACACACATGGCCCGCATGCCAGAAATAGGCCAAACCCATATATGGGTCGGTATGTACTCGTTTGAGTCAAACCTAGTCAGTTTGGGCCCAAACCAGGTTGGTTTTGGGCCAGGTCCATGATGAGGATGCCCCAGCCTCCCTTAAGTAGCCAGGGGAGCCCCCTCAAGTGCCTGAGACCATGTTTAAACAAAACCCTAGTTTCTAGACAGAACCAAGTGTTCCTCTGAAATTATTTGCACCAATTCGTATCGATCTGGTGTTCGTTCTTTTGAAAGTCTGAGTGTAATCTGCTGTTCCATTGGGAATTAGTAAATTGCATCACCGCTTCGTGGTCGGCGGCTACGTGCGCAAGCGTGTGACGTTGCGAATATCCAAAGGGTTGAGAGCTGTTGCGCTGGCAGCAGGGATTAGCCGGAGAGTTTACAGCGACACTCGAGTTATCTTCATCACCATCATCGCCATCTACATCGCGGTCGCTGAGAAGATCGGGACACCCCTTATCATCTTGGTATCAGATTCCAGTGTTTCCTCGGTGAGCATCCACAAATCCATCCCCGTAGATTCGTTTTTGTTTTTGTCCTATACAGAAAAAGCCAAACAAAAAAAAATTAGGGTTCTTAGTTTTGCCATAGCCTAGATTACATCGAGTTACTTGTTTTAGTTGCTGATCGTCTTTTCGCGTATCTTTTCATCTAATCTGTAGGAGTCTAGGATCCTCGTTCTTTTCTGCATCTTCGTTTCAGATTTCGTTGTCGTTTGGTCAATCTTTGATCTCTTTCTTCTTCCATATACTGCTGGCTGTATACGTGTTCTTCACGATCAGCAATACCAGATCTGATCGGAATTCAGTCAAAAAAAAACAAGAGGATGCCACACGCACTCGGCCAGACAAAGGTAGCTTTTTGTCTGGTGCAAAGCGTTGGTGTACGATCACTGTTGAGTTCTGCTCTCATGGTGCGTTGTGCTGTTGAAATCTGTTCGTAACACCGATTGCTAGTGCAAAAAAAAACAGAAATCACACGCACTCGATCAGACATAATCAGTTTTTTGTCTGGCCTCGCGCGTAGGCTTTTGTCTCCCAGGCCAGGCCAGATCGTTTACTTAAAAAAAAAGACAAACTACTTTGTCCGTTTCGCGTCGCCGTCGCGCTGCTGTGCGTTTACGGCGTCGTATATCTCTACCGCGACACGTTTTTTGTCGATTTCTCTGCCGCAACAGCATGTTACCACTGTGTCCTCATAGCGTCCTTTATACACGATTTTGATCGCTTTAGCTACAGCCTGTCTACAGCATCGTGTTAGGAGCTTACCCATACGAGACTAGCTACTTCGTGCTCATCAGGCTGCTGCCGTGTGCGCAATCTTGTGCCTGTTCGTCGAGCCAGTACTAGCGTCTCTCTTGTGCATTGCAACACGAGCTACTGTGCATTGTCACTTATATCTTTTTGAGCTCACTTTTCAGAGTTGCTTTGCCCCATTTATCTCCACCGTGTGTGTTTCCGTGGGTCTTTGTCATACGATCAGCACTAGGACTTGTATTTCGGTGTAGTTAGGTATCCATACCAAGCCCCACCATATACCCTGGTTTGTCGTGTGATAGTTTCTTATACCCTCGGTATTCGCTTCATCACATCCGCACACGTTCTGCCACTACAAGTTGGTAAGCTTTCATAATTCACTTTGGAACGGTAAGATACCTTGTTCTTTCAGTTTTGAGTGAGCTGAGAGTTCCACCATATATATATTGCTGCCGTTTCCTTTGTCTTTACTAATAATGGCAGATGATGACGAGGAGGATCCATTACCATTGCAGTTTGATTTCAGCAATACATTTTGGGAGGAGGATTCTGGAGTGGTGCTTAATTCGGGTTTGTTCCACTTCATTGCAGATATTAATGGTAGACCTGCTGCTGTTACCATTGATAACTGTTCTTTACCGAACTTGGTTAGTATTGAGGTTGTTGAAAAGATGCAATTGCGCACTTATGGAAAAATTAAACCATATATGTTGGCTTCTTATGATCATGCACTACCGATTACGCGAACCACCCATGTTCCTCTCACCATTTATGGCCATACAGTTCATGTTCGTTGTGATGTGGTTCCTAGAGCGCTAAATTTTTGCCATATTTTGTTGGGAAAATCTTGGTGTTCTCAGTTTTAGGTTGTTTTTGGTAGTGATCATCCTGACCCCTCCATCTTTTGGAATAGTAAGCACACGTGGTTGTCATATATTTGCATTAAGGAATTTTAGGAGGTTAGGCGTCAAAACCTGCGTTCACCTGCAGCCCTTCTAATAAAACCACATGTTGCTCCTGTTCTTACATCACCTAACCTATGTATTCCCACCATGTGTACACCTCAGCCACCTAAAGTTAACTTGCATGATTCCACATTATGTGTAGATACAAGTGTGCACAAGAGTGTGAATGTCATTGTTACCAAAAAACTGAGCGAGGGAGTTGCTAGGACATGTGAGGATATTTCAACTAATGTAACCATGTCTACTCCTAGTGTTGTTTCTTGTGAAATGCAGGTTGCTTTTGAAGAAAGGGAGCCGCCTATTTTACAACCTGCATCACCGGTTTGTGTATTATCACTTGAAGAGGACGTTCCGGTGCCTACAACATCCGAGGAGCCTGTCATTGCAATAGGCACTATTTTGGAACTACAACCAGCCATGGGAAATATTTGTGAGTCTATTCCTTGTGATTTATCTTGCACTAATGCTTCGGCACCATGTGATACGTTGCTAAATTCGAATTTTGATCATGTGGTACTGATGACACATAAAGAAGTACTTGCTAGAATACCATGTGTTGACATTGTGTATTCCATCATGCTAAATAAACCTATTAGTTTGAGTTGTGCTATGAATAAGATTTCTGAAATTTCATATTTGAATTCTAGCACACATGCCTATTGTTTCACGTTTAATTTAATTGGTGAATATAGCATGAATGATATTTTTCTTGTCAATCACATATGCATAACTTGTGATAGAATCGCTGAACTGAAACTTGCTGTTTTCAGCCACATATGCAATGTGTCGAAGTGTTTTTGCTGTGGGAAAACAGTTCATTTTAGAGATAGTTTGATGCATTCTGGTCTACTTGATGTGTTTCAGCACACAAAACTTGATATGTTGGGTTGCTCCAATCTTGCTAGTTTGCAATCAAATTGGCTATATTTATTGTGCTTGTCCCACACGTTGTTGCCTAAGTGTGCTACTGATCCGTACTTCACTTATATTTGCAAATTCCGTTGCATATTACCTATAGGACATGCTGATCATGCACATATAAGTGAATACTTCTTTGTCCGTTCATCACTTGTTCATCATAATCAGAGTAGTGCAGTTGGAGCCTGGTATAAACCTATTTTGTTCTCATATTTGTTGGAATGGTTTGACCTTGCTCATAATAAATTTGATCATAGAGCTTCTGTGAGGACACTTGCTTTAATCTTGCACTATACGAATATATACATACATCATCCTCGCTGTGCTCATGCTTATATGAATTTCACTTATATTTGCAATTTCAGTTGCATCTTGTCTACTGGGAATACTCATCATGTTCACAAAACCGATACAACATGTTATATATACATATATTGTGCGTACACGTTGCTCTTTTTGTTTCTTTCACTTTTAGCTTACCCAAAGCCGAGGATGGCTTTTCTTGAAGAAAGGGAGGATGATGAGGATCTATCCATGGAATATGATGATTCTACTTGTTTGAGCTGGAAGGAAATATTGAGCCTAACTAATAATAATGATAAGGTGAATTCTTTCCTAATTGAAGAGAATATTTTGATATCTCCGAATTATATACTACCTAAGGCAAAGTACTGTGTTGTATTTAGGTATGTCATCTGTCAAGATATCGCCAGCGGGAGGAGAGGGAGGACGGCGATCAAGAGACAAGTGGAGATCAAGTCTGCATGAGCATGAGCATGTGATGGCACACTAGGACTGCCTACGACACGATGTCTACATGTCTAAGGCGCGCCACACACATGGCTTGCATGCCAGAAATAGGCCAAACCCATATATGGGTCGGTATGTACTCATTTCAGTCAAACCGAGTCAGTTTGGGCCCAAACCAGGTTGGTTTTGGGCCAGGTCCATGATGAGGACGCCCCAGCCTCCCTTAATTAGCCAGGGGTGCCCCCTCAAGTCCCTGAGACCACGTTTAAACAAAACCCTAGTTTCTAGATAGAACCAAGTGTTCCTCTGAAATTATTTGCACCAATTCGTATTGATCTGGTGTTCATTCTTCTGAAAGTCTGAGTGTAATCTGCTGTTCCATTGGGAATTAGTAAATTGCATCACCGCTTCGTGGTCGGCGGCTACGTGCGCAAGCGTGTGACGTTGCGAATATCCAAAGGGTTGAGAGCAGTTGCGCTGGCAGCAGGGATTAGCCAGAGAGTTTACAGCGACACTCGAGTTAACTTCATCACCATCATCGCCATCTACATCGCGCTCGCTAAGAAGATCGGGACACCCCTTATCATGCGGCGGCCAGAAGCACAAAGGAATAGCTCAAAAGAAAGATATAAGTGAAGATCACGGAAAAGTGCTAGTTCTGAAACTTAAAAGGCCAAAAACTCACCCTTCCCTCACTTTTTTGACGATTCCGGACAGTTTGGCAGGTCGCACGTCGAAAACGGAGTTCGTATGCCAAAGTTATGGCCAGTTGAAGTTTGCAGACAAAAACTTCCCAAACAGCGCGACAGGGGTGGGGTGGCTGGTTTGGCCCCCACGTCCCCTCCTTTTTTTAACTGAGAATTAGGTGCGGCGTGGGGTGGCTGGTTCGACCCCACGTCCCCTCTTTTTTTCGTTTTTTTTACGGACGGAACAGGGAAAGAAAACCTAAGTCGGGGGAAAGGTTGTGGCTGTGGTAATGAGGGTGGGGGTGGCAGCGGTCAATGGATGTGGTGGGGATGATTATGGTGGCGATGCGGAAATGAGTGGTGGCGGTGGTTAGGGTTTTTGGTGGTGGCGGTGCGGCGGCGGCAAGACGTATGTGAGCAGAACTCGAAACTCTAAGGATCAAGACGCTACAGCCAGCACTCGACACGACGATGTAGACACGAATTCAACAATGCAAATACTGAAAAGAAAAGATGCAAAGGCTCGAACTGTTTCTAGGAAAAGATCTAATCCTAATATTTTTGGCTTTTTCATGGATTCTAGGTATGAAGATGCAATCTAGACTACAAAAACAGTAAATCTCACCGATCAACCCAAAATCTGATACCACTTGATAGGGTAAAGGTGCCCGATCTTTCGATGAGATGATAACTATCGATTATGGTGGAGGTCGACGTTGACGATCCGACTACAAACGTGCGAGACGTCGCGCCTTAGGAATCGATACACCAACTTCCGAGGCCATTGATCACGCCGGAGCTAGATCAACCTGATCACGAAGATCAATCCCTGCAAGCAATCGAAGAACCAGCAAGAATTATAGATGCAATCAAGATATTGCAAATATAGATGAAGGCTTTATTGAAGAGGTGGGATTCTGTCTGTGCGTAGTACAAAAGGTCGGTTTGACACTTGTGCCTATGGCGAAGAGTAGCTCGTGGCTAGGTCTTTAACTAAACAAAAATCCAAGTTCTAATGATGGCTAGGAGGAGGTATATATGAGGGAAAGGGCAGGGATTTTCGTACAGCCCTAATGGGCCATCCGAAAATAACCCTAGATGGGCTGATTTCCACTCAAACAGCTTCCAGAAAATCCCTGAAAATACCTATGACGAAAATACATCGGTTTAACCCATAAAATAAGGTGACGCAGCACCATATAAAGCCTTGGACGAATTTTATGATTTGGTAACTTGTGAATTTCATCCAAGCATCCTTGCAGCATTATGGTGGCTTCGAAGTTCTAAAATCTTCACTTGCAGCGTCATCCTGAATCCTCACACGATTGCTGCCATCATCTCCATGCATGATCATGCTCCAATGCTTGTCCCTCTCATCCATCCTAGGCCCATCATTCCTAAGTGACATAAACACATCTGATTTAGGCAGCATCATATTCTCATAAATATTAGGAATAGTTCCTAGAAACGAAAGTACCTGATAATTTAGTTGGCGTGCACGAGCTCTTGTGAGAGGTCCTTGGAATTGTGGAATGTGGGGAAGTGTGGCTATAGGTGCAACGGTTGTATCAACCATAGGGATGTCCTCATCAACTTCTCTCTCTCGCGAGTGCACGTAGGCGAAGCCCTGCTGCAGAAATTCTCCACCATCAGCACCACGCCGTCATGCTGCTGATCTAATCTATCTCTCCACCATACTTGCTGATAAGGGGTGTCCCGATCTTCTCAGCGAGCGCGATGTAGATGGCAATGATGGTGATGAAGATAACTCGAGTGTCGCAGAGAACTCTCCGGCTAATCCCTGCTACCAGCGCAACAACTCTCAACCCTTTGGATATTCGCAACATCACACGCTTGCGCACGTAGCCGCCGACAACGAAGCGGTAATGCAATTTACTAATTCCCATTGGAACAGCAGATTACACTCAGACTTTCAGAAGAACGAACACCAGATCGATACGAATTGGTGCGAATAATTTTAGAGGAACACTTGGTTCTGTCTAGAAACTAGGGTTTTGTTTAAACGTGGTCTAAGAGACTTGAGGGGGCGCCCCTGGCTACTTAAGGGAGGCTGGGGCGTCCTCAACATGGACCTGGCCCAAAACCAACCTGGTTTGGGCCCAAACTGACTCGATTCGACTCAAACGAGTACATACCGACCCATACATGGGTTCGGCCTATTTCTGGCACGCAGGCCATGAGTGTGGCGCGCCTTAGACATGTAGACATCGTGTCGTAGGCTGTCCTAGTGCGCCATCACGGACTCTCTCATGTCGACTTGACGTTCTGGTGATCTCCTGGTGCGCCTGCCTCCCTCTCCTCCCTCGCGCACTTGATCATCAAGTCTTGCTCTTCTTGCTGCGACTCATCTCCTCCTCGTGCAACGCTCATGTTATCAACAAACCTGATCATACATAGATGCATAGACTTAGGCAGTATAAAGTTCTCATTAAATAAAAGATTAGGTTCAATTAAGAGTGAGTTCACCTGTTGTTCCAATAGCTTTGCACGTGCTCTTGTAATTGGTCCAATCCTAATCTCATTGGACTTCTTCGCAGCAACATCTTTATCAAAAGGAGTAGGAGATAATGGTGGTGTAATAGGGATGTCCTCATCATCCTCCCCACCTTCGAAAGGCGTCGACCTCGACGCTGCAAGGTCTTCACCTTCATACGGTGTCAAATCAGCAACGTTAAAACTATTGCTGACGCCATACTCAGCTGTAGGAAGATCTATCTTGTAGGCATTATCATTGATCTTGGCAAGAACCTTGTAAGGACCAGCACCACGGGGCAGCAACTTGGACTTACGTAGCTGTGGAAATCTATCCTTGCGAAAGTGAACCCAAACCATATCACCGGGCTGAAACAATACCTCCTTCCGCTTCTTGTTTGCACGATCTGCAGTATACTTGCCTTTCTTCTCAATAGCCTCTTTAGTCTTCACATGTATCTTCCTCACAAAATCTGCCCTCTTTGATGCCTCCATATTGACTCGCTCTTGAATAGGAAGAGGCAACAAATCAAGTGGCGTAATGGGTTTGAAACCATAGACCACCTCAAAAGGACATAGCTGCGTGGTAGAGTGAACCGCCCTGTTATATGCAAACTCCACATGCGGCAAACAATCTTCCCACTCACGCAGGTTCTTCTTGATCATGCATCGCAGCACTGTGGAAAGTGTGCGATTTACCACCTCCGTTTGACCATCAGTTTGGGGATGACATGTAGTGCTGAAAAGTAACTTTGTGCCCAGCTTTCCCCAAAGTGTCTTCCAGAAGTAGCTCATAAACTTCACATCACGATCAGAGACAATTGTCTTGGGTACTCCATGCAAACGTACAATGTCCCTGAAAAACAGGGTAGCAATATGCGACGCATCGTCGCTTTTGTGGCAGGCAATAAAATGAGCCATTTTAGAAAATCTGTCCACTACCACAAATATAGAATCATGGCCTCTTTTAGTCCTAGGCAAACCTAATACAAAATCCATGCTAATGTCCTCCCATGGTGTAGTAGGTGCAGGTAATGGAGTATACAAACCGTGAGGCTTCAGCTTGGACTTCGACTTGTTGCATGTAATGCAGCGCTTGACGAACCTGTCCACATCACGCCTCATCCTAGGCCAATAAAAGTGATCAGCGAGCATGAGTAGCGTCTTTTCACGCCCAAAGTGACCCATCAAACCGCCGGCATGTGATTCCTGCAACAATAGCAAACGCACGGACGATTCTGGAACACATAGTTTGTTAGCACGAAACAAAAACCCATTATGGATGTGATATTTATCCCATGCTTTCCCACCAGTACACATACTATATGGCGCTGAAAAATCATGATCAGTAGCATATAAATCACACAAGCTCTCTAAACCAGGAACCTTAATGTCTAATTGTGTCAACGACATGTTCTTCCTAGATAGAGCATCAGCAACCACATTGTCTTTACCCTTTTTATGTTTAATTATGTAAGGAAAGGACTCAATAAACTCAACCCACTTAGCAAGACGCCTACGCAAATTAGATTGAGCTTTCAGATATTTCAAAGCTTCATGATCCGAATGTATGATAAATTCTTTTGGCCACAAATAATGTTGCCAAACCTCAAGAACTCTAAGAAGCGCATACAATTCTTTGTCATAAACAGGATAGTTCAACCTCGCACCACAAAGTTTTTCAGAAAAGTAGGCAATAGGCCGACCCTCTTGCATCAACACACCACCAATACCAATGCCACTAGCATCACATTCAATCTCAAATTGCTTATTAAAATCTGGTAGTGCAAGCAAAGGTGCAGAAGTTAATAAACGTTTCAGTTCATCAAAAGCATGATCTTGGGCTGCGCCCCATACAAATTCAACACCTTTTTTAGTTAACTCATTTAAAGGTGCAGCAACAGTACTAAAGTCTTTCACAAAACGGCGATAAAAACCAGCAAGACCATGAAAACTTCGTACTTGACTAACATTCATGGGAGTAGGCCAATTTTGAATAGCTTCAATTTTAGATGCATCGACTTCTACTCCATTTTTAGAAACAACATATCCAAGGAAGATGACCTTATCTTTGCAAAATGTGCACTTTTCAAGATTACCATAAAGCTGAGAATCACGCAACACTTGCAAAACTTGTCTAATATGATCACTATGGTTAGATTCATTGCGGCTGTAGATTAAAATATCATCAAAATACACAACCACAAACTTGCCAATAAAATTACGCAAAACATGGTTCATTAATCTCATGAAGGTACTAGGTGCATTAGTTAACCCAAATGGCATGACTAACCACTCATATAAACCAAATTTTGTTTTAAAGGCTGTTTTCCACTCATCCCCCTCTTTCATCCTAATCTGATGGTAACCACTACGCAAATCAATCTTAGAGAAAACAGCAGCACCACTCAACTCATCAAGCATATCATCCAAGCATGGAATAGGGTGACGATATCGAATAGTGATGTTATTAATAGCTCTACAATCTACACACATGCGCCAAGTACCATCTTTCTTAGGAACTAGAATAACAGGAACAGCACAAGGGCTTAAGCTCACACAAATATAACCTTTGTTGAGTAGCGCTTGCACTTGTTTCTGAATCTCCTTAGTTTCTTCGGGGTTGGTGCGGTAAGGAGCGCGGTTTGGCAAGGTGGCACCAGGGATGAAATCAATCTGGTGCTCAATGCCGCGCAAAGGAGGCAAACCAGCGGGGACCTCCTCTGGAAACACATCATCAAATTCCTGCAAGACACTAGAAACACCAAAAGGAAGAGGAGTCATGTCATTAGAAACCAAAATCTCACCCTTGTACATAAGCACAAGTGGCATGGCTGTAGGATCCTCTCTAAATTCTCTCATATCTTCTTTGGTGGCTAGCAGGACTAGAGAATTCACTCGCTCACTTTGGTGTGGCTCTCTCGATGTGGCTGGGAGGCTCTCACTCACCGAGGTAATAGTCTCTCGTCTAGCTACTCTCTCATTCTCATGTTCTAAGTTCACTTCAGTTTTCTGACGAGATTCATTTACAATATGCTGTGGAGACATAGGCTGCAAGTTAATTTTTCTGCCCTTGAACTCCAAATGATATGTGTTGGTGCAGCCATTGTGCAACACGTTGCGATCAAACTGCCATGGGCGGCCCAACAAGAGGCGACAAACCGTCATAGGAACCACATCAAACTCAATGGAGTCCTTGTAAGGTCCAATCTCGAAATCAACTCGTACCATGTGGCTGACCTTCATCTCTCCATTGTCGCTGAGCCACTGGATATAATATGGATGCGGGTGCGGGATGTATTTCAGTTTCAGCTTTGCACACAACTCTTTGCTAGCAAGGTTGCGGCAACTACCACCATCGATGATGAGTTTGCAAGCTTTGTCTGGTCCAACAAGTGCTTTAGTTTGGAACAAATTGCACCGCTGACTTTCAGATGTAGGAGACACATTGAGCACACGCTGTGAGCAAACTATGTTATTGGCGGTGGAAGGATAGGCATCAACACCGTCATGACCAAAGTCATCATCATCAGAACCATCTGGATCAGCATCATCACCTGTCTCGTATTCATTGGTGTCCTCATTGACGATCATGACTTTTCTATTGGGGCAATCCCGTTTAAAATGACCTTTGCCACCACAAGTATGACACTCCATATCACGATTACATGCTGTAGACATGTTCGAACCCGTACCACTAGCAGCAGGTGCGGATTTCTTTGCATTGGAATCGGATCGCGACGACGAAGGAGCACGAAAATCTGAACGGGAACTTGGTGTGGATGCAGCAGGCCGGGGTGTGAAACGGCTGCCCGAAGTAGTACGAGACTTAAACTGAGCTTCTTCGGCAAACTGGGCTTCAGCTTCACGTGCATGATGTAGCAGCTCATTCATATCACGATACCGATGATGCCGAACAATGCTCTTAATATTATACTTCAGACCATGGAGAAAACGCTGCAAGGTCTGCTCAAGAGGCCCACGAACGCGAGCTCGTTGTAACAGCATCTCCATCTCCATATATAGTACTCATTAACGGACATTGAACCTTGCTTCAATTGTTGTAACTTATCAAAAACTGAGCGGAGGTAGTTATGCGGAACAAAATGAGCCCGCATCACTTCCTTCATATGGCGCCAAGTTATAATGGGCAGCTCGTTGTTTTCTTGACGTGTTTGCACAACGCTGTCCCACCAACGCAAAGCATAGCCATCAAACTCTGAAGAAGCAAGCTTGATTTTCTTGTCCTCCGTATAATCATGAAGACGCCACAACTTCTCTATCTTCAACTCCCATGTGAGGTACTCTTCAACATCAGTACCACCCTCAAATTTGGGAATAAAAAACTTTGGTTTACCCAAGCCATCATCCTGCTGAAAAGGAACGCGCTGGGCACCAACGGGAACAAAACCGCGGCCACGAAAAGGAGGACCATTGCCTCGACCATTACCACGACCGTCTGCAGCAAACTCCTCATTGTCGCCATGAGCACTCTCATCATCAGCATCAGCATGTGGTAGGGGTCGCTGCTCAACAGTAAGACGTAGCGCATTGACAGATTGTGTCAACGCCTGGATGCTAGTTTGGAGATCATTGACTTGCACTTGCATATTATTAACAGTAGCATCAGTGGCTTCTACTTTCATTTGGATAGCTTGAACATCAGAATCAATAGCGTCAGTTGTCCGTGTTATTATTCTTTCCAAATGATCACGAAGAGCTTCATACTCCCTCCATATGACAGGAGTATCATCAGGTTTTTTCTGCATCACATCAACATCACTAGCAGACATGATTAGTACGTTAGTGCACAAACAATAAACGGGTGGTGGTTACGCTCACAACTCACTCAAAACTGAAAGAAAGAGGTATCTTACCGTTCCAAAGTGAATAATAAATGCTTACCACTCGTAGAGACTGAAACGTGCACGGATGTGATGAAGCGAATACCGAGGGTATAAGAAACTATCACACGACAAACCAGGGTATATGGTGGGGCTTGGTATGGATACCTAACTACACCGAAATACAAGTCCTAGTGCTGATCGTATGACAAAGACCCACGAAAACACACACCGTGGAGATAAACGGGGCAAAGCAACTCTAAAAAGTGAGCTCAAAAAGATATAAGTGACAACGCACAGTAGCTCGTGTTGCAATGCACAAGAGAGACGCTAGCACTGGCTCGACGAACAGGCACAAGATTGCGCACACGGCAGCAGCCTGATGAGCACGAAGTAGCTAGTCTCGTATGGGTAAGCTCCTAACACGATGCTGTAGACAGGCTGTAGCTAAAACGATCAAAATCGTGTAGAAAGGACGCTATGTGGACACAGTGGTAACACGCAGACGCGGAAGAGAAATCGACAAAAAGCGTGTCGCGGCAGAGATATACGACGCCGGAAACGCACGGCAGCGCGACGGCGACGCGAAACGGACAAAGTAGTTTGTCTCTTTTTTTTTATTGGTGCGGCGTATACTGCGTAGTGTAATTACAGTGTACGTCCCCGTTTTTTTAATTTCTTTTTTTTTACACTAAACCGGTCTGGGCGCTGGAGGCCAGACGCTTTCCGCGCCTTGGCGTCAGCGAGCGAGCGAGCAAGGGCGGGCGGGCGACGCTCCACGCCAGACAGTCTCCGTGCTGGAGGGCGGGCTGGAGCGTGGCTGCGATGGAGATGGGCCGGCCCACTAGGCAACAGCCGAGCGAGAGGGCGAAGCAGGGGCGAGCGATCCAGGCGGTCTCGCGCCGAGGCGAGCGGGCAACGAGCTGCGCTCGACCCCAGACGCCCTCCGCGCTGGGGCGAGGCCAGCCGACGCTGTTTTTTTTTGTTTGAGAAGTAGCGATCGGATCTGGGAATAACTTGTACGGGAAAAAACGATCAAGCGATCGATCCGGCCAACGTAGGCAGCCCGGCCTCTCGTTGCTTTTTTTTAATCCTCTTCCGATCGGATCTGAGTTAGCTCGATCGAGTGCTTCTCTACACAGCCGCCGGCTTATGGAAGACGCAGGAGATCAAAGATTGATCAAACGACGACGAAAACCAAAACGAAGATGCAGAAAAGAACGGGGATCCTAGACTCCTACAAATTTGATGAAAAGATACGCGAAAAGACGATCAGCTACTAAAACCAGTACCTCGATGCAATCTAGGCTATGGCGAAACTAAGAACCCTAAATTTTTTTTGTAGGCTTTTTCTGGATAGGACAAAAACAAAAACGAATTTATGGGGATGAATTTGTGGATGCTCACCGAGTAAACGCTGGAATCTGATACCAAGATGATAAGGGGTGTCCCGATCTTCTCAGCGAGCGCGATGTAGATGGCGATGATGGTGATGAAGATAACTCGAGTGTCGCAGAGAACTCTCCGGCTAATCCCTGCTGCCAGCGCAACAGCTCTCAACCCTTTGGATATTCGCAACGTCACACGCTTGCGCACGTAGCCGCCGACCACAAAGCGGTAATGCAATTTACTAATTCCCAATGGAACAGCAGATTACACTCAGACTTTCAGAAGAACGAACACCAGATCGATACAAATTGGTGCGAATAATTTCAGAGGAACACTTGGTTCTGTCTAGAAACTAGGGTTTTGTTTAAACGTGGTCTAAGAGACTTGAGGGGGCGCCCCTGGCTACTTAAGGGAGGCTGGGGCGTCCTCAACATGGACCTAGCCCAAAACCAACCTGGTTTGGGCCCAAACTGACTCGGTTCGACTCAAACGAGTACATACCGACCCATACATGGGTTCGGCCTATTTCTGGCACGCAGGCCATGAGTGTGGCGCGCCTTAGACGTGTAGACATCGTATCGTAGGCTGTCCTAGTGCGCCATCACGGACTCTCTCATGTCGACTTGACGTTCTGGTGATCTCCTGGTGCGCCTGCCTTCCTCTCCTCCCTCGCGCACTTGATCATCAAGTCTTGCTCTTCTTGCTGCGACTCATCTCCTCCTCGTGCAACGCTCATGTTATCAACAAACCTGATCATAGATAAATGCATAGATTTAGGCAGTATAAAGTTCTCATTAAATAAAAGATCAGGTTCAATTAAGAGTGAGTTCACCTGTTGTTCCAATAGCTTTGCACGTGCTCTTGTAATTGGTCCAATCCTAATCTCATTGGACTTCTTCGTAGCAACATCTTCATCAAAAGGAGTAGGAGATAATGGTGGTGTAATAGGGATGTCCTCATCACTTGCTGGACCAAGGAAGGAGGAGACATCGCTGCACCGTACATGTGCATCTCTCAGAGTCGTCGCCACTTGCGGCGTTGGATCAGATCGGATCGCGAGGAGGAGATGGCTAGTACGACTACATCATCCACGTTCCGTTGAATGTTTCCGCTGTGCGATTTCTTCAAGTGTATGAAGATCTCATCTATCTCTCTCATTGATTACATCTCCTAGATTAGATCTTGGCTTGCTTGTTCGCATCCGTTGGAATTTTTTTGATTTACTATGCTGCGAAACCCTTCAGTGGTATCGGAGCTAGATCTATGCGTAGATGTGTTTCACGAGTAGAACGCAACATGCTTGTTGTGGGCGTTGATGTTTTCTGTTGCAAACCTCTATGTTGTGTATTTCTTATGGCGTGGCATAGTGAGATCGAAGCGGTCCAGGCCAACTTTATGCGACCTTGTTCGCGAGACCGGCTCCGCACTTGACGTGTGGCTTGTTCCACACATGCGACTGGTGGATGCCAGTTTATCTCACTATAGTAGTCATGAGATTTACAACGGATGTTAGCAACCATAATATCACCGTTGTGGCTTTTTGTAGATAAGAATCGTTCTTAACTTGTTACTCCCATAAGCCACATAAAACATGTAACAACAAAGTAGAGGCGTCTAACTTGTTCTTGCAGGGAGTGTTTTGTGATATGGTATGGCCACAAGATGTGATATGATATATGTGATGTATGCGATGATCATGTTTGGTAATTTTTCATGACTTTCATGTCGATGAGTTCACAACAGACAGGATCCGTATGGTTGTCTTTATAATTTTGTATGACCTGCGTGTCAACTTGTTATACACCATGTAATAGCTTTACTTTATCGCTAAGTAGTTAGCAATAGTTGTAGTTGCTCTTCGTGGTGAAGCCAATCATGGTGGAGTGATGGAGATCATGCCGGTGCGCAGAAGATGGAGATCAATGCGCAAAGATTGGCTATACGATGTCACATATTGTATATGCATGTGATGTTTATCCTTTATGTATGCATATTATTTTGCCTTGATCGCGACGGTAGCATTATAAGATGATCCCTCACACTTAATTTCAAGATAAAATGTGTTCTGCCCATGTATGCACCATTGCGAAAGTTTGTCGTTTTGAAGCATCACGTGATGATCGGGTGCTATAAACTCTACGTTCACATACAACGGGTGTAAGCCAGATTTACACATGCGAAAATACGTGGGTTAAACTTGACGAGCCTATCATGTACAGACATGGCCTCAGAACACACGGACCGAAAGGTCAAGCATGAGTCATATGGATGATATGATCAACATGTTGATGTTCACCATTAAAGCTACATCATTCACGCGATGATCGGTCTCGGTGTAGTGAATTTGGATCATGCTTCACTAAACAACTTTGAGGGGTGTTGAACTTAGTGGGAGTTCATTAGTAATTTGATTAACTTGAACTAATTATCATGAACTAAATCTTGATGTATTTGCATAAGTCGTTATAGTCTTTGGCACCGTTTCCCACCGACACTTAGCTTAATTGAGTCAAAAAGAACTATAGAATTATGGATAATCACTTTACGGACTAGTACCGTTTAGTTAGAATGTCAAGAGTAAGGATTAAGTCTTATTGCAAACTTTAGCAAACCTCACTTGCTCCATGCAAATTAATAAGTTGTATTAATCTAAGAGCAATGATTCAAGTTTAGCATCTAAGATCATATTTGCCTCCATGAGAAATTGATCTTCAAAATTGTTTGAGAATCAAAGTGATCTTGGAGCTGAAAGAATTGTTTCAGAAACTAGCAAGAAGTGAAAGATATTTGATATCTAAAACTTTGATTGTTTGCAAAATGATTAAGTATAATTTAGTAAAAGAACATATGCTCATATTGTATGAATATATCCGAAGATTGAAGACGCTAGGCGTCCTGATCACCCAAAAGTTTGAGAAACTAATATTATACTTGCATTTGTCCTTAAGAGCTATAGTAGTTTCATCATGAAAGATGTCATGATAGGATGAATGAGAAGGTATCGGCTAAATTGTTTTGCTATAACAAAATAATACTAAAGAATGGAATCTGGAAGAATACCAATTATATGATGATGGTGATCCACCTCAATTTGCAAAGTCCAAGGCCATTAGTATTTGACTGACATCCTTTTGAACTATGTGTCAAATGATTGATGCCACTATTGATGTTGATAGATTCTTCTAAATAGAGAGGAAATGCTAAATAGGATCTGCAAAAGTATTTGGTAGAAAAGGAAAAGACTGGAAAGGTCCGGCTCAGGTATATAAATGATATACATGTTATAGATGTATTCTTTGCTAGTACATAATTGTAGTGACCTCACCTTTTAAAGATGACGATCCCTGTGCTTTTTAGTGCTAGTCCCTGGATCAAATGCTAGCACACACAGTTTAAGATGTAATATCAAGAAACAAAGGTCATTTTATTACATCGCATGATCCAGCAATTACATAATGAAACTTTACAATACTTGTAGCATAAAGCTTTCAGAGTTTACAACAAAATCAAAAATAGCATGGAGTCCTTCTTCTTCATGTGCCACAGGTGAACATGCTGCGGATAGACTCGTAACCCTTATGTATCTTACTTGTCGTCAAAATTTGCAACATGAAACGTTACAGCCACAAAGGGTCAATACACTTGAATTGTACTGGCAAGATATCACTACTATGAGGTCTAATTTTTCAATCTTAGCTTAGGTTAAGTGGGGTTGCAGAAAAATAGTCTCAGACTCCGTCCTATCACTCTTTCAACTATGCAAAGGCATAAAGCTTCTAACTCCACGAGGGTACATGTCAGTAGGTCAGGCCCAAGCCCCTACCATGCCAATCTTCATTCCACCATTGTACATGTCAGTAAGTCAGGCTCCATGCCCTTACCATGCCAATCTTCTTTTCTCCATTGCTCATGTCAGTAAGTCAGGCTTCATGCCCTTACCATGCCATTCTTCTTTCCACTATCGTACATGTCAGTAAGTCAGGCTCCACGCCCTTACCATGCTAATCTCTAGCACAATTAACAACTTAACCACTACACACACACCTACACCCACAATCACAAAACTTGTATAGAAAGACACCATAAAATGATACTTGCCTTAGAAATTTTCTGAAGATTGCACTTCTCTTAATCAACACATGTAGTCCTCCGTACAACTATAAGATAGAAACGAACACAACATAAACACACCATTCAAGGCAACATATTCAAACAAGGCAAACAAAAGTGTTTATTTGTTTTAGCTTAGTCTTCAATTATCTTAGTGATAATTGGACAAAAGGTTGTGGTATGAAGTTGACTTGATATGGATGGAGAGAATGGCTAAGTCAAGAGTTTTAAAGATTGATGTGGTTTTCTAAATTGTTAGGAAGTGTCAAACACTTAGTAAAAATAGCTTCAAGGAAATTCTTAGGCTTGAGTTGAGAAGTTGGATGAATAAATTATAAGTCATAAAGTCTATCACTTTTATCCTCTTGACTTCTCTTCTCTTGATCTTCTTGTTTGTCCTTCATCTCCTTGTCTTCTCTTCAACTTCTTGTTTTGCCTTCAACTCCTTGTCTTCACTTCGACTTCTTGTTTTGCCTTCAACTCCTTGTCTTCCCTTCGACTTCTTCTCCATGGTCTTGATATGGGAAAACTTCTATGCCATAGTGTTGGATGGGGTGGTCAAAACACTTAGAAGAATTTAGATGAGATGGAGTTGATAGTTTTTACACTTGGCAAAGGATAGAGAGTAGATTTTTACTAAGTCATGGTAGAGTGGGATGGTTATTTAGGACTTAGGATATTTCACACTATTTGTAAAGTGGATCAAGACTCAAATAGCACAAAGTGCCCAATAGGAATTTGATATATGCAAGGTGCTCAGATAACAGAACTATAGTTTGCAAAAATAGGGTGAACTAGTGGAGCTGACATTTGGACAAGTGTGAAAAGGGTGTGAAGTATTCTGGTGGTTTTTCATTATCAAGGTGAGAAATTTTACAAAGGAATTATGCCTAAAATAATTATAGAATTAAATCTAGGGAGAAAATACTCAAATCCTCATTTGAATTTGAATACTTGATAAAATTGGTTCAAATAATTGTGCAAGGGTTCTACTGGATAGAGGACAACAATATGATCCTACTACAAAAAGAATCAACTGAAAAGGATTTATAGAATTTAAACTATATTAAAAACACTCAAACTCACATATTTAAATTTGATTGTTTTCAACTAGTTCAAAAGACAAATTTTATTACAGAATAGTGTTCTACACATTTTTAGGAATCTAGGGACATAATATTTGCAATTTTTGGATCTACAGAAAAAAATATATGATTTTTGCAAGATTCAACTAAATTCAGATCTGAAATTCTAATTGGAAACTGCTTTAAACCTAGAGCCGACATGTGGCGCTCTGTGATTCGTCGATACCAGTTCACGCGGATTGTTGGTTAGAACCGTAGGATTAAAAGGCGATCTGATGGACCAGATCACCCCATACCGATTCGGTTTAAGTCATCAATCTGGGCCGCATGATGGAGATCTGACGGCTGGGATTAAAAGAGGGGAAGCTCACCTGGCTGGGTTAGGGTTCCGGCGAGCGATTGCCGGTGAGGGCAGTTCGGTGGTGGTCTCCGACGGGGCTATAGGGGCTCCTGGACGACGGCGTGACCACGACGAGGCTCGGCACGGTGAGGCGGTCTCGGAAACGTGATCTTCTCCCTCGATTGCGTCCAGTAGGGAGAGAGGGGATCGGCTGGAGCTCGGCGGCGTGGCGATGAGCTTCGGTCATCAAAGCTGCACTCGATCTGCTGCGAATCAAAGCAAAAGAAAACCGTCAGAGGGGGCGCCGGAGAGAGGGAAAGGAGATAGGGGAGGGGAAAGGGGCTATGGTCCATCGCCGGTGTCGGATTTGACCAGAGATCCTCGCAGGTCCGCGGAGATCCGACGAGAAATTACATCGCCTTCGTTTCGTTTCAAGCGGAGGGCGAAATGGAGAGAGGAGAGGACATCCTGGCCTATTTATAGGCGCGACGGCGTGGGAGGGGGGTTAGGGTTAGGGCTCGGAGAGGAATCAGATGGCGCGGGGAGTGATGAGGACATCCCATCTATTGATACAACCGCTGCACCTACAGCGGAACACATACAAGGACCCATCACTCGAGCTCGTGCCAAGCAACTTAACTATCAGGTACTTTCGTTTCTTGGAACTCTTTCTCACATACATGAGAATATGATGCTGCCTAAATCAGATATGTTTGTTACTCTTAGGAATGATGGACCTAGTATGGATGAGAGGGACAAGCATTGGAGCATGATCATGCATGGAGATGGCAGCAAGCGTTTGAGGATTGAAGAAGATGCCACGAGTGGAGATTTCAGAACTTTGAAGCCACCATAATGAAGGATGAAGACTTGGATGAAATATACAAAGAACTACTTCATAAATTCATCCTTAGATAAATATGGTGCTGCGTCACTTTTATTTTTGGGCCAGGCCCATGTAATTTTCGCACCAAATAAGACAGCCACTTTTAGGAGTCCGAATTTGAGGAGAAAAGGCCTGTTAGGGTTCCGTTCGACCACCATACCCATGGCTGGTCGCACCCCTACCTTTTCCTCCTCAAATACCCCCGTAGCCATCATTAGAACTCGGATTTTGATTAGACTAAAGTTAGCCATTGCTACAACTACGAGCTCGACTTTTGAGGCCAATCGCCCAGAAGAAGACCGCCTATTCGGAATCCCACCTTTTGAATAAAGCATACATCTTTCATCCGCAATATCTTGATTGTTGTATTAGTTCTTTCTTGTTCTCGATTTCAGGTAGGAATTAAGACCCTCGCTGGTCAGGCTGATTGTGCATCCGCAAGATCAGTAACTCCCAGAGATTGTCCTAGCAATTGCATTGGCGCACGAGCTTTGCACGTGTAGTCAGATCGTCAAGCACGAACTCCACCCACTAAATCGACATATCAAGATCTCATCGAAAGATCGGACACCTTTGCCCTATCAAGTGGTATCAGATTTCAGGTTGCTCGGTGAGATTTACTGTTTTCGTAGTTTAGATTGCATCTGGGTTCATACCTATAAACCATGAAAAAGCCAAAAAAATTACAGTTAGGGTTTAGATCATCTCGTCCCATAAACCGTCCGAGCCTTTGCATTGTCTTTTCAGTTTGCATCGTTGAATTTGTGTCTGCATCCGCGTGTCAAGTTGCTGGTCTTAGTGTCTGTTCCTTTAGAGTTTCGAGTTCGAATCACCATAATCCTGCCGCCACCGCACGCTTGCACCACTGCTCCACCATATCCTTCCGCCACCACGCCATATACTTCTGCCACCGCCTTCACATTTGATTTTGTTCGTTCCTCCCAATTTCATCCGTGCCTTTTTCAGAGTCCGTGAGTTAGGTTTCGGTCGCCAGTCAAGAGGAAGAAGAAGAGCAAAAAAAAAGCAAAAAAAAAGTCAAATCCGCATCCAAGTCGGGTTGACCCGTGCCTACTAGTCCAGTCCGAATTGGATAGTTTCGTCAGTTTTTGACGGTTTTCGACAGCAAACTTCAACTGGCCATAACTTTTGCATACGAAATCCGTTTTCGACGTGCGACCACTCAAAATGCTCAGCACGAAAAGATCTATGTAACCACAACAACTACTTCATTGTGCGACACTCAGAACTCCCAAAAAAGGCCGGGAAGGTCGAGTTTTTGCCCTCTGAAGTTTTGGACCCAAAATCCCTGCAGATCTTCACTTATATGTTGCTTTGGAGCTGTTTCTTTCTGCTTGTTGTGCCACGCCATGACTTTCTTAGTGTTCTCGGCTCGCGTCTCTAGCACGGTATAGCCTAGGACCAGAACAGTACCGTGGTTGAGCATTCTTTCAACATTGCATTGCTGTTTTGATATTTGCTGTGTTTTTGCTACCATATAAGCCTTCCTACAGCTCCACATATTTCTGCACGTGCTTTGTATCGACACCTGGTAATCGCTTTGTGCAATTTTGGGAGTCGCTGATCCTTGCTGGTTGCATATCACCTTCCTCCTGTTTGGCAAGAACTTGTAAGAGCTTTGTATACCGTTTGACGGATTACACGTGATTCCACCATATTCCGTAGTGCGTAGGTATATATATTTGTGCTTGCTTCTACGCTAACCATGACAGGAACCATGAAGGATGATGTTGATCCGGAGAAGATGACTAATGCAGAGTTGCATGCCCATTTCACTCGGCTGTTGGTGGGGCGTGCACAAGATGTGGACACACGCTTGGGTGATGTTGATTCCAAGTTTTCTGATGTGATGGACAAGATGGCTGGTCTTGAGGCATCCTTCAACACCAAGCTCGACACCCGGTTCCAGGAAGTCCTGGCCCGTTTAGCACCACTGCCACAGCCGGGCATCCCTGTACCACGTGCTCGCCGCCTTCCTCTCATACCGCCATCTGCGGGTACCGTTACAGCCGCGGTAGCTGCTGCGGCCGCTACGGAGGCGGCCACCCAGGACGGATATGCTGCTAACAAGGGGGCAAACGAGTTCGAAGATGAAAACGAGCTCGACGAGGATGAGGTCCAACAACCTGCACCTGGCCATCCGCGGCAATACAACCGCAACGTTCGTCCACCTCCGCGTCCGGTACGTGATGATGAACATGTGGCCAAGCTGAAATTAAATATTCCGCCATTTGAGGGTAGATATAATCCTGATGCATATCTCACTTGGGAATTAGAAGTAGAGCAACGTTTTGCATGTTTACGCTACCCTGAGCATTTGCGTGTTAGTGCTGCTACATGTGAATTTACAGATTTTGCTTCTATCTGGTGGTCTGAACATTGTCAAGTCAATCATGCTAATATTCCTGCTACTTGGCTTGGTCTAAAACATGCCATGCGTACTCGTTTTGTACCTCCACATTATCAACGGGACTTGCTTAAAAAATTAGCTCGTTTAGAACAAGGCAAAAATTCCGTACAAGATTATTATCAAGAGTTACAAACGGGCATGATTCGTTGTGGTATTGTAGAGGATAATGAAGCTATGCTTGCATGTTTCTTTGGTGGTTTAAATAAGGAGATTCAGCATATTTTAAACTTCAAGGAGTACAACACTATTACTCGTTTATTTCACCTTGCTTGCAAAGCTGAACTTGAAGTGCAGGATCATCAACCATCATGGAGAAGAGCTAATAATTCTGCAGGTCGTACTCCTTCATGGTTTGCGCGCCAATCAGCTCCACCTTCTCGTGGGGATGCACCAGGTCCTTCCACCTCCAGGTGTACCACGCCGACGTCAAGAATGCCACCTACTCCTGCTCCTGCTCCATCACCATCTGCTGGTCCGACACGGAGTTCTTCTTCCATGGCCTCCATGGGGAAGACTCGCGACATTCAATGTCGCAAATGTTTTGGGTTTGGTCACATCGAAAAAGAATGCCGAACCAAACGTGTGATGGTGGTGCTAGAAGATGGCGAATATGACTCTGCGAGTGATTTTGATGATGATACATTGGCACTTATTGCTGCACGTGATGGTGCCAATTCAGATTCTAACAAGGACATGGAGGTAATGGGAGCTGAGACTGCTGATCAATACAAGAGTTTAGTTGCACAACGTGTCTTGAGTGTGCAATTGAGCAAAGCCAAGCATGATCAACACCACAATTTGTTTCAAACAAGAGGCGTTGTTAAGGAGAGAGCTATCCGGATCATCATTGATGGAGGGAGTTGTAACAATCTGGCTAGTATTGACATGGTGGAGAAGCTTGCTCTACCCACACGACAACGACCTCATCCCTATTACATTCAATGGTTTGAGAGCTCCCGTAAGCTCAAGGTAACAAGAACTGCACGCGTGCATTTTACGATTGGTACTTATTCAGATTTTGTTGATTGTGATGTTGTACCTATGCAAGCTTGTTCTTTGTTACTTGGTAGACCATGGCAATTTGATAGAGAATCTGTACATAATGGTAAAACTAATCAGTATTCTCTTACACATGCTGGCAAGAAAATTGGACTTAAACCCATGACACCGGAACAAATTTTGAAAGATGATCTTGCTAGAGCTAGTAGATTAAAAAACGATGACAAACATAAGAGTGAGAATCAGATTATTGCTGCAGATTTTGTACCCCCTAAGCATTCTTCTAAATCTGATTCTAACCATGCTACTGAAATTCGTTTGAAGAATCCTTGTTTACTTGCTAGCAAATCTGATCTTGCTGAAATTGATGTCAATATTACTCCATGTTATGCCATTGTTTGCAAAGAAGTTCTGTTTTCATTTGAGGATATGCCTCCTTCTTTGCCACCTGCGGTTGCTAACCTTTTGCAGGAATACATGGACGTTTTTCCACAAGATGTTCCACCTGGACTTCCACCTATTCGTGGGATAGAACACCAAATTGATTTGATTCCAGGAGCCTCGCTGCCCAACCGTGCGCCATATCGCACCAATCCTGAAGAAACAAAAGAGATCCAACGACAAATACAGAGTTTATTGGACAAAGGTTATATTCGTGAGTCTCTTAGTCCATGCGCTGTTCATATTATTTTAGTACCTAAGAAAGATGGTTCTTCGCGCATGTGTACTGATTGTCGAGCTATTAATAATATTACCATTCGATATCGTCACCCTATACCTCATTTGGATGACATGTTGGATGAGTTGAGTGGTTCTATTATGTTCTCTAAAGTTGATTTGCGTAGTGGTTACACCAAATTCGTATGCAATTAGGAGATGAATGGAAAACATCTTTTAAAACTAAGTTCGGTTTATATGAGTGGTTAGTAATGCCGTTTGGTTTAACTAATGCACCTAGTACCTTTATGAGACTGATGAACGAAGTTTTACATGCTTTTATTGGTCGTTTTGTGGTGGTATATTTTGATGACATTCTCATATATAGCAAATCTTTAGAGGACCATTTGGATCATTTACGTGCTGTTTTCAATGCTTTACGTGATGCACGTCTGTATGGTAATCTTGAGAAGTGCACCTTTTGCACAAACATAGTTGCTTTTCTTGGTTATGTTGTTACAGAACAGGGAATTGAAGTTGATCCAGCCAAGATTGAAGCTATTGAGAATTGGCCGCAGCCCAAGATGGTCACACAAGTGAGGAGTTTTCTTGGTCTCGCTGGGTTTTATAGGCACTTTGTCAAAGATTTTGGTTCTATTGTTGTGCCATTGAATGAGCTCACAAAGAAGGATGTGCCCTTTGTTTGGGGCAATGCACAACAAGAGGCCTTCATGATACTGAAAGATAAGTTAACACATGCTCCATTACTCCAACTTCCTAATTTTAATAAGACGTTTGAACTTGAATGTGATGCTAGTGGAATTGGTTTGGGAGGTGTGTTATTACAAGAGGGCAAACCTGTAGCATATTTTAGTGAAAAATTGAGTGGGCCTAGTCTGAACTATTCTACTTATGATAAAGAATTATATGCGCTGGTTCGGACATTAGAAACTTGGCAACATTATTTATGGCCTAAAGAATTTGTTATACATTCTGATCATGAATCTTTGAAGCATATTCGTAGTCAAGCAAAACTGAATCGTCGACATGCAAAGTGGGTTGAATTTATTGAGTCTTTTCCTTATGTTATCAAACACAAAAAGGGTAAAGATAATGTTATTGCTAATGCTTTGTCACGCCGCTATACTATGTTATCTCAGCTTGACTTCAAAAATTTTGGGTTGGAAACTATAAAGGAACAATACTTGCATGATGCTGAATTTAAAGATGTGTTGCAGAATTGTAAAGATGGTAGAACATGGAACAAATTCATCCTTACTGATGGATTTGTGTTCCGTGCTAACAAACTATGCATCCCAGATGGTTCCGTTCGTCTTTTGTTGTTACAGGAGGTGCATGGAGGAGGATTAATGGGACACTTTGGTGTCAAGAATACGGAGGATTTCTTGCTGCACACTTCTTTTGGCCACGCATGCGGCGAGATGTTGAGAGATTCGTGGCATGCTGCACTACTTGTCAAAAAGCTAAGTCTCGCCTTAATCCACATGGTTTATATATGCCTCTTCCTGTTCCTAGTGTTCCTTGGAAGGATATTTCGATGGACTTTGTTTTGGGATTACCTCATACACAGAAGGGGAGGGATAGTATTTTTGTTGTTGTTGATCGGTTTTCTAAGATGGCACACTTTATTCCTTGTCACAAGACCGATGATGCGGCGCACATTGCTGATTTGTTTTTTCATGATATCGTTCGTTTGCATGGTGTGCCAAATACTATTGTTTCTGACCATGATACTAAATTTATTAGCCACTTTTGGAGATGTTTATGGGCTAAGTAGGGGACTAAATTGCTGTTTAGTACTACATGTCATCCCCAAACTGATGGACAAACTAAAGTAGTTAATAGAACTTTATCTACCATGTTGCGGGCTGTTTTAAAGAAGAACTTAAAATTGTGGGAAGAGTGTTTGCCTCATATTGAATTTGCTTATAATCGTTCGCTGCATTCTACCACAAAGATGAGCCCTTTTCAGAATGTCTATGGTTCTGTTCCACGTGCACCTATTGATTTGTTGCCTTTACCATCTTCAGTGCAAAATAATTTCGATGCTACACAACGTGCTGAATTGATCTTAAAATTGCATGCAACTACTAAAGACAACATAGAACGCATGAATGTTAAGTATAAAGTTGCTGGGGATAGAGGACGAAAGCATGTTGTGTTTGAGGTTGGTGATCTTGTTTGGTTGCATTTGCGCAAAGATCATTTTCCTGATTTGCGCAAGTCTAAGTTAATGCCACGTGCTGATGGTCCTTTTAAGGTGATAGAGAAAATCAATGATAATGCATATAAACTTGAGCTTCCTGCATATTTTGGTACAGTAAGTCCTACATTTAACATTGCAGATTTAAAGCCTTACTTCGGTGAAGAAGATGAGGTTGCGTCGAGGACGACTTCAATTCAAGAAGGGGAGCATGATGAGGACATCCCATCTATTGATACAACCGTTGCACCTACAGTGGAACACATACAAGGACCCATCACTCGAGCTCGTGCCAAGCAACTTAACTATCAGGTACTTTCATTTCTTGGAACTCTTTCTTACATACATGAGAATATGATGCTGCCTAAATCAGATATGTTTGTTACTCTTAGGAATGATGGACCTAGCATGGATGAGAGGGACAAGCATTGGAGCATGATCATGCATGGAGATGGCAGCAAGCGTTTGAGGATTGAAGAAGATGCCACGAGTGGAGATTTCAGAACTTTGAAGCCACCATAATGAAGGATGAAGACTTGGACAAAATATACAAAGAACTACTTCATAAATTCGTCCTTAGATAAATATGGTGCTGCGTCACTTTTATTTTTGGGCCAGGCCCATGTAATTTTCACAGCAAATAAGACAGCCACTTTTAGGAGTCCGAATTTGAGGAGAAAAGGTATGTTAGGGTTCCGTTCGACCACCATACCCATGGCTGGTCGCACCCCTACCTTTTCCTCCTCAAATACCCCCGTAGCCGTCATTAGAACTCAGATTTTGATTAGACTAAAGTTAGCCATTGCTGCAACTACGAGCTTGACTTTTGAGGCCAATCGCCCAGAAGAAGACCGCCTATTCGGAATCCCACCTTTTGAATAAAGCATACATCTTTCATCCGCAATATCTTGATTGCTGTATTACTTCTTACTTGTTCTCGATTTCAGGTAGGAATTAAGACCCTCACTGGTCAGGCTGATCGTGCATCCGCAAGATAAGTAACTCCCGGAGATTGTCCTAGCGATTGCATTGGCGCACGAGCTTTGCACGTGTAGTCGGATCGTCAAGCACGAACTCCACCCACCAAATTGACATATCAAGATCTCATCGAAAGATCGGACACCTTTGCCCTATCAAGTGGTATCAGATTTCAGGTTGCTCGGTGAGATTTACTGTTTTCGTAGTTTAGATTGCATCTGGGTTCATACCTATAAACCATGAAAAAGCCAAAAAAATTACAGTTAGGGTTTAGATCATCTCGTCCCATAAACCGTCCGAGCCTTTGCATTGTCTTTTCAGTTTGCATCGTTGAATTTGTGTCTGCATCCGCGTGTCAAGTTGCTGGTCTTAGTGTCTGTTCCTTTAGAGTTTCGAGTTCGAATCACCATAATCCTGCCGCCACCGCACGCTTGCACCACTGCTCCACCATATCCTTCCGCCACCACGCCATATACTTCCGCCACCGCACGCTTGCACCTTTGCCCTATCAGGGAGCTCCCGTGCTGGGGCTGGGCTCCTGCCCGAGGAGGAGGACGATCCTGACAGGTGGGGTCCACCTGTCGGTGGGAGGGAGAGGGGGGGAAGATACCCTTTCTGATAAGGATCACGCTAGTGATCCTATGAGTTTTGTCTCGAACTTTCACAGCGAGTCAACCCGGATAAAAATCTTCCAATAATGTGAAGAACATCACCTGAAGAAGAGGAACGAATCCAGCAAGCAACATGATGAAGATCACCACGCCTCAAACCACAGCTCGATAATCCTTGATGATGCAAGAACCCTCGCAGCAATCTTTATTAGATAACTCGGCAGCGCCGTTTCCCCGGAGGGATGATACACGGTGGAGCACATGATAGTTTTAGACTAAATGATAAGGGGAGCATAGCTACTACTCCTACTATTTTACCACCTCCTTATGTTCTGAAGCTTGGACAATTCTGCTTTGAAGTGCCTCCACAAGATGATGTGAAGCCCAACTTTCGTACACCTCCAATGGAGTTTCATGTTCGCCGAGGCGCTGCAGCGAAAGATATTTAGGTGTTCTATTTTAATTAAGTTCGCGTCATGTTTTTATTTCAGTTTGGTTTTATTTGTGTGTGATGGTTTTGGGCCTGTCCAAAATCAAGTGTGTTTTGGCCATTTGGGATTTTAGTTTGATATGGGGCCTAGCCCAGCCAAGGTAGCGTTCAGAGTCACCCATATAGGGTTATGGCAGCCGCCATTGTAACCTCAAACTTGTTATTTTCGAGCTCAGAAATAGACCAGAAAAGTCCCAATGTTTGGGGACGCATATCGGTGTGTTTGCTTGCTGATCTTCGAGATCTGATGTTATACCATACGTGGGAGTTGATTCCGGTCAGTTTCAATGTGAGGAGTTCAAGAGGGTTTGATTTGATCTGTCTCAAATTCAATTCTCTTGTTGTTATCTTGCTGTTCGTTTGATCGCCGTGAAAGATTGGATCAAACCCCCTTCGGATCACGTTGATCCGTACCATCTTTGTATCAGATTTGTCGGGTTTATCACGGCGAATTTCTTGCTAAGATTTATCTGCTGAAGTTTGTTCTTCATGAGCTTTTAGATCGATTTTGGTTGTTGAAGTTCTGTCAGCGTCGACGTTGTTCAGATCAGTTCTTGCAGATCACTGGTTATTTGTTGGAGTTTTCATCGGCCTTGGTCTTGTCCATATCGCTCTCGTTCTAGATTGATTTTGGGTGAGGATCACGATCCCTGCCTGGCCGATCGATCCAGTTGTCCTGTTACCGTTTCCAATCTTGATCCATCCAGGAGTCCAGGCGGTTTTCTTTGTGGAATTTTCAGTCAGCATCGATTTTGTCTCGTGCCTGGGAGGTAGCCTCGTTGATATCGATACCAGATCCGATCGAGGCAGTAAGAAAAAAAAAATAGGCCGAAACAATCGCCCCAGGCATCGTCTGCGAGCCGATCGAAGGAATTGCAAAAAAAAGGATCGCTCGCCCCGCGCGCCTGGGGGCAGACATGCTCTGTCCCCGAGCGAGCCCCGCCCGTGCTTGATACGGACCGATCCCAGGACGCTCGCCTCGATCGACCACGCCTGGATTGTGGGATCCTTCCGAGCGACGCGCTCGAGATCCTTCCGAGCGACGCGCTCGACCGGCCAAGTCCTAGTGGGCCGGCCCATCTGGCCACGGGCACTCAAGCGGCTCCAGTGCTCGCTCAACCCCAGACAATCTCTGTGGTCAGGCGCCTGAATTGCTCAGCTTTGGTTTTCTTTTATCAGTTTAGTTCACTGGTTTTGACTGCCATTTCGACAGATACTAATCAATATCAATAGCTGCAAGGAAAATTACAGGTGACATTGTTTTGGTTGTTGTTTGCACACCATGGTGAACTCTGTTGATGGAGAGAATTCCGTTGCTGCTGGAGAGAAGAAAGAGGAGCTTGTTCCGCCTGTTTTTGCTGCAGATTTGGCTCCTAATGTTCGGGCTGGTTTTGATAGTACGTGCGATTTTATTATGCGGAGTCATGCCGCATTGACCACACAAATTGCACAGCTAGCTACCCGGATTGATGCAATGGGCAATGCTACTGCCTGTGCACCCGTGCAGCCTCCTCCTGCTGCACAACCTCGTGACGTGGTACCACGTCGCCCTGCTGACATTTATGATCATCGACCCGTGGCACCCGCTTGTGAAGGAGACATTGCCGATGACGCTGATTATGTACCACAACAACGACAGTTTGCTGCTCGTCCTGCAGGTGCTCATCGTGTACAACAACATGATCGTGACCGTGTTGGCCATGCTGGTCGTGTTCCACTTGATGATGGTGGTCTTGGACGCATCAAATTGTCCATACCTGCTTTTTCCGGTGACCGCGGACCTGATGATTATTTGGAGTGGGAGATGCGCATGGATCAGATTTTTGCTACTCATTATTACACTGAGGAGAAGAGACTTCAACTGGCTGCTGTTGAATTCACCGGTTATGTGCTGATTTGGTGGAATCAAATTCTGCGTATGCGTACTCGCCCAACATCATGGACCGGTATGAAAGATCTTATGCGACATCGTTTTGTTCCTGAACACTACAAGAGAGACATGTATAATAAGTTGCAGCAGCTCACTCAAGGTACTAAATCTGTGGATGAGTATTATAAAGAGATGGAGTTGTTGATGATACGTACAGGGACAAGGGAGGACATAGAGGCCACAATGTCTCGGTTTTTGAATGGACTGAATTTTGAGGTGCGTGATCATGTGGAGATGGTTTACTATCATGATCTTCAGGATCTTGTGCACCAAGCTGAGCGTGCGGAGCAACAAATCAAATGACGCCAAGCTGCAATACCTACAAAATCATGGCATCGTTCTCATACCGAGGCTGCTGGTCCTAGTGTTCAGACGACACCTTCTACACGCTCTAATAGTGTTTGTCATAGCGAGGCACCCAAATCTGGGGTGTCCAAAACTGCATCTGCACAGTCCACAGCAAACATGGAGTGTTTTACTTGTGGAGGACGAGGACACATGAAGCGTGATTGCCCTAATAGAAAAAGGGTGATGCTCACACATGATGGCTATGTTTCTGCTAGTGATGATGAGAAAGCTGATACGTCATCAAGTGAGGACTCTGAGGACAATCCTGAAGTGATCGTGGATGGGTATGAACTTGCTGCAAATTTAAAAAATCTAATGGTGCAACGCGTACCAGAAGATCGCATTCACAACCAAGGGCAGCGCTGGAATATATTTCAGACCCAATGCATCGTCAAGGACACCACTTGCAAACTGATTATTGATGGTGGCAGCTACACAAATGTTGTTAGCAAGAGTTTGGTGGATTCTCTATCATTGCCTACATGGAAGCACCCGCAGCCACATTGTGTTGAGTGGTTGTATAATTCAGGGAAGCTGACGGTCACACATAAGATGCGCCTGAAATTTTCAGTAGGTAATTATGAGGACACAATGGTCTGTGATGTTTTGCCTATGGATGCATGTCATGTGCTGCTAGAACGACCATGGCAATTTGATAGGCGTTCCACTCATGAAGGCAGGTCCAATGTTTATTCCTTGTGGCATAAGGGGAAGTGTCATGTGTTGCAGCCTATGCTCGATAAGGATATCAAAGTGGACGTGCTTGCTGCTCAGAAAAAGGTCCAACAGATTTAGGCGAAACCGAGGACGGTTTCCTTTCAAGTTGGGGGGATGATAAGGGGAGCATAGCTACTACTCCTACTATTTTACCACCTCCTTATGTTCTGAAGCTTGGAAAATTCTGCTTTGAAGTGCCTCCACAAAATGATGTGAAGCCCAACTTTCGTACACCTCCAATGGAGTTTCATGTTCGCCGAGGCGCTGCAGCAAAAGATATTTTGGTGTTCTATTTTAATTAAGTTCGCGTCATGTTTTTATTTCAGTTTGGTTTTATTTGTGTGTGATGGTTTTGGGCCTGTCCAAAATCAAGTGTGTTTTGGCCATTTGGGCTTTTAGTTTGGTATGGGGCCTAGCCCAGCCAAGGTAGCGTTCAGAGTCACCCATATAGGGTTATGGCAGCCGCCATTGTAACCTCAGACTTGTTATTTTCGAGCTCAGAAAGAGACCAGAAAAGTCCCAATGTTTGGGGACGCCTATCGGTGTGTTTGCTTGCTGATCTTCGAGATCTGATGTTATACCATGCGTGGGAGTTGATTCCGGTCAGTTTCAACGTGAGGAGTTCAAGAGGGTTTGATTTGATCTTTCTCAAATTCAATTCTCTTGTTGTTATCTTGCTGTTCGTTTGATCGCCGTGAAAGATTAGATCAAACCCCCTTCGGATCACGTTGATCCGTACCACTAAACAACTAAACTCCCTAAACCCTAGACTGCTGGCCTCCTTATATAGACGGCCAGAAAACTATTGGGCTTGGACAGGCCCAAACCCAAAACACAAATAATTCTAAGTGGCCCATAACATGACCTAGCACACATAATAACATAAGCAGATATGTAAATTGCTGACACAACCTTAGACTAAATTATTTCATATCGTAGGTTGTCCTGGCGTGCCAATCAGCAACGAGCTTCCCTCATCTTGCTGGAGTCCTGAAATTGGGCTTCACTTCTTCCTTCATGCCCATATCATCCTCCCCCCCCTTCATAAAGCGTTGTCCCCGATGCGTGAGGGTCTGCTCGTAAGGGTGGCGGAATATCAACAATAGCACCACGCATATTCGCCATCTTCAAGTCTTGCTTGCCTTCCTCACCACATCCTCCCTCTTGGCCTGCTCGACTTGATATAGCTCTAGCTGGTTGCACATCTTTTCTTCGCCTAATAAACTTGTACTTAGGCGCCTCCACCTTCTTCTTCTCAATCCTTGCTGGAACCTTGCGTTGCTGAACATGAACTTGCTTAGCACGACCCTGCAAAGTAGTTATGCCTGGGCGACACAACTGACGAACACGTCCATCCTTTCCTTTGTGCACACGTACTGCTGCTCCAACAAAACGTTTCCGAGGTGTTCTCACAAAACTGTGGCTGACTACCCGCGGCACCATATGCACCGGAACAAGATCAGCACCACCGTCATCGGTCTGAACACCCATGTCAACACGAACTGGAAATGGAACACATGGAACACATGCTGACATATCCTTCCCTTCATCAATAAGAGGCTTGACTTCAACCGGCTTGTCACTAACAAGAGCAACTGGCTTGTCATCTATAGGCTTGGCTGAAACATTATCACCGTCGATGCTTTTTGCATCATGCTCCTCATGCTGCACCTTAGCTAGCCTTGGTTGTGGCTTAGCTTTATGCAACTTCTCCTTGCGAACCACTAACACAACATCGGACTTGATTTGATCAGCTCTCATAGGCTTCAAAGTCCGCTGTTTGCCATCATGCACGAAAGAATATGTATTTGCTCTCCCAGCATGCATAGCATTGCGATCATACTGCCAGGGACGTCCAAGTAACAGCCCACATACCTCCAATGGCAATACATTGCATTCCACCTCATCAACATAGTCATCAACTGTAAATGGCACACGCACCTTGTGAGTAATCTTTAGCATACCGTAGCTATTAACCCACTCAACATGCCTCGGTTCTGGAATACGCCATGTGGATAAACCCAAAGCCTCCACAACCGCCCTGCTAATGCCATTACAGTAACTACCACTATCAATCATCAACTTGCATGCTTTGCCTTTGATTATGCACTGCGCCTAAAATAAATTCGATCACTGGCCTCTATCCGCTGTCATACAAGTCTCATCATGTACCCTTTTGAGTTGCATATTCAGCCCACTCAATGGTACAACCTCCTCCACGACATCCTTGAGAATATCAGCCTTGACAACATCAACCGCTGACAATTCAAAAATCGTGGCTGCCACCTTGCTAATTGTCGGCAATGGAACAACTGTCAACTTCTCATGAGTAGTCACAGCTGTCGCGACCTTCGGTATAGGAGCTATGCTCTTGCCAACATCCTCTATCCCATGCACAACCTTGGGTGGCTGCTAAATCACTTCTACGGTTACCATGGGCTTTCGAGAAGGAATCACGGTGCTAGAAGGGATAAAGCACTCTCGCAGAAATTTCCTGAAATTCGCCCAAGTTGCAGAGGTAAAGCGCTTCTCCCACAATGATTTTTGCCACCAATTGTGTAGCTTTATATCCACGCGTCGGTCTGCAAGAATAAAACGTGTAGAATCGGCCATGTTGTGACTATAGGTAGCACATCTATAAAGACCCTGTAGCATATGACGTTCCCATGACTCAAATTCTGCAGCTGTTGCATTGTGGTTCAGTTGCCAATTGAGATCATCTTCAGCACATGCTACGCCATCTAACAGATCAAGATAGTCATTGAAAATGTCACCCGACTTCTTGCCATTACGACACCTTTCACCGTAATAATCTCCCGGAAAAGAATCCATCTTAATGTGCGCGGTCAAACGAACTCAACAGCAGGTCGCGGTAGAGAACTCCATAGGCACGGTGCAGCGGCAGAGCGACACAGAATCGGTGAGAAAACTTGACATGGCAGGACGCTGTTGAACTGTATAACTGTAGGAGAAGAACCAACGCTCAGAACCAATCTGATCTGCTATGTCAAAGAACTGCTGCAATTGCGTGTTTTTTTGTTTTTAGTACCTATGCCAACCTGCCGCACGAGGAGAAAACCCCTGAGCTCCAGAACAAACACACGCAAATCATTGTCTGATTAGCACCGATCAATTCCAGCTCCTCTTTCCCGGTTATTTCCGAGCATCAAACTGACAAAATAAGCTAGGAGCGGGGTGAAGCAGGGCGCTCGACCACGGAGATGGTCTGAGGTCGAGCGAGTCTGGGCGATTGCTCTAGACGTGCCTGAGCGAGCGGCGCGAGGCCAGATGGGCCGGCCCACTAGCGTGCGGGAGCCTGGCGAGAGCGCGGGGCGATATTCCTTAATGAGCTGGGCGGGCGGTCGCCAGGGAGCAGACACGCTCCGTGCCCAGGCGCAAGGGCGATGCGGTATTTTTTTTAATGTCCGATCGGATCTGGCAGCCTGGAGATCGATAGGTGAAACAATCCTTGGGCGATCCTGATGCTTGCTGACTTCGATCGGCCCTGGAAATGGCGAATAGCCTGGACGAAAGCTGAGAGCAATTGGCACCTCGCAGAAATCGTGCCGCGCTTGGACTACAGGGAAATCAGGATTGGAGCGCACGAGAAATCTTGCAATCGGTGGACTCTCTCCTTTTTCTCTTGACTTGGATTAGATCGATTGGAATGATCGGAAAGTGGAAACAATGAGGACTCGATTCCGATCCCGGCTGCCGACGATGGAAACGAACACCAAATCCATAACCACCGATACTCACCGATTTGAAAACTGCTCGAGGGATGAAGAAACAATCTGAAACCACTCTGCAACGAGATTGATCTCAACTCCGATGAACCAACTAGCCGATCTGAAAACTGCCTGAGGAAAGAACAATCCGCAGATCAACAGAAAACACTCGCGGTGATCAACCCAGTAATCTGATACCACATGATAAGGACCACGCTGGTGATCCTATGAGTTTTGTCCCGATCTTTCACAGCGAGTCAACCCGGATAAAAATCTTCCAATAACGTGAAGAACGTCACCTGAAGAAGAGGAACGAATCCAGCAAGCAACGCGATGAAGATCACCACGCCTGAAACGACAGCTCGATAATCCTTGATGATGTAAGAACCCTCGCAGCAATCTTTATTAGATAACACGGCAGCGCCGTTTCCCCGGAGGGATGATACACGGTGGAGCACACAATAGTTTTAGACTAAACAACTGAACTCCCTAAACCCTAGACTGCTGGCCTCCTTATATAGACGGCCAGAAAACTATTGGGCTTGGACAGGCCCAAACCCAAAACACAAATAATTCTAAGTGGCCCATAACATGACCTAGCACACAGAATAACATAAGCAGATATGTAAATTGCTGACACAACCTTAGACTAAATTATTTCATATCGTAGGTCGTCCTGGCGTGCCAATCAGCAACGAGCTTCCCTCATCTTGGTGGAGTCCTGAAATTGGGCTTCACCTCTTCCTTCATGCCCATATCACTTTCGGGCAGGGCTTCCTAGGCCACGGGCCGGTTTCCAGTCTGGGCCGAAAGGGTTACCCGGGTCCATTTCATATTTTTTTCCTTTTCTTCCTTTTCTTATTTTGTTTTCTCATTTCTTTTATAACTTTTGCATTTTTTCTTCAATTTGATTCAAACCAAAACCTAAAGTTTTCAAAACAACATTTTAAAACAGTAAGAAACAAGTTTTCATAATAAAACAAATTTACAAATAAAACCTTATAAGTTGGCCAAAGGGCTTTCTTGCATAGTAGAAAATGATTTGAAAATAATCGTTTAAAAATCAAGGCATAAGCTTTATTAAAAATAGTATTTGAATTTTAATTCAAACATGCTGCTGGCACTGCAACTCTATTTGATATAAATCATTTTGTAAAATGTTTTCCTTTGCAAAAGTGCTTGCATAGGTTTGAATTTATACAAAATAGTATTTTGAAATATTATTTGAATAATAGAAAGTTTGAAATAGTTTTTCTAACAAATCTTTTAAATAAACTGAAAAAGTTTTAATTCCCTGTCAAATTTCAATCAGTACAAGCAAACATGTGTTCCTATTTTATTTATTTTCACATTCCAAAATGTTGGGATGTGACAGACTACCACCCTTAAAAGAAATCTCGTCCCGAGATTTGGAGAGGTTAGAAATAAAGATGGGTTTGGGATACTAGGTGGGCTACCACCCTTAAAAGTAACTCTTGGTTTGATATAGAACAAGGAAAACAATAGCATAGAAAGTTACAGGGTGTTGTAGAACAATCATCTCGATCACTACTCATGAGTCATTATATTTGGCACTTCAAAGACCTCTTCCACATCTTCTTCCACCTCGATGTGGTTTATGTGTCCCTCTTTGAATGAATTGAGTTCGTTCCCATTGGAACCTCCATTCTTTCCTTCAGGGCAGTCCCATGAATAGTGTCCCAACTCATGACACTTGAAGCACTCCAATTGGTTCTTGTCCCTCTTGTCAGAGCGGTTGTGGCGCCCAACATCTTTCTTCTTTTCTGGGCAATCCCACGAATAGTGTCCTAGCTCTTTACAATTGTAGCACTACACCTGACTAATATATCTCTTGTTGAATTTGCTAGTACGGCCATTCATACCATTGTTACCTCCATTAGTGTGACCACTTCTGTTGCCGTTGCCACTTCCAAAGTTTTTGTTATGGTTTTTGTGGCCATCATGGTCATGTCCATTTCCCTCATATCTACCACGATAGGGGTGGTTATGGCCATAGTGGTGGTTAACATTCCCATGCTTGTGAGATCCAGATCCTCCATTGTCATCATGCAAGTTGCGCTTTTGCACATGCTCGTGATATTCGTTACTATGGTGCTTCCTTTTTCTGCTTTCGGATTGCTTCATCTTGCTCTCTAGAGTGATAGCTTGGTCAAGCAGAGACTAAAAGGTAGGAGTGTAAGCAACAGATAGAGGGATTGACAATTCATCGTTGAGGCCCTCTAGGAACTTCTCCTTCCTTTTTGCATCAGTGTCAATGTTGTCCGGTGCATAGCGGAATAGATTGGTGAACTCATCGATGTACTTAGACACGCTGCGGTACTTCTGTCTGAGATCACGGAACTCTTTCTTCTTCAGGGCCATCACACCAGAGGAAATGTGTGCAGCCCGAAATCCTTCCTGGAATGAATTCCAAGTCACTTCTTCAATGGGGTGAGTGATCTGGTAAGTGTCCCACCAGCTGGCTACTGTTCCTTCCAACAGATGAGCTGCAAACCTGACCTTTTCAGCATCAGTGCAACCAGTAGTCACCAATTCTTTGTTAACAGAACGGAGCCAATCCATGGCCTCCAGTGGTTCAGCAGCACAAGAAAACTTGGCAGGGCAAAGTCTCAAGAACCTTGCAAGCATGTCGACCTGAGGGGGTGGTGGTGGTGGAGGGTTGTTATTGTTATTGTTCTGAGTGTTGGCAAGAATCTAAGTCATGACTTGCATGAGTTGAGCCTGGGCCTCCATCATCTGCTACATATGTTCCTCAGGAGCGCGGCAAGGAGGCATCTGTTGGGTTTGAAATAGGTGAGGTTAGACTTAGAGATGGAGTCTAAAGGAATAAAATTTCCTACCCACAACACATGCATAGAAACAATCTTCAAAAACAAAGAAGCATTCACATAACTCATAAATAGTTTCAAAGTACGTGGATTGTTAAACGTCGTGAAGGTTAGAACAAACTCGCTAAATAACACTCCACATGGTAGTCTCACTAACTACTCTATTCCTCCATGTCAACTTCCTTTTTCCAAGATGGTGCTCAGCAAACATCGTCTTGTACTTCTTCGCCTTCATAATTGGAGCGTCGATCTTTGATTGAAGCTCTCTCTTCTTGCCACGTAGCTTCACAATCACTTCATGGCCGGGTCCTAACTTGAATTCGTTGCTCTTACCATCGCATTATTCTCTCTAATCTACTTGTTCTCTTAGAACTTCTCCTCTTGATTCTTGAACTTCTTGTCTTGAGCTTTGATCTTTGCATCCTTTATCTTGATCTTATCTTCTTGCTCCACTTAGCATTGTTCTTTCTCTTAAGTTGGTCGCATAGCTCATCATTTGTTAAGTAGTTAGTTGTCCTACTGTTATCAAGTTCCCTACTAAGAATTTCTAAGTCCTAGAACTATTGATGCTTTGACTCTTTCTTCTAGACTTCTTCAATTTGCTTCCTTTGATGATAGAGGTGGGTGGATCTTGAAGTCCTTTGAGTTGTTGAAGTTGAAGCTCTTTGTCTTTGAGTTGGAATGAAGAGAAGTAGAGACAAAAATGACTAAGGGAAGAGTTTACAAGGTAATGAGTGTGTAAATTTTTAACTTAGAAATAAAAGCAACCCCTATGTTTCTAAGGGTCTTTGTCCAATCCTAGGGTCACGAACCTATGGGCAACACTTTGCTCTGATACCATCTGTAGTGACCTCACCTTTTAAAGATGACGATCCCTGTGTTTTTTAGTGCTAGTCCCTGGATCAAATGCTAGCACACACAGTTTAAGATGTAATATCAAGAAACAAAGGTCATTTTATTACATCGCATGATCCAGCAATTACATAATGAAACTTTACAATACTTGCAGCATAAAGCTTTCAGAGTTCACAACGAAAACAAAAATAGCATGGAGTCCTTCTTCTTCATGCGCCACAGGCAAACATGCTGCGGATAGACTCGTAACCCTGTTGTATCTTACTTGTCATCAAAATCTGCAACATGAAACGTTGCAGCCACAAAGGGTCAATACACTTGAATTGTATTGGCAAGATATCACTACTATGAGGTCTAACTTTTCAATCTTAGCTTAGGTTAATTGGGGTTGCAGAAAAATAGTCTCAGACTCCGTCCTATCACTCTTTTAACTATGCAAAGGCATAAAGCTTCTAACTCCATGAGGGTACATGTCAGTAGGTCAGGCCCAAGCCCCTACCATGCCAATCTTCATTCCACCATTGTACATGTCAGTAAGTCAGGCTCCATGCCCTTACCATGCCAATCTTCTTTTCTCCATTGCTCATGTCAGTAAGTCAGGCTTCATGCCCTTACCATGCCATTCTTCTTTCCACTATCGTACATGTCAGTAAGTCAGGCTCCACACCCTTACCATGCTAATCTCCAGCACAATTAACAACTTAACCACTACACACACACCTACACCCACAATCACAAAACTTGTATAGAAAGACACCATAAAATGATACTTGCCTTAGAAATTTTCTGAAGATTGCACTTCTCTTAATCAACACACGTAGTCCTCCGTACAACTATAATATAGAAAAGAACACAACATAAACACACCATTCAAGGCAACATATTCAAACAAGGCAAACAAAAGTGTTTATTTGTTTTAGCTTAGTCTTTAATTGTCTTAGTGATAATTGGACAAAAGATTGTGGTATGAAGTTGACTTGATATGGATGGAGAGAATGGCCAAGTCAAGAGTTTTAAAGATTGATGTGGTTTTCTAAATTGTTAGGAAGTGTCAAACACTTAGTAAAAATACCTTCAAGGAAATTCTTAGGCTTGAGTTGAGAAGTTGGATGAATAAATTATAAGTCATAAAGTCTATCACTTTTATCTTCTTGACTTCTCTTCTCTTGATCTTCTTGTTTGTCCTTCATCTCCTTGTCTTCTCATCATCTTCTTGTTTTGCCTTCAACTCCTTGTCTTCTCTTCAACTTCTTGTTTTGCCTTCAACTCCTTGTCTTCCCTTCGACTTCTTCTCCATGGTCTTGATATGGGAAAACTTCTATGCCATAGTGTTGGATGGGGTGGTCAAAACACTTAGAAGAATTTAGATGAGATGGAGTTGATAGTTTTGCACTTGGCAAACGATAGAGAGTAGATTTTTACTAAGTCATGGTAGAGTGGGATGGTTATTTAGGACTTAGGATATTTCACACTATTTGTAAAGTGGATCATGAGTCAGATAGCACAAAGTGCCCAATAGGAATTTGATATATGCAAGGTGCTCAGATAACACAACTATAGTTTGCAAAAATAGGGTAAACCAGTAGAGCTGACATTTGGACAAGTGTGAAAAGGGTGTGAAGTATTCTGGTGGTTTTTAATTATCAAGGTGAGAAATTTTACAAAGGAATTATGCCTAAAATAATTATAGAATTAAATCTAGGGAGAAAATACTCAAATCCTCATTTGAATTTGAATACTTGATAAAATTGGTTCAAATAATTGTGCAAGGGTTCTACTAGATAGAGGACAACAATATGATCCTACTGCAAAAAGAATCAACTGAAAAGGATTTATAGAATTTGAACTATATTAAAAACACTCAAACTCACATATTTAAATTTGATTGCTTTCAACTAGTTCAAAAGACAAATTTTATTACAGAATAGTGTTCTACACATTTTTAGGAATCCAGGGACATAATATTTGCAATTTTTGGATCTACCGAACAAAAGATATGATTTTTGCAAGATTCAACTAAATTCAGATCTGAAATTCTAATTGGAAACTGCTTTAGACCTAGAGCCAACACGTGGCGCTCTGTGATTCATCGATACCGGTTCACACGGATCTGTGATTAGAACCGTAGGATTAAAAGGCGATCTGATGGACCAGATCACCCCATACCAATTCGGTTTAAGTCATCAATCTGGGCCACACGATGGAGATCTGACGGCTGGGATTAAAAGAGGGGAAGCTCACCTGGCTGGGTTAGGGTTCCGGCGAGCGATTGCCGGTGAGGGCGGTTCGGTGGTGGTCTCCGGCGGGGCTACAGGGGCTCCTGGACGACGGCGCGACCACGACTAGGCTCGGCACTGCGAGACGGTCTCGGAAACGTGATCTTCTCCCTCGATTGCGTCCAATAGGGAGAGAGGGGATCGGCTAGAGCTCGGCAGCGTGGCGATGAGCTTCGGTCGTCGAAGCTGCGCTCGATCTACTATGAATCAAACAAAAAGAAAACCGTCAGAGGGGGCGCCGGAGAGAGGGAAAGGAGATAGGGGAGGGGAAAGGGGCTAGGGTCCACCGCCGGTGTCGGATTTGACCGAAGATCCTTGCAGGTCTGTGGAGATCCGACGAGAAATTAGGTCGCCTTTGTTTCGAGCGAAGGGCGAAAGGGAGAGAGGAGAGGACGTCCTGGCCTATTTATAGGAGCGACGGTGTGGAGAGGGGGTTAGGGTTAGGGCTCGGGGAGGAATCAGACGGCGCGGGGAGCTCCCGTGCTGGGGCTGGGCTCCTGCCCGAGGCGGAGGACGATCTTGACAGGTAGGGTCCACCTATCGGCACGAGGGAGAGGGAGGGAAGATATCCTTTCGGGCGGGGCTTCCTGGGCCACGGGCCGGTTTCCAGCCTAGGCCGAAAGGGTTACCCGGGTCTGTTTCATATTTTTTTTCCTTTTCTTCCTTTTCTTTTTCTATTTTCTCATTTCTTTTATAACTTTTGCATTTTGGCTTCAATTTGATTCAAACCAAAACCTAAAGTTTTCAAAACAACATTTTAAAATAG
The DNA here is from genome assembly GCA_007115705.1 of Dactylis glomerata. Classification (NCBI taxonomy): domain Eukaryota; kingdom Viridiplantae; phylum Streptophyta; class Magnoliopsida; order Poales; family Poaceae; genus Dactylis; species Dactylis glomerata. Next base: position 176,172 of record QXEO01000722.1, read on the forward strand.
TAAGAAACAAGTTTTCATAATAAAACAAATTTACAAATAAAACCTTATAAGTTGGCCAAAGGGTTTTCTTGCATAATAGAAAATGATTTGAAAATAATCCTTTAAAAATCAAGATATAAACTTTATTAAAAATAGTATTTGAATTTTAATTCAAACATGCTACTCGCACTGCAACTCTATTTGATATAAATCATTTTGTAAAATGTTTTCCTTTGCAAAAGTGCATGCATAGGTTTGAATAAATACAAAATAGTATTTTGAAATATTATTTGAATAATAGAAAGTTTGAAATAGTTTTTCTAACAAATCTTTTAAATAAACTCAAAAAGTTTTAATTCCCTGTGAAATTTCAATCAGTACATGCAAACATGGTTCCTATTTATTTATTTTCACATTCCAAAAATTTGGGATGTGACAATAATGTAATTCTTAGGTATTGGATACTAGATTGTTGGTATGAAATCATACAAAGCAACAATACAAGAACTACGATGGCCTAAGTAACTAGCAAAAGAATGTGGTAACAATGCACATCGAGAAACAAATAAATGTGTTATTGTGTTTTTCATCGGCATAAAACCTAGCCTTCTAGATTTGTTAAGAACTTAATAATTGTTATTTTGTTTTGGTATTATGAGAGCAATGGTTGTTCAAATCATTACCATCTTCCATAATCGATGGATAGATTATTATTATCTTGTTGGTGAAATATACATTTATAACACTGATGCTAAAGGTCGCAAGATAAAATGAATTTCACTTATATATGACACCACCGTTTAAGTCATATTGGAAACAAAAGATGAAAGAAATTCTATATTGATAGATTTTTGAGTCATTTGATTTTGAATTGACTGACGCTTGTGAGATTTTTCCTAAAGATGATTAAACTCCGTTCATGGGCCATGGACAGAACAAGCGACTAACTAAATGGAGATCGTACGTGTTGATGTATGTAGTACATGGTGTGAAGTCGATCATGGTGTATTTTCTATTTCATCAATGACTCGAATAGATGTATGGTATATCTACTTGATGAGATAGAAGTATGAAACAATTGAAATTGTTCAATTTATGAAGTGGAAATTATTGTAACAAGAAAATTCAAGTTTTTATGATTGGATCATAAAGAAGAATATTTGAGTTACAAGTTTAGCAAACATATAAGAGTTAGATGAATTGTTCCACAAACTTGCATCGTGATAAACACCATAGGAGTATGGAGTTTTCGATGGATGTAATCAAACCTTGTTTAACATGGTTAGATCAATGATAAAATAAAACTACCAATATAATTTGTGGATTATGCTTTAGAGACTACCGCTTTTCACTGAATAGAGCACTATCACAATCCGCTGAAATGACACCGTACAAGTTATAGTTGTCTTTTCTTAAATTTTGGTATGCACAGCATATGTAAAATGTTTACAACCAAAATTGGATTAGTAAGTCTTTGTAGGTTATCCCAAAGAATGTCGATGGGTATTCCTTCTACTATGAACCCAAACACATAGTGATTGTCGCTAAAAGTGAATTTCTTATGAAGGAGTTTTCTCGCGAAAGGTTTAAGTGGGAGGAAGATAGAACTTGATGAGGTTATTGAATCTGAGCAAGATGATCAGAGTAGCACAGCACCAGAAAATGTTCTGGAAGCGGCAACTGCATTCATTTCTCATGCGTCTACAATATGTTGTAGTCACGGCATCGAAGTTCCTATTTAACCAAGTTGGTCATAATCAAATAGCAAGATTTGAGGACGAGATATTATTAGATAGTAGTAACCAACAATATACAAAGAAGCGGCGATGGGCCCTGACTTCGTCATATGAATTATTCTAGCAACAATTACATATTGAGAGATGATAGTTGAATAAACTAAACAACGTTCCTCTACTGGAATGCACACCAAGGATGTGTACCTGACACGACCCAATGGGTTTTGTTGATTCAAAGGTTGCTAGATATGTATGGAAACTTCTATGGTAGAAGTAAGCATAGCGAAGTTCGAATTGTTAATGATGAAAATGTTGAAGTGTTAATTTCATCAAGATATTTGAAGATGCTTGTATTACAAGAAAGTAAGTGGGAGCACTCAGACATATTTCTAATACTTTATGTGGACGACATATCGTTTATTGGAAATAATGTGTTTTTCTTGATATTGTTAAGTTTTCATTAAAATTGGATTTTTTGATGAAAGACTTAGGCAAAACCAAAATATTGAGCATCAATGTCTATACAGATAGATTGAGGCACTAATATAGTTTCGCCAGAGTACATAGATGAAATATTGAATTTATTCAATATGGAAACAATAAGAACGGTTCTTGTTGCATGGAAGAGGTTGGAGAAAGAATCAATTGTTTTGACACTTGATGAGTGAAACCGCAAGAATGATTTTATCAATCTTATGTACCATGATATGTAGATCCAGATATGTCCGATGCTCTAAAAGGTTACGGGCATTCATATGATGATCGTTGGACAATAGTAAGAATATTCTTATGTACTTTTGAGGAACTAAGCATATATTCTGTATGCAAAAGTGACAAATGGTTCATAGCAATGTGTTACATTGGCTTTGTCACATATACAGCAAATTTTTTATCTCAATTTTAAGCTATTTGTTTTGAGTTAGAAGGTGGCACAATAAGATGGAAGAAAGTTCCGTGATGACTTGGATGAGTTCCAATGTTAACATTGTGGCGGACACTACAACGAGGTCTAAGTATATAATCGCTTTAGAAGCGGCATAAAAGATGCAAAGTAGATAATGATAATCCAACTTATTTGTGGCACTGTCGTCTAGGTCATATTGGCGTAAAACGCATGAAGAAACTCCATTCTGATGGACCTTTGGAGTCTCTTGATTTTGAATCATTTGACACGTGCGAGCCATGCCTCATGGGCAAGATGATCAAAACCATGTTCTCCGGAATTATGGAGCGAGCAACGTACTTATTGGAAATCATACATACCGATGTGTGCGGACCAATTAGTATTTTGACGCGCGGTGGATATCACTATTTTCTCACTTTTACTGATGACTTAAGTAGATATGGGTATGTCTATTTAATGAAACATAAATCTGAAACGTTTGAAAAGTTCAAAGAATTTCAGAACGAAGTGGAAAACCATCATAACAGGAAAAATTAAATTTCTGCGATCCGATCGTGGAGGTTTAGTTCCAAGTGTGCTAGTACTATGTAGTTCTATTGTGTGACAATAGTGACAACATAGTTTTGGCAAAGAAACAAAGGTTTCATCAGAAGACCAAGTTTATACGATGCCATCTCGTACAAGATGAGTAATGCGTGATGATGCAAAAGAATATGCAAATACAAACGGACCTGAAAGTGTCAGACCCATAGATAAGGTTTACCACGTGCAACGCGTATGAATAACACCGGAATGCCATAGGTGTTAAAGGAGCAAGTATGACTAGATTATTGACCCTAGTGCAAGTGGGAGACTGAAGGAAATATGCCCTAGAGGCAATAATAATATTGTTATTATCGTATTTCTTGTTCATGATAATGTTTATACTCCATGCTATAATTGTATTAAGCGGAAACATTAATACTTGTGTGGTTTATGAACAACACCGTGTCCCTAGTATGCCTCTACTAGACTAGCTAATTGATTAATGATGGTTAAGGTTTCCTAACCATAGACATGAGTTGTCAATTAATAATGAGGTCATGTCATTAGGAGAATGATGTGATGGACATACCCAAATAAAGCACAGCAATTAGATCGTGTAATTGTGTTCATCTTTGCGAAGCTTTTTCCTATGTCAAGTATTGTATTCCTTAGACCATGAGATAATGCAACTCCCTAGTACCGGAAGAGAGCTAACGTTATCCTATGAAAGGGTGATCATAAAGGTGTCTCTTAGGTAATCAGAAAGTACTTGTTGGGTCGCATGTATCGAGATGGAATTTGTTCCTCCCGAGTCGGAGAGATATACTTTGGGCCCACTCGGTAATCAATATCAACACCGCTTGCAAGCAGATGGTTAAGGAGTTAATCACAAAGTGATATTGGATTACGGAACGAGTAAAGTACTTGCTGTGAACGAGATTGAACTAGGTATGCCGATACCGATGATCGAATCTCGGGCAAGTAAAATATCGCGAGACGAAGGGAATACATATACGGGATTAATTGAATCCTGGCATCGTGGTTCATCTGATATGATCATCGATGAATATGTGGGAGTCAATATGGGTTTCCAGATCCCGCTATTGATTATTGATAGAAGATCATGTCTGCATATTCTCGAATCCGTAGGGTCACACACTTAACGTGCATCGATGCTAGGATAGAATGGATAATTGGTTATTGAGTTTTTTGTTCGGAGTCTCGGATGAGATCCCGGACATCATGAGAGGTTCCGAAATGGTCTGGAGAATAAGATTCACATAATCGAAAGCAGTTTTTGGGTTTTGGAAAAGTTCTGGACTTTTTCGGTAGAGTACCAGAATGTTCTAGAAAGTTCCGGAGGGCTCCATGGCGGGGCCCACATGCCCCAAAGGGTCCACATGGACAAAAGGGCGCTGCCTACATGGGCCTGGTCGTCCATGCCCACTTGTCCTATGAGGCCAAGGGCAAAACCCTAGGCTTTTCTTATGGGCCAAGCCAAAGGAAACTTAGGGGGCAAGTTTTCTCCCTGGGGCCACCGGCTTGACTTGGAGGTGACTTGGAGGCTAAGGCTGCCCCCTTGGCTGACCCCCTTGACCTATTTAAAGGGGAGGGGAGGGCTGGGGTGTGCTCCTCTCCTAACCCTAGCCGCCGGCCTAACTGCTGCCCTCCACTTCTCTCTCTCGCGACTGCACATAGGCGAAGCCCTGCTGCAAAAATTCGCCACCATAAGCACCACGCCGTCGTGCTGCTGATCCAATCTATCTCTCCACCATACTTGCTAGACCAAGGAAGGAGGAGCCATCGCTGCATCGTACGTGTGCATCTCTCGGAGGCGTCGCCACTTGCGGCGTTGGATCGGATCGGATCGCGAGGAGGAGCTGGCTAGTACGACTACATCATCCACGTTCCGTTGAATGTTTTCGCTGTGTGATTTCTTCAAGGGTATGAAGATCTCATCTATCTCTCTCATTGATTTCATCTCCTAGATTAGAACTTGGCTTGCTTGTTCGCATCCGTAGGAATTTATTTGATTTACTATGCTGCGAAACCCTTCAATAATCCCCCTCTGTTCCGCACTCGTTACCCCCCCCCCCCAAACCCTAGCAAAGCTCACCGCCAGGCTGCACGAACCCAAGGTTGCCGCGCCGCCGCTACTGCCAGAGAACATCGCTGGGCTCTGGTGAGCCTCGATCCCTTCTTGACCCCTTTGCTGCACTGTCTCCTCTACCTCAACCTAGCGCAGCTCCCTGACAATTTTGTTCGCCCATTTGTGCACCAAGACACTAAGATCGCCCCCGACCATATCCCGCTATCCACCAGACGGAACTCCAGCGAGAGATTGCCAAGGCCCCGGTGCACCTCGACCCTGCAGACTTCGCCATCGTGAATGCATTATCGATCTCTTTCTTTGGTATGAACACCGTTTCCCAAATCCGCTCCTGCACGTCATTTTCCTCCGTGCTCTGCACGGGGTAACGTGGCCGCTAACCTCTAGCCATCCTCCCACGTCATTACAGGGAACGCCTGAGCCTTTTGACCGCGCCATTTTCCTCATCGCCTCTTCCTGAACCCCGTCGTCGCCTTCTCGGTGCTCAACGACCACCAGAGACCCCTCGCCGTCGCCTTCCAGAGCCGCCGGATCTCGCTGTCGACGTCCTCCTTAGGTGAGCCCCCTCGGTTTCTCCCTCGACCGTTAGATCTAGATCCTAGGGGCTAGGTTAGATGACTTATCGAACAGTTATGCTTCGATCTGGGCCACCTGTTTCTCTTTTAATCCAACGGTGCTCGTTCTTAATCCACCCAAATCGGTACCTTCGAATCAGGAGACGCCACGTGCTCGCCCCTGGTTATTTCCGTTTCAAATTTCATTTTAAATTATCAGATTGCTATTTAAACTTCAGAAATTTATATCTTTAGTTCTTCTGGTCAAAATTTAGCCAACTTTGTGTCTCTGGATTCAGAAAAATGAGTAGATTCTATTTGTGGCATAAAATAATGCTTTTGCATCCGTTTTATACAGTGAATTACTGCAAGCTTTAATTATGTGTTTTTGCTATTAAAAATAGTTGTAAAATTTATTTTATAGTAAATCATTTTGTTTTTGGTCTATATGAAACCTCTCAGTACTGTAGCACATCCAGAATAATTTTAGTATCTTCTATATTACTTTTGTAGTTTTAGTTTGTTTAATTGATCTATGTGTGTTAAAAATATTCTTTTGAGCTTTATAAATAACTCTAAAATTCTGATCATGTCATCATGCATATAGTTAACAACCAGAGAATTTGTTAAGTGTCTTTGAGGTGCTTAAAACACATTGCATGCATATTTTCCTTTGAGCGTTTTATGATTGATATGTGCTTATGGTGCAATATTTTATGTGTAGATTGTGCTGAGTGCAACGAGTCCCTTTGTGACGAGTGCACCAACTCCTGTCCTCACCAAGGCAAGTGTCACCATTTTCCATTGTCCCACTGAAAGTTTTGTCACTTGTAGCTTTTCTAGTAGAAGATGCATGTGTAGGTGGTTTTATGAGCTTTTGTCTTAGCTTGCTAGATTTTATGCTAAGCCTTTTGTCCAGCCTTGCCTAGCTTTGCATCTCCTAGTAGAATTGCTGCTTCTTTAGGACTTTGTTTTTATACTTGTTGTGGGAAGGGTTAACAAAATAATTTTTGGCTAAATGTTGAAAACCTTGTTTTGCAAAAACTAAGAAAACAACTAAGTTAATGAATCACCTGGGTGGATGTGGTTTTGTTTGGGTTATGTTGAGTGGTTCCCTGGGGTCATGTCGTCGAACCTATGAACCACCAGGTGTATCTCACTTGTGGACGGCCATCCAGGAGCAAATAGATTAGAGACGTTCAAGTCATGAAGCTTTCAGTGCAACCACAAGACATATGGGCTCTATCTTGGTCAACTAAGCTGCAAAAACTCAAGCCAGGCGGACAGAGGGTGGTAGATGTTGGTAGGATGGAACGCGTCCGTTTGGTCTGAGGGAATGCTTCTGAAAGGCCTCGTCTTAGCTTTCACTTGGCCATTTGAGGCAAAATGAGTCACATGGCAAAATGGGTTAACTAAGTCTTGTGGGAAAAGTGCACCACCTCTGCAGAGTGTTTAGAACTAAGTACTCAGCCGTGTTCTCGGTTATGGACAATTCTGAGTGACATGATATTGAAGCTGTTCAAGAATCTCCTCACCACAATTTCTCTAAGTTAAAACTTGATGTGTAAACTTGGGTAGAAAAGGTGCTTCTTGTCAAAATTTTGCTAAAGAAAAATTGAGTTTTACAAAGATAGGGAAAAGCTTGCTTTTGCTAAGTCAAACTCCACGTGGCCAAATAGCATATAAGTGTAGGTGCCATTGAGTCCACAAAAGTGACATCTTGCCAATACATTCAAAGTATTGACCCTCCGTGGCTGCAACGTATCATGTTGCAGGTGGCTACTATGAAGATTGAAGGTTGTTGCGCTTCGGTCACGAGTCTTCGTCCAACACGTCTGCCTACGGAGCTATGAAGAAAAGAAGACTTGTAGTTCATTTACTTAGTCATTTCTAGAGTTGTAATAGGTTTGTGGCATTGTGCCTTTCGAGTTGTAAAAGAACTATGTTATTTGAGGATCAAGCGTTGTAATAAAGACCTTTGTATTCTTGGTATTTCATCTTGTAACTGTGTGTGTTAGCAATTGATCTGGGACTAGCACAAATAAAACACATGTACGCTACAAGGTGTGCCTGACTTGGCAGCTGTGAGCGCCTTGGACTCTCCCACGCTTGCTGAATCTCGTGTACCAGCAGTAGTCTATCTAGCGGATGACGTCCATGATTAAAAACATGATCTTGTCGCAGTAGGACACAAAGATTTAGCTTCCTCGGCCACTGAAGCTTCAGCCGCACGTGCCTGGTGCAGCAACTGAGCCATGTCATTATACGGGTGATGGTGAACAATGCGGCGAATCTGATATGTCAGTCCAGAAAGAAAATGCTGCAAAGTCTGCTCCGCTGGTTCACGCACCTTCGCACGCTGCATAATCAGCTCCATCTCCTGATAATACTCATGAACAGGCTTAATTCCTTGTTTCAGATTTGTCATCTTATCATAAAGGAACCGTGTATAATTGGGCAGCACAAAATGATGTCGCATCTCCGCCTTCATATCATGCCAAGTGAGGATAGGGACCATGTTATTGTCACGGCGTATGGTGACAGCAGTATCCCACCAGGACATAGCATACTCATCAAATTCTAAAACCGCGAAACGATTTTTTCTGTCATCAGTGCACTCATGCAAACGCCACAAGGCCTCAATGTGCATCTTCCAGTTGAGGTACTCTTCTGCATCTTTGCAAAGAAATTTTGAATTGTAAACTTGGGTCAACCAAAAACATCAACCTCCTGTGGCGCCCCATGGCGAGGTCTCGGTACGCCCACCGGATGGACACCGCGGCCGCGGTTAGGAAAACCACGACCTCGGCCCTAATTGGCCTCATTAACAATGTCATCATTGTCACCAATAAAATCTGTATCTGCATATTGTTGATTGTCTTGTGCATACAGGCCAGTCAACCGAGGTACCGTGGCCTCCAATCTAGCCATGGAAGCCTGAATATCAGTAAATTCAGTCTGGATGATGTTGACCATGTTATCAGTGGCACCCAGCTATGTTTTCAATGCATCAATATCTCCATCTAGTGTGTGATATGTCTCCAACGTATCTATAATTTTTGATGCTCCATGCTTGTTTATACACCATTTGCCTACTGTTTCGTTACACTTCGTGGCACTTTTATGCATTTTCTGGAACTAACCTATTAACAAGTCGCCACAGTGCCAGTTCCCTGTTTTCTGCTATTTTTGTGTTTCAGAAGTGATACACAGGAAATATTCTCGGAATTGAATGAAACAAGTTCCTGAAGTCTTATTTTTCCCGGAAGCTTCCAGAGATCTGAAGAGGAGATGGAGTGGGGCCACGAGGGGGCCACACACCAGGGCGGCACGGCCCAGGCCCTGGCCATGCCCCCTATGTGTGAGACCACCTCGGTCCACTTCTGACGATGCCCCTTCACCTATAAAGACCCCCTGACGGAAAAAACCTAAGGACCCGATCAATTTTCCAGAACACATCACGATCCACCGCCGCCGTCGACCCAAAGATTGAGAGGGTCCAGAAGCTCTTCCCGGCACCCTGCCGGAGAGGGGAATCGCCACCGGAGGTCTTCTTCATCGCCATGCTTGCCTCCGGAGCGATGAGTGAGTAGTCTACCTTGGACTATGGGTCCATAGCAGTAGCTAGATGGTTGTCTTCTCCACCATGTGCTTCACGTTTAGATCTCATGAGCTGCCCTACATGATTGACATCACCGTTATGTAATTCTACATGTTTTGTTTATTGGGATCCGATGAATATTGGTGTTATGATTGAGTTGCTGTACTGAAATATATCTTATGTTATCTCTATGTTGTTTATGATCTTGCATGCTCTCCGTGGTTAGTAGCTATCTTGGCCGAGTAGTTGCTAGTGACTCCAAGAGGGGGTATTTATGCTCAATAGTGGGTTCATGCCTCTATTTAATCTGGGGGAGTGACAGAAACCTCTAAGGTTGTAGATGTGCTGTTGCTACTAGGGAGAAAACAACATTCATATGCTCAAGGGCATATGCTTTGTTTACATTACACACTTTGCTTAATGCAATTATCTGTTGTTCGCAACTTAATACTTGTGGAGTTCTCGGATTGATTCGCCACAAGTGGATTATTAGTCATAGATGCAGTTGGATGGCGGTCTATGTATTTTGTTATAATGCCCAGAGTAAATTGCATAGTGATCTTCTTGACATATCACGTTTATCTTTATTCTATCAATTGCCCAACTGTAATTTGTTTACCCAGCATGTGTTATTTATCTTATGGAGAGACACCACTAGTGAACTGTGGACCCCGGTCCTATTTCCATCATATTGCTATCACCTATTTACTTTACTCGCACTGTTTACTTTATTCGCATACTTCTACTGCTTTCCACTCGATACGCTCATAACCTTTGTTTCAAGCAAACCGGTGAGATTGACAACCTCATCGCAAGTTGGGAGCAAAGTACTTGGTTGTGTTGTGTGCAGGTTCCGTGTTGCAGCTAGCAAGCAAAGCTTGGACGAGGCGCCATATATAAATTGTCCGAAGCTGTCGCAAACTAGCAAGCATCACCTACAGTCGTATTGCCCGCTCTTCTCCTGATCGACATAACCTTGGTTTCTTAACTGAGGGAAAACTAGCTGCTATACTCATCACACCTTCCTCTTGGGGTTCCCAACGGGCTGGTCATTCACCATGCATCAAGCTAATTTTCTGGCGCCGTTGCCGGGGAAGAGTGGAAGACCTCTGCAAGGGGAGTTTTTCGCACACACATCCTTTACTTTGTTTTATAGTTTTGCTTCACTTTCATTTGCATCGTTTTATATCAAAAACCCCAAAAAAATAGAATCCTTGGTAGTTATTATTTCTTTACTTTTAGTTCATCATGCTGTTCCCTAAGTACGTTCTGGAGGACCTCTCAGTAGGTAGTGGTTCAATTATTGGAAAAAGTAACATTGAGGAGTTCTTTAATCACATTAGTATGCATAAGGAAGTTGAGGAAAAGTCTTTGGTTGAGCTAGCTCCTAGTATTGAAGTTGCTTCTGCTTATTTAATTCATATGTTGGAAACTAGGTTTACTAGTCTTAATCCTTTTATGCAATACATGTTCCTTAAGCTTCATGAAATTGAAGATCCTGAAAAGAAAGCTTTTATTTTGGAAGCTTTGCGCCTAGAATTTAAAGATGTCGTTATTGAAGCTAGAAAAGTTCTTAAACGTTTTAATAAACTCGGTTCACCTATAAAGGTTATTAGTACAACCGATGAAGGAGCCGAAATACCTATACCTAGCAAGCTCTTGGTGATAAGGGGAGCATAGCTACTACTCCTAATATTTTACCACCTCCTTATGTTCTGAAGCTTGGACAATTCTTCTTTGAAGTGCCTCCAGAAGATGATGTGAAGCCAAACTTTCGTACACCTCCAATGGAGTTTCATGTTCGCCGAGGCGTTGCAGCCAAAGATATTTAGGTGTTCTATTTTAATTAAGTTCGCGTCATGTTTTTATTTCAGTTTGGTTTTATTTGTGTGTGATGGTTTTGGGCCTATCCAAAATCAAGTGTGTTTTGGCCACTTGGGCTTTTAGTTTGGTATGGGTCCTAGCCCAGCCAAAGTAGCGTTCAGAGTCACCCATATAGGATTATGGCAGCCGCCATTGTATCGTAGACTTGTTATTTTCGAGCTAAGAAAGAGACCAGAAAAGTCCCAATGTTTGGGGGCGCATATCGGTGTGTTTGCTTGCTGATCTTTGAGATCTGATGTTATACCATGCGTGGGAGTTGATTCCGGTCAGTTTCAACGTGAGGAATTGAAGAGAGATCAGTTTGATCTATTTCAGATTGAGTTCTCTTGTTGTTATCGTGCTGTTCGTTTGATCGCCGTGAAAGATTGGGCCAAAACCCCTTCGGATCACATTGATCCGTATCATCTTGGTATCAGATTCGTCGGGTTTCTCACGACGATTTTACTGCTAAGATCTATCTGCTGAAAGTTTGATAAGGATCACGCCGGTGATCCTATGAGTTTTGTCCCGATCTTTCACAGCGAGTCAACCCGGATAAATAATCTTCCAATAACGCAATGAACGTCACCTGAAGAAGAGGAACGGATCCAGCAAGCAACGTGATGAAGATCACCACGCCTCAAACCACAGCTCGATAATTCTTGATGACGCAAGAACCCTCGCAGCAATCTTTATTAGAAACACGGCAGCGCCGTTTCCCCGGAGGGATGATACACGGTGGAGCACACGATAGTTTTCAACTAAACAACTGAACTCCCTAAACCCTAGACTACTGGCCTCCTTATATAGATGGCCAGAAAACTGTTGGGCTTGGACAGGCCCAAACCCAAAACACACAATAAAACCTAGGTGGCCCACAACTAGACCTAGCTACGAAATAACATAGGCATGAATATAAATTGCTGACACAACCTTAGACTAATTATTACATATCGTAGGTCGTCCTGGCGTGCCAATATGCAACGAGCTTCCCTCATCTTGGTGGAGTCCTGAAATTGGGCTTCACCTCCTCCGTCGTGCCCATATCATCCTCCCCCCCTTCAAAAAGCGTTGTCCCCAACGCGTGAGGGTCTGCTCGAAAGGGTGGCGGAATATCAACAATAGCACCACGCATATTCGCCGTCTTCAAGTCTTGCTTGCCTTCCTCACCACATCCTCCCTCTTGGCCTGCTCGACTTGATACAGCCCTGGGTGGTTGCACCTCTTTTCTTCGCCAAATGAACTTATACTTAGGCGCCTCCACCTTCTTCTTCTCAACTCTTGATGGAACCTTGCGTTGCTGAACATGAACTTTCTTAGCACGACCCTGCAAAATAGTAATGCCTGGGCCACACAACTGACGAACACGTCCATCTTTGCCTGTATGCACACGCACTGCTGGTCCAACAAAACGTCTCCGAGGTGTTCTAACAAAACTGTGGCTGACTACCCGCGGCACCATATGCACCGGAACACAATCAGCATCACCGTCATCGGTCTGAACACCCATGTCAACACGAACTAGAAGAGGAACACATGGAACACATGCTGACATATCCTTCCCTTCATCAATATGAGGCTTGACTTCAACCGGCTTGTCACTAACAAGAACAACTGGCTTGTCATCTACAGGCTTGGCTAAAACATGATCACTATCGATGCTTTTCGCATCATGCTCCTCATGTTGCGGCGTAGCTAGCCCATATTTTGGCTTAGCCTTGCGCAACTTCGCCTTGTGTACCACCAGCTCAACATCAGACTTTATTTGATCATCCTACATAGGTTTCAAAGTCCGCTGTTTGCCATCATGCACAAAAGAATATGTATTTGCTCTCCCAGCATGCATAGCATTGTGATCATATTGTCATGGACGTCCAAGTAACACTCCACACACCTCCAATGGCAACACATCGCACTCCACCTCATCAACATAATCATCAACTGTAAATGGCACACGCACCTTGTGAGTAATCTTCAGCATACCGCAGCTATTAACCCACTCAACATGCCTCGGTTCTGGAATACGCCATGTGGATAAACCCAAAGCCTCCACAACCGCCTTGCTAATGCCATTACAGTAACTACCACTATCAATCATCAACTTGCATGCTATGCCTTTGATTATGCACTGCGCCTGAAATAAATTCCATCGCTGGCCTCTATCCGCTGTCATGCAAGTCTCATCATGTACACTTTTGAGTTGCATATTCAGCCCACTCAATGGTACAACCTCCTCCACGATATCCTTTACAACATCAGCCTTGACAACATCAACCGCTGACAATTCAGAATTCGTGGCTGCCACCTTGCTAACTGTCGGCAATGGAACAACTATCAACTTCTCATGAGTAGTCACAGCTATCGCGACCTTCGGTATAGGAGCTATGCTCTTGCCAACATCCTCTATCCGATGCACAACCTTGGGTGGCTGCTGAATCACTTCTACGGTTACCATGGGCTTTCGAGAAGGAACCACGGTGCTAGAAGGGATAAAGCACTCTCGCAGAAATTTTCTGAAAGTCGCCCAAGTTGCAGAGGTAATGCTCTTCTCCTGCAACGCTTTATGCCACCAACTGTATAGCCTGGCATCCACGCGTCGGTCTGCAAGAGCCAAACGGTTAGAATCATTCATGTTTTGATCATAGGTAGCACACCTGTAGAAACCCTGTAGCATATGACGTTCCCATGACTCATACTCTTCAGCTGTTGCATCATAGGTCAGTTGCCAATTGATCTCATATGCATCATATGCTAAAACACCATCCAGCAGGTCCAGATAATCATTGAAAATATCACTAGATTTCTTGCCACGGCGACACTTATAGCCGTAATAATCATCCAGAAAAGAATCCATTGTAGTACTAGTGCTGAAAACTGAAACCAAATATTTAGCTGAAAGAAGCAGCGTCAGTCGTCAGGCAGCAGCGCACGCTAGGGGACAGATCCCGTCTAAGGCTAGGCGCGAAGAAAGCAACGCGAGGTGCCAAAACAGCCTTAGGGCGATGGAGCTCCTAGCTGGGCCGGCCCGCTGGAGGACAAGCACCGAGGCCCTGCGTGGACGCAGCGATCGACGCCAGGAAATAGGCGAAGTCCCCGTCAGGGCACGGGCGTGCGAGCCGCTCGACCCCAGAGTGCTTCTGTGGTCAGGCGCGACGAGCTGATCAGCGATTTTTTTTGACAACTCCTTCGATCCCGATCGGATCTGCGGTCGAGCGAGCTGGTCTGCGACCGAACGGGCCGGCCCAACTGCTGGCGAGCGCTAGGCTAGCGAGATGCTCGCGGGGCTAGCGACGGCCGAGCGCGCTCGACCACAGAGTATGTCTGTGGTCTGGCGAGCGAGATTTGTTCACTTTTTTTTTCGCTTGTGCCTTCGATCGGATCTGGAAACAGCTCCGGATTAGATCGAGCCTGGGAGAAAATCGGAGAAAACAATCGGCCCTGCAACAACAAAGCTGAATCGGAAGTCAACTATTCACCCTGAACCACCAGCACTCGTCAATCTGAGAACTTCTAGGGGAAGAACAATTCACAACGAATCTGATCTGAAAACTGAGGAACAATTCGCAGATCAATCAACCAAAAATACTCGCAGTGAGAAACCCAGTAATCTGATACCACATGATAAGGATCACGCCGGTGATCCTATGAGTTTTGTCCCGATCTTTCACAGCGAGTCAACCCGGATAAATAATCTTCCAATAACGCAATGAACGTCACCTGAAGAAGAGGAACGGATCCAGCAAGCAACGTGATGAAGATCACCACGCCTCAAACCACAGCTCGATAATTCTTGATGACGCAAGAACCCTCGCAGCAATCTTTATTAGAAACACGGCAGCGCCGTTTCCCCGGAGGGATGATACACGGTGGAGCACATGATAGTTTTCAACTAAACAACTGAACTCCCTAAACCCTAGACTACTGGCCTCCTTATATAGATGGCCAGAAAACTGTTGGGCTTGGACAGGCCCAATTCCAAAACACACAATAAAACCTAGGTGGCCCACAACTAGACCTAGCTACGAAATAACATAGGCATGAATATAAATTGCTGACACAACCTTAGACTAATTATTACATATCGTAGGTCGTCCTGGCGTGCCAATATGCAACGAGCTTCCCTCATCTTGGTGGAGTCCTGAAATTGGGCTTCACCTCCTCCGTCGTGCCCATATCAAAGTTGGGTCAGATCTGCTGTCTTCTTGCCGATCTGAGACTGGATTACTGTCTGCTGAAGTAGCCGTGGGTTTAGGGAATTATTACTTTTCCCTGCCGCCAATCTGCTAGAGTTCTATTCGATTCATCTTTGATTTCCTTGCATGTGAAGCTTGCAGATCGATCAGATTTTGCTCTTGGTGCAGCGCGAATAAGGAAGTTTGCATTAGATTGATCCGATCAGATTGCATG
Organism: Dactylis glomerata; assembly: GCA_007115705.1. Classification (NCBI taxonomy): domain Eukaryota; kingdom Viridiplantae; phylum Streptophyta; class Magnoliopsida; order Poales; family Poaceae; genus Dactylis; species Dactylis glomerata. Next base: position 191,851 of record QXEO01000722.1, read on the forward strand.
GTATTCACGCTGAGATTCCTTGGGCTGCTCTAATATTAACTTTTGTCTTACCTGATTGGCTATTTAATACTTGGTAGTACTAGCACGATTGGTTTTTGGTATTTGCATATGATCTCATTGCCGATTGAATAAGGGCGAGTGCGTTCTGCTACTATTCTGCCGTATCGATACTGCAATTTTCTGACGGGCCTAGAACTGCTGACCGCCTGCTGACTGAAAAAAAAGGAAATGAACTTGGCCCTCGCCCGACCCCAGACACACTCCGCGATCGAGCGCAGGCGTGGCCTCGCTATCGCTCGGGAGAGCTCGGTCGAGCGCGCCCCAGATCGATCGAGCGCCTCGCTCCCGAGGACTCATGGGATTGCAATTTGCTGGCCTGTTACGTGAGTCGTTCACCTGTGCGTCTTGGTGATCCAGTTCGATCGAGATCATCTATAAGGAGTTTGCTCTTTGCAAGTTGCCAAGGCTGATCGCTGAAGCTCGTGTCTGCGCGGAGAAGATAATGGCGAACTCACATAATGGAGAAAATTCCGTTGCTGCTGGAGAGAAGAAGGAGAAGCTTGTACCGCCTGTTTTTGCTGCTGATCTAGCTCCTAATGTTCGGGCTGGTTTTGATAGTACGTGCGATTTTATTTTGCGGAGTCATGCCGCATTGACAGCGCAAATTGCACAGCTCGCTACCTGGATTGATGCAATGGGTGATGCTACCGCCCGTGCACCCGTGCAGCCCCCTCTTGCTGCACAACCTCGCGGCGTGGTACCACACCGCCCTACTGAAATTCATGATCATCGACCCGTGGCACCCGCTTATGACGGAGAACTTGACGGTGACGCTGCTTATGTACCACAACAACGACAGTTTGCTACTCGTCCTGCAGGTGCTCATCGTGTACAGCCACATGATCGTGACCGTATTGGCCATGCTGGTCATGTTCAACTTGATGATGGTGGTCTTGGACGCATCAAATTGTCCATACCTCCTTTTTCCGGTGACCGCGGACCTGACGATTATTTGGAGTGGGAGATGCGCATGGACCAGATTTTTGCTACGCATTGTTACACCGAGGAGAAGAGACTTCAACTTGCTGCTGTTGAATTCACCGGTTATGTGCTGATTTGGTGGAACCAAATTCTACGTATGCGTACTCGCCCAACATCATGGACCGGTATAAAAGATCTTATGCGCCATCGCTTTGTTCCTGAACACTACAAGAGAGACATGTATAATAAGTTGCAGCAGCTCACTCAAGGTACTAAATCTGTGGATGAGTATTATAAAGAGATGGAGTTGTTGATGGTACGTACAGGGACAAGGGAGGATGTAGAGGCCACGATGTCTCGGTTCTTGAATGGACTAAATTTTGAGGTGCGTGATCATGTGGAGATGGTTTACTACAATGATCTTCAGGATCTTGTGCACCAAGCTGAGCGTGGGGAGCAACAAATCAAACGACGCCAAGCTGTAGCACCTACAAATTCCTGGCCTCATTCCCATACCGAGGATGCTGGTCCTCGTGTTAAGACGACACCTTCTACACGCTCTAATAGTGTTTCTCATAGCGAGGCACCTAAATCTGGGGTGTCCAATACTGTATCTATGCAGTCCACAGCAAATATTGAGTGTTTTACTTGTGGAGGACGAGGACACATGAAGCGTGATTGCCCTAATAGAAAAAGGGTGATGCTCACACATGATGGCTATGTTTCTGCTAGTGATGACGAGAAAGCTGATGCGTCATCAAGTGAGGAATCTGAGGACAATCCTAAAGTGATCGTGGATGGGTATGAACTTGCTGCAAATTTAAAAAATCTAATGGTGCAACGCGTACCAGAAGATCGCATACCCGACCAAGGACAGCGCTGGAATATATTTCAGACCCAATGCATCGTCAAGGACACCACTTGCAAACTGATTATTGATGGTGGCAGCTACACAAATATGGTTAGCAAGAGTTTGGTGGATTCTCTATCTTTGCCTACATGGAAGCACCCACAGCCACATTGTGTTGAGTGGTTGTATAATTCAGGGAAGCTGAAAGTCACACATAAGGTGCGCCTGAAATTTTCAGTAGGTAATTATGAGGACACAGTGGTATGTGATGTTTTGCCTATGGATGCATGTCATGTGCTGCTAGGACGACCGTGGCAATTTGATAGGCGTTCCACTCATGAAGGCAGATCCAATGTTTATTCCTTGTGGCATAAGGGGAAGCGTCATGTGTTGCAGCCTATGCTCGATAAGGATATCAAAGTGGACGTGTTTGCTGCACAGCAAAAGGACCAACACATTCAGGCGAAACCGAGGACGGTTTCCTTTCAAGTTGGGGGGGATGATAAGGGGAGCATAGCTACTACTCCTAATATTTTACCACCTCCTTATGTTCTGAAGCTTGGACAATTCTGCTTTGAAGTGCCTCCAGAAGATGATGTGAAGCCAAACTTTCGTACACCTCCAATTGAGTTTCATGTTCGCCGAGGCGCTGCAGCCAAAGATATTTAGGTGTTCTATTTTAATTAAGTTCGCATCATGTTTTTATTTCAGTTTGGTTTTATTTGTGTGTGATGGTTTTGGGCCTGTCCAAAATCAAGTGTTTTTTGGCCATTTGGGCTTTTAGTTTGGTATGGGGCCTAGCCCAGCCAAAGTAGCATTCGGAGTCACCCATATAGAGTTATGGAAGCCGCCATTGTATCGTAGACTTGTTATTTTCGAGCTAAGAAAGAGACCAGAAAAGTCCCAATGTTTGGGGGCGCATATCGGTGTGTTTGCTTGCTGATCTTTGAGATCTGATGTTATACCATGCGTGGGAGTTGATTCCGGTCAGTTTCAATGCGAGGAATTGAAGAGAGATCAGTTTGATCTATTTCAGATTGAGTTCTCTTGCTGTTCGTTTGATCGCCGTGAAATATTGGGCCAAAACCCCTTCGGATCACGTTGATCCGTATCACTTGGGATTGTGTGAAGCTTTCGAAAATAATTTTGACTGGATCTGTCCCCAAAATCTTTTTAGTGATTTGAGTGAACCAAAGCTTGATCACAAAGGGGATTCTAAAACTTATGTGGATGAAATACAATGCCTTATTGAAAAAACTTCTGGAGTTGATCTTAATGCCCCTTCTGATGTTACTTGATTCGCAATTTTCTGCGCCTAGCTCAAAGGCGTTAAAGAAAAGCACTCTTGGGAGATAACCCAATATTTTATTTTCAGTAATTTTTCTTTTATTTGAGTCTTGGAAGTCATTACTACTGTAATGACCACTCCTTATCCTTTTTATTTCATTGTTGTGCCAAGAGAAGCCTCTAATTCGAGTGAGGTAAAGATTTGGGGATGTTGCTGTCCTGAAACTGTTTTCGGTGCTGCACCGTAAAAATTCGTATAAATTCTCTTTATATCTTTTGGACCTGCGATTTCTTGTGCATATGCCCCATGTTATATCCAAACTTTCATTAGTTGAAGACTTTTTGATTTGAGCAACAGAAAACCCCTCAAAAATTCGATCTTGGTCAGCTATTCTATTTTGACAGATTTCTGCCAATATTTGTGTTTGCCGCTTTATCGCTTTCTTTTTGAATTCTTTTGATCACGGAACTTTTGGGGAAGTTGCTACAGTAGTATATACTTTATATGTGGTGGTTTTGGGTTGAAACCTGAAGCAAAAAGAGGTTGATTAGATGTTATGCTACACTAATGTTGCTAATAGATTTGTGTTTAGTTTTGTATGAAGGAAGTTTTCAAGTGTAGGGATTGGAGAATGATGAGATGAGTTGAAGAATGGACAAAAGCTCAAGCTTGGGGATGCCCATGCATCACCCCAAGAAATATCCAAGAAGTACAAGTGTCAAAGCTTGGGGATGCCCCCGAGGCACCCCTTCTTCATCGGCAAAAATCAGGTCACCTTTCAAAACACTATATTTTTATTGCTTCATGCACTATGCATTTTTCTTGGAGCGTCAGTTGTTTTAGTTTTCTTAGTTAGTTTAGTTTTGTTTGCTGCAATAAATGGTTGGACCCCAATAAATTTCCTTTGGAGGAGATGTACTCATTTTTCATTTGACAAGAACACTCAGTTTTTCACTCTTATCGTTCACCGAGTGTTCTTCTTTTTCTGCTACTGCTTTTGGTTTTTGTTTTTACCATGATTTGCGTTCAGACCTTGTCATATATCTTCATCAAGGTGTATTTTTTCCTCTGATCTTTATTGGTTTTCATCAAAAGAGGTGTTTATAAAAATTTCGAATGGTGTTGGAAAAGAGAAAAAGCTTTATGCAAAAAGTGGTACAAGAAGGAGCTTGTGTAGACTGCGGCTTAGGCTTTTTCATGTCGTGCTTGATGTATTTTTGATAGTATGCTTAGTGGTTTTGCTGTAGCATGACTTGTCTCAAATAACTGAGATTGCTTAATGAGCCTTTGAAAAAATCATGCATTGTTTTCAATTATTTGGAAGCATTATTTTGGTTTTCTCCTTGATGCTTTATTTGGGTTGACTTGGCGCATACTCACACATGTTAGACTCTTACAAAGTCGCCAATAGCCTCTATGATCATTTAGTTTTTGACTTTTGATGCCATCTTATGCTTCTTTTAATGTCGCTTTGTCGCTTTGCATGATTATGGCCATTATTGCTCTCTTAGTTGGTCGCTCCCAGTCTTTTGCTAGCCCTCGCCTTGTACTAAGTATGAGCTCTACTCGTTCATCCAACTCCTAAAAACCAAGTTTGCCAAAGTGTCCACCATACATACCTACTAGCAATTTGCTATTCCAAGTAAATTTGACTTGCTTTTATCTTCTCTTCAAATTAAACTCTTACCAGTGTTATGCAAAAATTGGTTAGTAAAGCTCTCACGAACCGGAAGGCACACTTTACTTTTTCCTGTTCTTAAAAATTTGACATTGTGGTCTCTTATGTTGAGTTGTTATGCTTGCAAGTTGTAAGTTGGAGACTAGCCCAGCCATGCAGTCATGGGCAAGCTTTCAACATTGCACTTCTTATTTGAGTTGATATAGTGACCTTTTGTTTATGGATACCCGCGGTGTGAAATGAGTTGGGAATCTTGTGGGGATCATGGAGTTTGTATATGTGTTAGGGAAACGCCAGGCTGCCAATCTAAGCCATGCATAATTCATGGTGGAAATTTGCAGCATACCCATGGTGGACATTCGACGACGCATCTCACAATAAAAAGCTAAACAAATGGCAAATAAAAGAGATGTCGAGGTGTTCATTGTCTGCTTGTCCTGTCATTTTGATGTGGGCTTGTTCCATGTCATCGGGCACGGAGGTACCCCATTGGCGGTTCTCGATGATACGCATATACTTACAATGACAAGAGCCTTGCTTGGGACTCTAAGTAAAGTAGCATGAAGTTTGGGTACTCGTATTCATAGGACACGAGGTTTTCAACTTATGATTTGTCAAGCATATGGATCATAATTGTTCTCGCATTAACTTTAACCATTCAAGATGCTTATGATGGGGGCAATGAGAGCTCAAAGCCGGTAAGTAACATAATTTTTGAAGGTCTATAAAACTTGCAATCACTGCTTCCCTCTGCGAAGGGTCTTTCTTCTACTTTTTATGTTGAGTCACCACCTTCTTTCTTTATGCACCATAAGAGAGCAAAGTTGTCATTCTTAGTATAATGTGCATTGTCCCAAAGTTTTCATTAATTGATTCATATTGTTAGTTTCACTTGTTCTCAAATTATTTGTATCTAGTCGCCCTCTTAAACTTGAAGGTGTCCTATACATTTATGTTTTGCTCTCTATGAAGGACAAGCTGAAAACCATTTGTATGTTTTTTCCTTATGATTTGAACACACGCTTGACTTTCATTGTTTCATTTTCATGATCTTTTGTTTGTGTTCATTTACATGTTTACAACATGGTTGCTAAGTTTCTATTATCAAGATTATATCTTCATGCCCATGTTTTAAGTTCTTATGATCCCAGCTCACAATGCTTACATATATGATCAAGATTGTGTAGGTGCATGTCACCTCAAAAATTATTCTTTTGTTATCACTTACCTACTCGAGGACGAGTAGGAGTTAAGCTTGGGGATGCTTGATACGTCTCCAATGTATCTATAATTTTTGATGCTCCATGCTTGTTTATACACCATTTGCCTACTGTTTTGTTACACTTCGTGGCACTTTTATGCATTTTCTAGAACTAACCTATTAACAAGTCGCCACAGTGCCAGTTCCCTGTTTTCTGCTATTTTTGTGTTTCAGAAGTGATACACAGGAAATATTCTCGGAATTGGACGAAACAATTTCCTGAAGTCTTATTTTTCCCGGAAGCTTCCAGAGATCCGAAGAGGAGACGGAGTGGGGCCACGAGGGGGCCACACACCAGGGCGGCGCGGCCTAGGCCCTGGCCGTGCGCCCTACGTGTGAGACCGCCTCGGTCCACTTCTGACGATGCCCCTTCGCCTATAAAGACCCCCCGACAGAAAAAACCTAAGGACCTAATCAATTTTCTAGAACACATCGCGATCCGCCGCCGACGTCGACCCGAAGATCGGGAGGGTTCAGAAGCTCTTCTCGGCACCCTGCCGGAGAGGGGAATCACCACCGGAGGTCTTCTTCATCGCCATGCTTGCCTCCGGAGCGATGAGTGAGTAGTCTACCTTGGACTATGGGTCCATAACAGTAGCTAAATGGTTGTATTCTCCACCATGTGCTTCATGTTTAGATCTCATGAGCTTCCCTACATGATTGAGATCACCATTATGTAATTCTACATGTTTGGTTTGTTGGGATCCGATGAATATTGGTGTTATGATTGAGTTGCTATACTGAAATATATCTTATGTTATCTCTATGTTGTTTATGATCTTGCATGCTCTCCGTTGTTAGTGGCTATCTTGGCCGAGTAGTTGCTAGTGACTCCAAGAGGGGGTATTTATGCTCGATAGTGGGTTCATGCCTCTATTTAATCTGGGGGAGTGACAGAAACCTCTAAGGTTGTAGATGTGTTGTTGCTACTAGGGAGAAAACAACATTCATATGCTCAAGGGCATATGCTTTGTTTACATTACACACTTTGCTTAATGCAATTATCTGTTGTTCACAACTTAATACTTGTGGAGTTCTCGGATTGATTCGCCACAAGTGGATTATTAGTCATAGATGCAGTTGGATGGCGGTCTATGTATTTTGTTGTAATACCCAGAGTAAATCGCATAGTGATCTTCTTGACATATCACGTTTATCTTTATTCTATCAATTGCCCAACTGTAATTTGTTTACCCAGCATGTGTTATTTATCTTATGGAGAGACACCACTAGTGAACCGTGGACCCCGGTCCTATTTCCATCATATTGCTATCACCTGTTTACTTTACTCGCACTGTTTACTTTATTCGCCTACTTCTACTGCTTTCCACTCAATACGCTCATAACCTTTGTTTCAAGCAAACCGGTGAGATTGACAACCTCATCGCAAGTTGGGAGCAAAGTACTTGGTTGTGTTGTGTGTGGGTTCCGCGTTGCAGCTAGCAAGCAAAGCTTGGACGAGGTGCCATATATAAATTGTCCGAAGCTATCGCAAACTAGCAAGCATCACCTACAGTCGTATTGCCCGCTCTTCTCCTGATCGACATAACCTTGGTTTCTTAACTGAGGGAAAACTAGCTGCTATACTCATCACACCTTCCTCTTGGGGTTCCCAACAGGCTGGTCATTCACCACGCATCAGTGTGTCAGCTGAATGACCAATGGCTTGCCTCAGATTATCCCGAAGCGCCTCATACTTGCGCCAAGTGACTAAAGTCTCCCCATCCTGTTCTACGAAACAGTTTCATCACTAGAAGACATGACTAGTGCGTTAGTGCAGAAAATAAAATAGGTGGTGGTGTCCTCTCACAACTCACTCCAAACCGAAAAAGACAATGAATCTTACCGTCCAAAGTGAATTAGAGCAACTTACCACTCACATCAAAACAACCGCGTGCACATGTGTGATCAAGGGAATACCGAGGGAAAGAAAAGTCACATGACAATAGGGATATGTATTGTGGAGCTGTAGGTAGGAAATCCTAAGTACACCGCCAATAAGTCCTAGTGCTGATCGTGTAAACAAACACCCAAGGAAACACACATGTGGAGATGAATGTGGCAAAGCAACTATAAAACTGGAGTTGTTGCAATGCACTCGAGAGACGCTAGCACAGGCTGAATGAACATGCACAAGATTGCGCAAACGCACGATAGCAGCCTGCTAAGCATGAAAAAGCTAGTATCTTATGGGTAAGCTCCTAACACAATGCTGTCGAAAGGATGTAGCTATGTCACGCAAAGTGTGCAGACGGAATGCTGTGTGGACACCGCGGCAGAGAAACTGATCAAAACCATGTCGCGGCAGGGTACACGGCGACGGAACACGTACGACAGCAAAACGGTGTCGAGACGGTGTCGCGGCAGAGAGAACGCTCAAAACACGTGCCATGGGAGGACACGCGGCAACGGAACACAGGCGGCAGCGAGGCGGTGTCGAGAAACCGTTGCGGCAGAGAAAAACATCAAACGCATGCCGTGGTAGGAGAACTGAGCGAGGCCAAACTAATGAGTAACTTTTTTTTGACTGGGGTGCGACAGAACGCACTATTCATGTCCCCCTTTTTTACAGAATTGGGCCTGGACCTGTCGCTTGACCATAGAGGTGGTGACGAGGGGTTAACTCGACAAATGTCCTAGATGAAGGACTTAGGATCGGGGAGATAGGGCGTCGGATGAACTCGAAGGTAAAGTTAGTCGAAATAGATGTATATCAAAAGTAAACTTGGGTATTCAACCTGGCTTGCTTTCAATCTGTCCTACACCGTCCCCTCCTGGCCCCTATATAGGTGGCCAGGTCTCGAGGATCGGGTAGGGTCCGATACAGATTACAATATCGACATACGGTAAGAACTCGTATTCGACTTATCATTACAATTGGGCCTAACTTAATGGGCCTCAGGGGTACTCAACTAACGGGCTCTATTAACTATACCCTTGTCAGTAGCCCCTGAGATTCTACCAGAATCGTAGATTCAGGTTGAATCTCTAATCTTCAAATCTTCGACTTGATCAACTCTTCGACTTCATCTTTAAATCTTTGACTTGGTCTTTCGACTTATATTGATGATAATTTCTTCGCAAGGGGTCTTGATGAACAAGCCTGACAACTCTGACGGATCAAGAGGTCAGTTAACTGCCGGAACAGATACTTGCCACCTACTTCAAATTCAATCCCCTTGGACTTGAATTCGGGATACCGGTCAAATCCATTCTTTTGCCGCATTTAGGACTTACAAAGAATGAATCCCAGTGGTTCTCAGGGTACCCAGCGCGTCCACCAGGATTTTCTTCACGTCGTAGACACAGATACATACCAGCAGAGCGCATCCATGTGCGTATACCAGGCCACACAGGACGGATCCCGGGGTCTTACCTTCGTGACAAGTCACGGCATTCGAGTTTCGTTGCGATAACGCAACTCGAGAATCTTATGTCGCAGTCAAATTTTGACTGAAAATATTTGGGTTTCTGCAACCAAAAAACTCGCTCCCGATGGGAGTAACACTTCTCCAATCTCAATTCTCTGCCAATGAATATCGTCGGGTGCGCGCTCAGCACTCCCGATGGGAGTAGCCCCCGAGGCTATAGTCAAAAAAAGATTTTTTTCGAGTATAGGCTCAAGAAATAACATAGCTTGTCATACTTCAACTCGAAACTCTTTACCTGCGAGGTTCTTCAACTCGAGATACTTTCAAGAACACCTTGTTGTCGAACTCAAGCTCACTACTTCAAGTCAGCCCCCAAGGCTGAAATCAAAAAATCTTTCTCATATTTCCTGGATTTGTCGGCGCCATCCTTTTACCTTTATACATTTATTTTATCGCGTCAATAATGACGTAGCTCTTCATCAATGCGGACCGTTTTATGGGTAATACTGTAACTTCGTCAATTTTATGACCGTTTAACGGGCTGCACGATTTTTGACCGTTAGTGGGCTGCCGTTTCCGATCTTTGCGCCACGTCTCAGCCCACGATCCTTCCCCCAGAATATATAAATGGCATAGTGGGGAATCGCACTGTTTACCAGCTCGTTCCCTCCGCCGCCTCCATTGCTGATCTACTTTGTCTCTTCCTTTCGCTCAGAGCCCCCGAGCGCGATTCGCATTGGATGCGCGTGAAACACCTTGCCACTAAGAGCACCATGGCCAAGACCTCTGCCACCAGCTGGGTGCGCTCCACCGTGACCAAGAAAGAGATGGAGAAGGCCACGACGGACGGCCTCATTACCGCCCAGGACTCCATCAAATTCCCCAGCACTGAACGGATCCCGAAGCCCCCGAGTGGTTATCGGGTAATGTTCCTTGCTTTCCTTCTCCGTGGCTTCTCTCTTCCTGCCCATGAATTTCTTCGTGGGCTTCTATTTGTTTATGGTGTGCAGCTTCATCAGCTCACACCAAATTAACTTCTGCACATTGCTTGCTTTGTGACTCTCTGCAAGTCATTTTTGGGCATTGAGCCCCACTTCACTCTCTGGAGATCGATCTTTCGACTTCGCCCCAATGTTTCTCTGGCAAAGAAACCCGAACTGGGTGGAGCCGTCGTTTCTGTGCGCCCTGAGGCGCAATATCTTGAATTTTCTATGGCCGCATCCGTCCAAGGGTGGAGGACAAAGTGGTTCTATATCAAGGACCGCAAATCCTCTCCTGAAGATGAGTTCGGCCTTCCTCCCTTTGATGCTTCTCAAGAGGTTAAGAAATTGAAGTCATGGGACTCACTTCCCTCAGATGCGGAGATTGCACAAATTCTTCCTCTTCTATCCCGCATTCAAAATCTGAAAACAGGCCTAGGAGGTGCTTTGTCGGGTATCCAACTCATGGCGTTTTTCATACAACGTCGAGTTCAACCCCTACAACACCGCCTCACCAAGCTTTGGACTTATTCTGGCTTAGAAGACCCTACTCGCATATCCGAAGATCTGATGTCAAAAGAAGATGTCGACAAGCGAGTCAGGAATCTCACCAAGCTCACCAAGGAGCACTCAGTTGCTGACTTGAAAGCAGATTTCTTCGACTCCGTGCACCCTATTCCTGAGGTATACATCGCTGCATCCACTTTTTTGTAAAACTTCTCTTAATTTCGACTTGCATTATTCTCTGGTACCCGAACTCTGCTGATTTATTACTATGCAGGGTCACAAATTTATTGTTTCTCGTCCTCCTCTTCTGGACGCAGGACCCCTACCAGCTGATCTCTCCTCTCCTGCATCTGAAGCCCCTGAGGCTGACGAAAGTCAGGATGAAGATGATGTCGAGGAATCGGAAGATGAGACTAGTTCGTCGACGTCGCTTCCTCCCGTTCTTGTTGACGAGGTTGGTGTCGATAAGAAAAGGAAGCGTGTCGACGACATTTCTTCCTCGAGTTCTGCGGCGGCTGGTAAAGCTCCCGCTATTGTCGAAGATCTCGAATACTTCGACATGCTAGCATCGTAAGTATTTGTAATCATATCTTTCAATTTCCCTTGTCTTGTTTCCATAACTTGTTCTTGTCATGTAGTGATGATGAGGAGCCGCCGGCACCTGCTGCGTCTGCTCCACCTGTGGCCCCTGATGAGCCGGCTGAGCTAGATGTGGCTCCGAGGATTACCAGGGCCTCCGTGAAGAAGATTTCGCAAACCAAAGCCCGAAATCAAAAGTGTGCAAAGAAGGCTAAAGAAACCGACGTTTCTCTGGAGCCCCATGTACCGATGGTTTCTTCTGATGATGTGAGTGACTCGTCTTTGCCTGCTTTCCTTTTATTCACTCGTTTCCCTGACATGCTCTTTTCTGCAGGCTTTAATGAAGAGATTCATCGACTTAGGCACTAAATGTGCGGGTTACCTAAAGGTTGCAAAAGCTTCCGAAGGTGCGATTTTGATGTTTGAGTCATTACTTTCCCTTTGTGCTCTTGTCTTATCCTGTTTGTCTGACTCCCTATTGTCTTCTTTCGTAGAAACCTTAGCAACAGCCAATGCTCGCATTGCATCGTTAGAGGCGGAGCTCAAAGCTTCGCAGAAAGCTTATGACGCTGCGACCACTGCTAAGGCAATTGCTGAGAAGTCGCAGAAATCTGCGATTGCCAAGGCGAAGAAAGATGAGAAAGCGTTAGCTGATGCCAACCAGGAGCATGCTCAACGAGAGCAAGCCGTGGCGGAGCGTCTTCACACCATGTCTACTGCTGCCGAAAGTAAATTTCTTCGACTTGTCTTCTGTTTTTCGTCCCCTATTGCACTGGTGTATTTGTTGACGCTTGCCTCCTCCTTTCTTTTCTATTGCTGTAGAATTCACAGGGGTATCTCCGTCGTCCCTGCAAACGGACGATGATCCTCTTATGGATGCGGTTAACCTACTCGAAGAAAACTGGATATCTATCCAGGAAACTTTTGAGTTGGTTGGCCGCGTTCTGTCGCGGCTATTCGCCGGGCTATGGCCGAAGAAAAAGATGGCGATCCCGAAGGGCAACCTGACTGAACTCGCCCAGATTTTTGACAGCGATGAGGACCCTACTCTCCATCTGAAGGGTCTGTCCATTAAGCGCGGCGCCGAAGGTGCCATTGCCCTTTCTCTTGCGCATGGCACAGACTTTGATTGGGAGAAAGTCAACTCCCCCCATGGCTATACTCGCGACGAGATGAAGGTGTTTTTCGAGAAGGCGAAGAAGTTGGCGCCTACATTGCTGAACATAATTTCTCCTTCGGCAGCCTCTGCTGTGCCTGCTGTACCACCTTCAGCGCCGAAGGCTCCAGTGCCACCATCGACTTCTAGCGAGGAACTGGCCGCGCCCCCTTCTTCCACGGAGCACAATGCTGAGGTGGCGTAGATTCTGTTTCTTTGTAGCATTTAGTTTTCTCCCTTTGAATGTAAAAACTCCAATTAGGTACAACCCGAGAACCTTAGTCATAGGGTTGTACTCTTATGTAAATATATTTTCTTCGTATGAAGTTTCATGCTGCCTCTCTGAAAATTGTTTCTCCTTTCCTTTCTTCTGTAGTCGATGAATGTTCATGATCCTTTGACTCATGGTCCTGCTCCTTCCTCTGCTCGTGGATTCGATCCTTAGATTTCGTCGACTCCTAGTCGATGCCATCAGTGCGCAGAATATTCTTCGAGGATTTCTGATCTTGAGGTTCGCTTGACTTTAGCCAAACGCCAGGCTCAGATGGCGTTTGATAAGGCTAGCAAGACTTCTTTCCTGACGAAGGAGGTGTCGATTCTTGGCGATGAAGTGTCCAATTTGACGGCGAAGATTCTGCATCAGGAAGAATGCAACTCTTTTTTTCTTGGTATTGTCGAATCTGCCTGTGAGATGCTGCGATGTAAGTTTCCTCTCGACTTATTTTTTCTCTTTGTACTGTTACTTTTATGATATCCTCTGCCCTTATAGGCAGTTGCTTGGACTTCGCTGCTGAAGATCGTCGGGTTACTGAACGAAGCGCAGCTCTGGAGAAGACGTCCGCAGGTGTTGAGAATTTATGGTCTGATCCTCGACGCCGAAGCGCTATTGTGTTGCTTTAGGACCGTGCCCAACATATTGGCGAGGCAGTGGATGGCTGTAGGAGAGCTCTCGTGACTATGCATTCGGTGATGCTTCCTCGCAATCCTCTGCCTGCTACTTTTCCATTACTCCTTGAGGCTTTTAGATCTAGCCAGCGAATCCATCGATTGATAGAACTAAACCTAGTGGCAGGTGCCAACTTTGCTCTTGGGTGGATACGCAAGTGGCAGCCAAGGCTTAATTATAGTTCTATGTCGCTGAGCTATCCTCCTGGTGGGGCAAGCCTTCTCGGCGGATTATAGCCAGGTTACTGCAAGAAGATTCCGCGTTTTTCCGCGAGTTTCACTACTTAGACCCTTTAGGCGTAGATGATTCTGACAACCCGATGTTGTAATGTGTTTTGCATGCGTGTAATGCGAGAGTATTCCCTTTTGCGACTTGTATGTCGAATAGGTTTTATTCTCAAAGTGTTTTTGTATGGTTCGTGCGTTTGCCGCATCTTCCCTTTGAAAGACTCGTAAGCTCGAATATGAGGAACGCTTTGTCTTTATTTATACTTTTTAATGTAAGATACATGGGGTGACCCAAGAGATCCGGCCTATGACCTGTGTTCTGGATCTAGAGGACATTGCCCCTGGTATGACTCGTGGCTTTTACAGCCTTTATTGTTCTACTCTATTGTCTTTATGATGCTTATGTCGTCGTGGTTTTCCCTTCTTCTCCTATGCCTTCGCCTTCTCCTGGTGTTTCTACTCGTGGTTTCTTTGCCTCGGGCTCCGCGACGCGTCTCTCGAGTAGCTTGATGCCTTCTGTAGTCGTGTTCTTCGCCTTTTCTGCATAGTTGGCTGTCATGCCAAAGTTTTGTGCCATCTTGTGGAACTCTCTGTCGCAGAGATCTGAAACTTCGAAACTTCCTTTGACTGTAATTATTCCTCTTGGTCCTGGCATTTTAAGTACTAGATATGTATAGTGAGGTACTGCCATGAATCGCGAAAACGCGGGTCGTCCGAGTATCGCATGATATTGGGATGGCCAGTCCATGACTTCGAAGTCTAACTTTTCTCTTCTGTAGTTTTGTCGGTTGCCGAAGCAAACATTGAGTGCTATCCGACCCAGTGGGTAATTGGCACTTCCTGGCACGATCCCGTGGAAGGAGCAGTCTGTTGGTTTCAGGAACTCCAGCGATATGTGCATTGCCCTGAGTGTCTTCGCGTATATCAGGTTAATCCCACTTCCTGCGTCCATGAATATTCTGTCGACATCATACGCGCCGATTTGAGCTTTGAGTACCAGAGGCGTGCTTCCTGGCCGAGGTACTGTTATGGGGTGGTCCTCTCTATTGAACTCAATCGGCTGTTCTGACCAGTGCAGATATTCTGTCGTAGCTGGAGGCGACATGACTGCTAGATTGACTTGTCGAGTTATACTCTTTTCTTCTTTATTCGACTTGGGTACGGGTTGTATCATTGCTGTGATGTGTCCTTTTGATGGGACGTACCCTTCGTCGTCGTCGTCGTGTCCCTTGTTTTGCTGGTCTTGCCCTTGAGGAGCTCCGTTGTTTCCTTGCTGGTTTATCGGGGGATTGTTACTACCTTCAAATCCTTGTCGCCTTGCTTCGGTTTGTTTGTTTGTCGCTGCTTCTTTGAGTTTTAAGAATGTTGTGCAGTCTTTCATTGCGTGCCTTGATACTCGCTTCCCGTCGACGAACGCTGAGTGTATATGACAAGGCCCGTTGAGCATATCCTCTGGTGATGGGTTGTACTCTCTGGATTCTCTTGGTGGGAACTTCTTGTAATCTTCTCTTCCGTAGCTGCGATATCCCGAGCTTCTGCGATCGTTTCCTTGATAACTGTTGTCTTTATACCCTGCGGCGACTTGGCTATGAGAGCCGTAGGTATCGTAGTTTCGGGATCGTCTCCTTTGACTTCCATATCTGTTTCTCCTGTCGTCCTCTGGAGATCTCGTCCGTTTGTTGTTGCACGCATCTTCTCCGTCTGCAAATCTGTTTGCTGTGTCCATGAGATCTGACACCGTTTTTGGTTTGATTCTACCCATCTCTTCGACTAGGTCTCTTCGCCTTAATCCAATGATGAACGCGTCTATTGCTCTTTCGTCCGAAACTTCGACTGCTGAATTTTTGATGAGGCTCCATCTTTGGATGTATGCCCGTAGTGTTTCGTTGCGTTGCTGTACACACGCCTTGACTTCTTCTATTGATGCTGGCCGTTTGTATGTCGACCTGAAGTTGCTTGTAAATTGCTTTGTAAGATCTTCCCAGCTTCCAATGGATTCCTTTTCTAGTTTGCTCAACCATGACCTTGCTGCGCCGGTGAGGTGTAGTTGCAAACTTTGCATTGCTGTTTCTTTGGTTCCTCCTAGTATTTGAACTGCTTGTAAGTAATCTGCGAGCCATGACTGTGGTTCCTGTGATCCGTCGTATTTTTGCTGATCATGAGGTAGCTTGAATCCCTTAGGCACTGGAGTGGTGCGAACCCTACGGGTAAAGCACGATGCCCCCATCTCTTTTTCGCTGTCTTCATAGTCGCGCCTTTCGTTTGGGGATCGTGATCTTCGAGTTCCACCATGCTGTTTTGGTGACAGCGATCGAGATCGGTGCTTACTGCTTCTATGTCGAGGACTGTTGTGACGACGAGGAGACCTTGCCTTGTGTACTTCTTTGTGATAATGTGCTTCCTCTCCCTTTGCTGATAGTTTGTGGCCTACCATGTTTAGTCCGTTCAATGCTGCTCTATGCATGTGCTCCCTGGGATCTCCTGGACTTGGTCGAGTTGTGAGCAGATATGCTTGTGCTGCTACTAATGCTGCTTCAGGGGTTTTTGGTAGGATGTTCCCCTGCTCGTCGACCGATAGGAAGGACGAGTCGAGGTTTTTCGAGATACTTTGCCTGTCGGAGTACTCGAGGTTGTCATACCTTGAGCCATGTCGACGATTTTTCCTTGCGTTGCTGTATGATGCGTCGCTTCATGCTCTACGAGCAGCTTCGCTGGCTGCAATGGCTAAATCTTTTCTTCTTTGTATCTCTACCTTCTCCTTTGCTAATTGCTTTGCCTGCTGTCTTAGGGCGTAATGATACCCAAAGAGCATGTCTTTGCTAGAACTTGACGGTATTGGTGTGCCGTGTTCTACGGCTTCTCTTATTATTTTCCACTCGTCGACTGATAGTCGAATTTTTTCCCTGACTGTGAGGGATTCCACTGTTTGTCCTTCTGCTAGGTGATTTGCTCCTCTATCGATATTTGCTGGGTTTATCACTGGGTTGTTATTTTCATCGAATTCTTCTGAGTTGTCGCCCACAATGGCGAGTACCTGGCACTGCTTGCCGATGTTACTATTAAAGCTTGAAAAAATCGAGTCGCTGTCTTCAGAAAGCTCTAACCCTATCTTCCATGTATCTGTTGAGTTGTCTGAGATATTGTCGAGGCAGATCGTGAGATCGTCGAGTTGGATTTCTGTACTGAGGTTGCCTTTTTCTTTGTTGTCTTCTGAAGTTTCCCTTTTTTGCACTTCTTCTGAACTGACGGGCGAGTTTACCTCGCTGGATGAGCTGTCGGAATACTCCATTATTGCTGTTGTTTCGGGCTCGTTTGCCGATGGATCTTGTTTCGTCGGGTCCGAAAGGCGGGACGAACCCGACGGCCCGATGAGGATGCTAAAACTTCCGATGGTTAGCTCCACCTCTTGACTTCCGTCGACTTCCGGACTGCTGTTGGCTAAAAGCGAAAAAGCCGTCGAATTCATGATTCCAACGCCCAGAGTCCCCACGGTCGGCGCCAATTGACGAGGGGTTAACTCGACAAATGTCCTAGATGAAGGACTTAGGATCGGGGAGATAGGGCGTCGGATGAACTCGAAGGTAAAGTTAGTCGAAATAGATGTATATCGAAAGTAAACTTGGGTATTCAACCTGGCTTGCTTTCAATCTGTCCTACACCGTCCCCTCCTGGCCCCTATATAGGTGGCCAGGTCTCGAGGATCGGGTAGGGTCCGATACAGATTACAATATCGACATACGGTAAGAACTCGTATTCGACTTATCATTACAATTGGGCCTAACTTAATGGGCCTCAGGGGTACTCAACTAACGGGCTCTATTAACTATACCCTTGTCAGGTGGTCTAGGATCGGGCGATCGCTACCGATCGCAGCGAGGCGGGCCTGTCGCTCGACCACGGAGGTGGTCTGGGATCGGGCGATCGCTACCGATCGTAGTGAGGCGAGTCTCCCGCTCGACCACGGAGGTGGTCTGAGGTCAGTTGCGCTGGCTATCGATCGACGGAAACCTTCGCTAGAAGAACTGCTCGCACGACCGCCGCCTCGAGGAAGAAACAGAGAAACAACAAGGCCAAACACAAGATCCAAAATGAAAACTAACAAGCAGAATTCAAGAAAGAAAACACAAAAAAAACGTCCAGCGACTAAAACTCGAGACGGTGCAATCTAGGCTATGGCAAACTATGAACCCTAAATTGTTTTGTCTTTTTCTGGATAGGAAATAAACAAAAACTAGACAATGAGATGGATGCATGGATTGCTCACCGAGGGAGCCGTGGAATCTGATACCAAGATGATATGGGGTGGCCCGATCTTCTCAGTGAACAGGGGTAGATGATGGTGGCGGCTTGATGATGATGGCGATGGCGACATGGAGATAACTCGTATGTAGCTGACGAACTTGTTGGCTGCTTCCCTATAGCTAGATGCAACAGATCTTCAACCCTATAGATATTCGCAAGACCACAAGCTTGCACAACAGCCGATCGACTACGGTGGTTTGAGATCTACCAATTCCCAATGGAACAACAAATCTTACAACAATTTCAGTAGCAATCCTTCAGAGCGAAACACACATGAAGGGGTTTGATAATCCTTAGCGAAACACAAGAGGAATATCGTGTTCAGATGAATGCTTGAGGCAATTCGGCTGAATCTAGGGGTTTGTAGTTTTAACGTAGTCTGACCTAATCCGGGGGGCTGCCTCATCTTAAGAGAAGCCAAGGCGGGGGGCAGACCTAGGGCTAGGGCTAGCGCCAATGGGCTGGACCCTCTCCGACTTAACACTAGTTCGACTCAGACAATTCGATACAGACTGACCCATAGAGGGTTCAGCCTTAGATAGCTCGCAGGTTTAATGGTGTGCCTGCCTTCTTCATGCTTGGTCGCTTGCCTCCCTCTTCTCCCTCGCGGCCTCTCGCATGAATTCCTCTTTGATCTCCAAATGCTGCAGCTCTTCTCCGCCTCGCACTATGCCTTCTTCTTCAAACCTGAGTATACATAAACACCAAGAATTAGGTAGTATAAAATTCTCATTAACAAATACATTAGGTTCAATGAGGAATAAATTCACCTATTGTTCTAGTAGCTTAGCATGAGCTTTCGTGATAGGTCCAGTCCTGATGTCATCAGTGGGATCCTTCTTTGTAGCAATGGTTTGATCATCATTAATAGGTGAAGATGGAAAAAGTGTAGGGATGTCCTCATCACATTTCACAACTTAAATGACAACGTTGAAAGTCTTGTTCCATGACAGTATGGTTTAACTTAACCCCAACCAATAAACTGTCAAACATGCAACTTACATAAATGAACTCCACCGTAGACTGCTACTTTCCCATGAGCTTCAAATTGCACAATAAAAAGAATTATGATTTTGAATGCAAAGACATGGCACATATACTATACTTGGAATAGCATTTTTCTACATAGGTAGGTATAGTTGAGATTTTGTGGAGAAGTATGGCTCAAGGTATTTGGATATATAAGTCATTGCTTGTGTTTTTCTTTTCTTGGCCATTGGAAAGGTATAATGTCACAAGCATGCATAATGTTCATAATGCTACACATTTATTAATGAACTAAGTAACTCAAAGTTCACCATCCATGCGCAAAGAAGAAATAGCACTAAATATGGCACAAGCGAATTAGTATTCAATCAAAGCACATGAAGCATAGAACATAAGCATAACTTGCATTGCTATCTCCCTATACTTCCCAACTTAACTTTTATTTTCCTACTGTCGGCGCTCTGGGCCAAGGGTCCCAGCATCGGCCGCATGGCCCGCTCCATCCCAAGAGAAGCCAAGACGCTACATCCCTGCAAGGGGATGTGCCGCACCATTTCACGGCCCGGCAAGGCGCTGCGAGGCGTCACCCAAGGCCTCTCCCTCTTGCCGGGAAGGGAAGTGTGCGAGAGAAGGCTCTCTCCCCAGGCGGGGGAGAGAAAGCTTGAAAGGAAAGGCTCTCTCCCCGAGCGGGGGAGAGAAAGCATGCAAGGGAAGGCTCTTTCCCCTAGCCGGGAAGGAAGGAACGAACAAGAAGGCACAAAGTCACACCCATGAGTCATCAAAGACCGGCGCGTGGTGTGCATGTTCTGTGACGGGATCCCCATGTCCTGTCCTGGGAACATGCATGGAGAGCACGTGGTGGAACCCACTCCAGCGGGCAAGCAAAAGACGTCATTACCTGTGCCAGTCAAGCTAAATACTGACGAGACCGGCCGGTCTCATCCCATCAGCATGGTGTGCCAGTCGGCATGGAGGACAGCGGGGCTTAGCTCCACCAGGCTATGCCACTGCTTAGAACCACGTGACATCTGTCTCGCATGCATCTCGGCCACTATGGCATCCCCTTGACTTATAAGAGGAGGACCTGGCATGGGTCCTAGAGGACCGACCCTTTTGGTTAGCTAAGGAAAGAAGAGAGTCAAGAACTGGCTCCTTCATCATGGAGCAGCCAGGATAGTGAGACGCTAGTCTCAGTAGTAGTCAAGTCCGGCGACCGAGGGACATAGCCTCGAGGTTGCCAGTGATCTGTACACACTCCGCTGTTTTTCCTCCATCAACAAAGGATCAGACAAGCTAGACCTAGGGTTTTACGCGAGATCCCCTCTTTCGGGTTGAACCAGGGTAAATTGATGTGTGTTTTGTGTGCTTTCTAAGGTCACGAAGGCGTCTTATCCGTGCCACTTGCCAAACAACCTAGGGGGAGCAGATCCCCGGTGTTCGTGTATGACCGCACGACATCTGGCGCGCCAGGTAGGGGGAGCGATATTCATCTTCATCATCTTCGCCATCTTCATCAACCGCGCTTCTTCCACCTTAGGTTATGCCTAAGGGTCGAGGAGGTGCAGCGGATGAGACATCTGTAACTCCTACTGTAGTTCGGAGGATGACCCACTCGGCTGTCGCCGTCGAGCGGTGCATGCGGGCAGAGGCAGCGTGTGCTCCCGCTCAGTCCTTGGTGGCTAGTGCGGGTGCGCAGTCTGCTGAACTGGTGGGCGTCGCTCAGCAGCAGGAGGGCAGCGCAGGAGCCGCCGCTGTTCCTAACCCCGCTCCACAGGGTAGCGCAGGAGGCACTGCCCCCGGTTCATTCCCCGGTGGCAATGCAGGAAGCGCCCCCATCGGGCCTCACCTAGGTGGCGCAGGAGGCGCCACCGTAGAGGAATCCTAGGGCAGCACAGGAGGCGCAGCCGGTGCAGAGGGCGGTGGCGAAAGCGTTCTGCCAGGTGCTTGTCACCAAGGGATGCCCCCTCCTCCACCTCCTCAGCGTGAAGTGCCTCATGCCAAGGGCCCTCGTGCTAGCCAGCGCGAGGCAGGTAGTGGTATGAATGGTGGTGGGCCGGTGTCTCACCGCTCCGCTCAGGTTCCCCAGGGTATCCACAACCTAGGGGATGCCTTGATCGCCATTTGTACCCTTACCTCATTCCCTCCTGTGCAAGGAATGCTAGCATACGTGGTGCGGGAAGCTCGAATCTAGGAGCTGACCGCATATGTGCAGCGTCACACCGACACGACGCACTCTTGTTCGTGTTCTATTGCCCAGGGGGCGGGTGCAACGACCGTGCACCAAGGCGGCACGACAGCTGCGACCGCGCGTGATGGCGGCGGAGCCGGTGGTGTCTGGTCACGTGCAGCCTCAGGCTGTCGTGCCCTAGCAAGCGGCCATGGCTCAAGCTCCAGAGTCCGGGATCTAGACCCAGCCTATCTCAGTTGGTTTGTCACCGTGGTGTCGAGATCCAGCGTCAGGAGGGCGCTCCGGCGATGCTATGTCAAGCACGCATGGGGGCTGACCTGGCGCGACCGTCGTACACGTTCGGCGGGGGTTGTTTGGCCTTCACCGATGATCTTCACCATGTGAATTGGCCTTGCAAGTTGCACCCGACATCACCTTCAAGTACGACAGGACCACGGACCCTCGAGAGTTCTTACAGGTCTACACCACTGCCATGGAGATCGCTGAAGGAGGGAATCCTCATGTGATTTCAAACTGGTTCCCGCTGGCGCTGAACGAGCCGGCTAGCGACTGGTTGCTCCGCATCCCTCAGGGATCCATGCATTCATGGGAAGATCTGTGCGAGCAGTTCATTAACGCATTCTAGGGCGGGTACAAGCGCCCAGGGACCCTTAATGACCTTTTGGCGTTGTCTCAGCACCTAAAGGAGACGTTGCGCAGCTTCATGCAGCGCTTCTGTCAACTCGCTCATGGTGTGGTGAACACCAGCTGACAAGGGTATAGATAATAGAGCCCGTTAGTTGAGTACCCTGAGGCCCGTTAAGCTAGGCCCAATTGTAATATTAGTCGAAATACGAGTTCTTACCGTATATCGATATTGTAATCTATATCGAACCCTACCCGATCCTCGAGACCTGGCCACCTATATATAGGGGCCAGGAGGGGATGGTGTAGGACAGATTGAAAGCAAGCAAGGTTCAACACCCAAGTTTACTTTCGATATACACCTGTTTCGACTAACTTTATCTTCGAGTTCATCTGACGCCCTATCTCCCCGATCCTAAGTCCTTTATTTAGGACATTTGTCGAGTTAACCCTCGTCAATTGGCGCCGACTGTGGGGACTCTGGGCGTTGGAATCATGAATTCGACGGCTTTTTCGCTTTTAGCCAATAGCAGCACAAGACTTAACGAAATTCAAGAGGTGGAGTTGACAATCGGAAGTGTAAGCATCTTCATCGGGCCTTCGGGTTTGACTCGCCTTTCAGATCCGGTGAAACCAGATCCGTCGGCAAGTGAGCCCGAAACAGTAGCAATGATGGAATATTCTGTAGGCTCTTCCAGCGAGGTAAACTCACCGGTCAGCTTAGGAGAAGTACAAGAGAGAAAAATCGCAGAAGGCAACGAAACAATGGAAAATTTTGACTTAGGGGTCCAACTCGAAGATCTCGTGATTTGCCACGACGATATCTCAGACAAGTCAACAGATACGTGGAAGACAGGGTTAGAGCTTTCTGAAGATGATGACTCGATCTTCTCAAGCTTTAATAACAAAATCGGCAAACAGTGCCAGGTTCTCGCCATTGTAGGAGACAATTCAGAAGAATTCGATGAAAACAACAACCCAGTGCTAAACCCAACAAATATCGATAGAGGAGCAAATCATCTAGCAGAAGGGCAGACAGCAGACTCCCTCGCAACCAGAGAAAAAATTTGATTATCAGTCGACGAATGGAGAGTAATAAGGACAGTCGTAGAGCACGGCACACCGATACCATCAAATTCCAGCAAGGATATGCTCCTAGGGTATCACTATGCCCTAAGGCAACAGGCAAAACAACTAGCAAAGGAGAAAATAGAGATACAAAAAAGAAAAGACTCAGCCATCGCAGCCAGTAACGCTGCTCGCAGAGCACGAAGCGACGCATCACATACTAACGCAAAGAGGAATCGTCGACATGGTTCAAGGTACGAAAACCTCGAGTACTCAGAAAGGCAAAGCATCTCCAAAAATCTCGACTCATCCTTCCTATCAGTCGACGAGCAGGGATACATCATACCAAAAACTCCCGAAGCAGCACTGGTGGCAGCTCAAGCGTATCTATTTACAACTCGACCAAGTCCAGGAGACCCGAGGGAACATATGCACAGAGCAGCGCTGAACGGACTGAAGATGGTGGGCAACAAGCTATCAGCAAAAGAAGAGGAGGCATATCACAACAAGGAAACACACAAGCCAAGATCACCTCGCCGTCACAATAGTCCTCGGCGCAGAAGCAGTAGTCGATGATCTCGATCGCCATCACCAAAACAGCACGGGAGCCCAAAGCATGGAGGAACCCGAAGATCTCGATCTCCAAATAGAAGGTACGGCTATGAAGACGACGAAAAGGAGATGGGAGCATCGTGCTTTACCCGCAGGGTTCGCACTACGCTAGTACCCAAGGGGTTCAAACTACCTCATGATCAACAAAAGTACGACAGATCATAGGAACCACAGTCATGGCTCTCAGACTATCTACAAGCAGTACAAATATTGGGAGGAACCAAAGAAACAGCTATGCAAAGTTTGCAACTACACCTCACCGGCGCAGCAAGGTCATGGTTGAGCAAATTAGAGAAAGAAACTATTGGAAGTTGGGAAGATCTCACGAAGCAATTTACAAGCAACTTTAGGTCGACATATAAGCGGCCGGCATCGATAGAAGAAGTCAAAGCATGCGTGCAACAACGCGGAGAAACCCTAAGGGCGTACATCCAAAGATGGAGTCTTATCAAAAACTCAGCAGTTGAAGTTTCAGACGAAAGAGCAATAGACGTGTTCATAATTGGATTAAGGCGAGGAGACCTAGTCGAAGAGATGGGCAGAATCAAGCCAAAAACAGTGTCAGACCTCATGGACATAGCAAACAGATTTGCAGATGGAGAAGACGCATGCAACAACAAGCGGACGCGATCGCCAGAGGGCGATAGAAGAAATAGATATGGAAGCCAAAGAAGAAGATCCCGCAATTACGAAAACTATGGCTCCCACAGCCAAGTAGCCGCGGGATATAAGGACAATAGCTATCAAGGGAGTGATCACAGAAGCTCAGGATATCGAAGCTACGGAAAAGAGGACTACAAAAAGTTTCCGACAAGAGAATCCGGAGAGTACAACCCATCGCCAGAAGATATGTTAAACGGGCCTTGTCATATACACTCAGCGTTCATCGATGGAAAGCGAGTGTCCAGGCATGCAATGAAAGATTGCACAACATTCTTGAAACTACAAGAAGCAGCACTAAGCAAGCAAACCGAAGCAAAGCGACAAGGATACGAAGGAAACAACAAACCTCCCACAAATCAACAAGGGAAAAATGGAGGTCCTCAAGGACAAGACCAGCCAAGCCAGGGACGCGACGACGATGGAGGGTACGTTCCATCTAAGGGGCATATTACAGCAATGATACAACCCGTGCCCAAGTCGAACAAAGAAGAAAAAAGCATTACCCGACAAGTCAATCTAGCAGTTACTTTGCCTCCAGCTACAACGGAATATCTACACTGGTCAGAACAACCAATTGAGTTCAACAGAGAAGATCACCCTATAACAGTACCTCGGCTAGGAAACGCGCCCCTAGTACTCAAAGCTCAAATCGGCACGTACGATGTCGACAGAATATTCATGGACGCGGGAAGTGGAATCAATTTGATATATGCGAAAACGCTCAGAGCAATGCATATATCACTAGAGTTCCTGAAGCCAACAGACTGTTCCTTCCATGGGATCGTACCAGGAAGTGCCAATTATCCACTAGGTCGGATAGCACTCAACGTTTGCTTCGGCAACCGACAAAACTACAGAAGAGAAAAGCTAGACTTTGAAGTCATGGATTGGCCATCTCAGTATCATGCAATCCTCGGGCGACCCGCGTTTTCGCGATTCATGCAAGTACCTCACTATACGTATCTAGTACTCAAGATGCCAGGACCAAAGGGAATCATCACAGTAAAGGGAAGCTTCGAAGTTTCAGACCTATGCGACAAGGAGTTCCACAAGATGGCGCAAAACTTTGGCATGATAGCCAACTATGCAGAGAAGGCGAAACGCACGACTACGGAAGGCGACAAGCTACCCGAAGGACGTACTGCGGAGCCAGAGATGAAGAAACCACGAGTAGAAACATCAGGAGAAGACAAAGCTAAAGAAGAAGAAGAGAAGGCCATGACGGCATAAGTATCAAGAACAAAAAAGTAGAGTAGAATAATAAGGCTGTAAAATCCACGAATTATCCCAGGGCAATGCCCTCTAGATCCAGAACACTGGTCATAGGCCGGATCACTTCGGTCACCCCATGTATCTTACATTACAAGTATAATAAAGACAAAACGTTCCTCAAAAGAAAAATGCGGCAAACGCACGAATCATACAAAACGCTCTGAGAACAAATTTCAGACATATAGTCGCGAAATAAGAAACTCTCATGTTCCACATATACACGAGTACTACAACATCGGGTTATCAGAATTGTCTACACCTAAAGGATCTAAATAGTGATACTCGTGGAAAAACGCGGCATCCTCCCGCAACAGCCTAGCTATAATCCTTCGAGCAGGCTGCAAGGTATTCTCCAGATGTACTTGCAGACTAGCTCCACCTGAAGGATAGCTCAGCGACATAGAACTATAATTGAGTCTTGGATGCCACTTACGCATCCACCCAAGAGCAAAATTGGCACCTGCCACTAAGTTCAGTTCTATTAGCCGATGAACACGCTGACTGGATCTAAAAGCGTCGAGTAGCAGCAGAAAACTTCCAGGCGGAGGATTGCGAGGAAGCATGATAGAGTGCACGGTTATGAGAGCTCTTCGGCAACCATCAACTGACTCTCCGATATGCTGGGCGCGGTCCTGGAGCAATACGATAGCACGGCGGCGTCGAGGATCAGACCACAAACTATCAATACCCTCTGACGTTTTTTCTAGAGCCGTATTTTGCTCGGCAACCCGACGAGCCTCAGCAGCAAAATCCAAACAAGTACCTAAGATGACAAAGGACATCACAAGGCAGCAATGGAACAAAAGGGAAAAAAAAGAAGTCGCAAGGAATCTTACATCGCAACATCTCGCAAGTAGACTCGATAATGCCGATGACAAATGAGTCGCATTCTTCATGATGCACAACCTTCGCCACTAGACTAGACACCTTATCATCAAGAATAGATATCTGCTTTATCAAACCATAAGTTTTGCTAGCTTTGTCTATAGTCATCTGCGCTTGGCGTTTGGCTAAAGTTAAGCGGTTCTCAAGATCCGAAATCCTTGAAGAATATTCAGCGCATTGGCAGCAATGGCGAGGAGGCGATGAAAATTAGAATCAAAAGCACCGGCAGAAGATGGAGCCTGATCGCGACTTGAAGGTTCACCAATATGCATAGACTGGAAGCCAAAAGAAAGCAAAGGAGAAGCATTTCAGAAGCTAGCACGATATATCATAGAAAGGAAGCATATTTACATAGATAAAAACCCTTTGACTAAAGTTCTCGGGTTGCATACGACTAAAGGTTTTTACATCAAAAGCAGAAATTGAAAATTACAACAAGAGGCCGAGTCTACACCACCTCAGCATCCTACTCCGTGGCGGAGGAAGGCATGGCAGAAGCAGCGCCAGCAGTTGAAGGAGGCGCGGGATCAGCCATCGCTGGAGTCGAGGAAGTTGGCGTAGCAGAAGCCGCAGAAGCCGCTGAAGGAGAAATAATCGACACAATGGCGGGCGCAAACTTCTTCGCCTTCTCGAAGAAGGCCTTTAGCTCTGAGCGGGTGCGGCCATGAGGAGAGCTAACCTTTTCCCAATCGAAATCTGCACCATGCGCATAGGAAAACGCAATGGCTCCCTCAGCACCTCGCTTCAACGAAAGGCCCTTCAGCTGGGGGACGGGGTCGTCAGTAGTATCGAAGGCTTGGGTGAGTTTCTTCAAGTCATTGTTCGGAACCTCCGCCTTTTGCTTGGGCCACAACCCGATGAACATCCGCGTAAAAACGCGGTTCACCAACTCAAAGATCTCCTGGACAGATATCTAGTTTGCTTCGAGTAAGCTAACCGCGGCCATAAGAGGATCATCGCCCGGTTGCAGAGTCGACAAAGACACCTTGGCACATTGTGCACAACAAAGGGGACAGAAAAACAGCAGAAAAGGAAAATATCAGCAAGTGCAAGAAAGCAAGTAAAATAGTAGTAGAAGAAGAAGACAAGACAAGTATGTACCTCCAGCAGCAGCAGACATCGTGTGCAGCCGCTCAGCCACGGCTTGCTCTCGCTGGAGATGCTCTTTGTTAGCATCAGACAAGGCCTTCTCCGCTTTTTTCGCCTTAGCCAGTGCTGACTTATGCGACTTCTCAGCATTTGCCTTGGCAGCGGTCGCAACATCAAAAGCTCTCCGCGAAGCACTAAGCTCGGCTTCCAGCGATGCAATGCGAGCATTGGATGATGCTAAAGCATCTGCAGTCCAATAAAGAAAGGAAAGGAGAAGTCAAACAAAAAGCAAAGAGAAGCATACAAGACAAGCAAAGATAGGATAAAGAATTCACCTTCGGAAGCTTTCGCAACCTTCAAGTACTTAGTACACTCAGTGCCCAAGGCAACGAATTTCTTCATCAATGCCTGACAAGGGAGGAACGCATAAGTATATGGAAGGCGCAAGAAAGATAAGTACAGTACAACCACTCACATTGTCAGGGGAGCCTATGGGCTCATGTGCTTCAAGGGAAACTTCAGCCTCCTGGGATTTCTTCGACCGCTTGGTACTTCGGGATGCAGTAATCTTCTTGGTAGAAGCTCTAGTGGCCCTCGGCGCCTGCACAGCCGGCTTAGTTTCTTGTACAGGAGGCTCATCAGTAATTACATCTTGAGTAGAAGGAGCAGCCACAGCATCCCTTTTCGACTCCTCGTCATCACTGCAAGAGGAAACAAGTTTTATACAACCCAGGAAGAAAGCAAATACAGCGAAACCGTAGAACTCGCAGAACACTTACGATGCCATGAGGTCGAAAAATTCAACATCTTCTTCTAGAACAGGGGCTTCACTAGCCGCAGTTCTCTGCACAAAGGTACTCGATGAAGTAAACTCGTCGACACGCTTCCTCTTCTTGTCTGCACAAGTATCTTCAGAAAGCGCAGGAGGAGGCGATGTCATCGAGCTGGTATCTTCTTTTGATCCTTCGGCATCATCTCCGTCCTGATTTTCTTTAGCCTCGGGGGCTTCCGAAATAGTAGAGGCCAGATTAGCCGGAAAAGGCCCTTTCTCTGGAAGAGGAGGGCGTGAAACAAGGAATTGGTGGTCCTACAAATAAATAAGTCAGAAAAGTAATCGATACAAGCATAAACACAGCTGGAAGCCGATGAATTCGACAACAAGTGTACAATGCAAAAAATACGTACCTTGGGTAGGGGGTGCACAGAGTCGAAATAATCAGCAGCCAAGTCTGCAACTGCATGGTCCTCGGTGAGCTTGGTTAGGTTCCTAACTCGCTTGTCGACTTCCTGCTTCTCCATTAGATCTCCAGAGATGCGAGAAGAATCTACCAAGCCAGAATAGTTCCAAAGTTTGGAGAGACGATGTTGCAGGTGATATGGGCACGAAGGAGGAGGTGAAGCCCAATTTCAGGACTCCACCAAGATGAGGGAAGCTCGTTGCAGATTGGCACGCCAGGATGACCTACGATATGAGATAATTAAGTCTAAGGCTGTGTCATTAGTTTGCATATCTGTTCATGTTATTTCGTGTGTCAGGTCATGTTATGGGCCACTTAGTTTTATTTGTGTTTTGGGTTTGGGCCTGTCCAAGCCCAACAGTTTTCTGGCCATCTATATAAGGAGGCCAGCAGGTTAGGGTTTAGGGAGTTCAGTTGTTTAGACAAAACATTGAGTTGTGTGCTGCGTGTAGCATCCCTCCGGGGACGGCGCTGCCGTCATCTATCTTATCAAATATATTGCTGTGAAGGTTCTTGTGTTCATCAAGGATTATCAGGCTCAGGTTTGAGGCGTGTTGATTCTCTTCACGTTGCTTGTTGGATTCGTTCCTCTTCTTCAGGTTGCGTTCATCGCGTGATTGGAAGATTATCTATCTGGTTGACTCACTGTGAAAGATCGGGACAAAAACTCATAGGATCACCGGCGTGATCCTTATCATGTGGTATCAGATTACTGGGTTTCTCACCGCGAGTGTGTTCGTTTGATTGATCTGCGGATTGTTCTTCACCGTCAGTTTTCAGATTGAAAGTTGAAGTTTTTAGCCGGGATCGTGTTCTTCGTCGGCAGCAACTCGAGATCGGGTCAGTCCTTTTCTCTCAGCTGGGATTGATCTGGTGTTCGTTTTCTTCGTCGGCAGAGAGGGATCTGTAATTTGCTTGGAGATTGGATCGGTCCTGCTTGGAGTCCAGGAAAGAAGATCTCGTTGGTTATCTATCGGGAGCAGATCTGATCGATCAGAAAAGGGCAAAAAAAAAAGAGAAGAAAACAAAAAAGCAGCGACGGGCTGCAGCGATCGCTCCGCGGTGCCTTAGCCCGGAGATCGTCTGGCCTCCCGCACGAGCACTCGCCCCGCCTGTGACACCTCGCTCGCCCCGTGCATCGCTGGGAGTCTCCTGCAGATCGCTGGGTTGGTAGACTCGCTCGCCCGCGCACGCACCGCGCGCCTCTGCCTTCGCTGGATCGCTCGCTGCTGGGCCGGCCCATCATCCCGCATCACCGCAGCGCCTGGGAAGGCCTTGCCCCGAGCGCATCACCGCAGCGCTCTGTGGTCGGGCGCCTGGTGGGCCTCGTTTCGCCCCAGCGGAAACGCCTCGACACTGGCCTTGACGCGCCCAGCCTCGACGCCCCCTGCGCGTCGCACGTCTCGCTCGCCAGGGATCGACCGCCTGCCTGCACGCGCTGGAGCCCGGAGACTGTCTGCCCCCCAGCGCCCCGCGAGCCTGCATCTCCTTTGTGCCTCAGCCGCCCTGTCAGCTCTCAGTTATTCCTGCATCTTCTTTTGCACAGATTTTTTTTTGCAGATTGTTGTGTGACAGATCACTAGGAGTAACACAGGATATTTTGAATCAGTGCCGGCTGGGATAAAATAGTACTACAATGGATTCTTTTCCGGATGATTATTACGGCTATAAGTGTCGCCGTGGCAAGAAATCTAGCGATATTTTCAATGATTATCTGGACCTGCTGGATGGTGTTTTAGCATATGATGCATATGAGATCAATTGGCAACTGACCTATGATGCAACAGCTGAAGAGTATGAGTCATGGGAACGTCATATGCTACAGGGTTTCTATAGGTGTGCTACCTATGATCAAAACTTGACTGATTCTCACCGTTTGGCTCTTGCAGACCGACGCGTCGATGCCAGGCTATACAGTTGGTGGCATAAAGCGTTGAGCGAGAAGAGCATTACCTCTGCAACTTGGGCGAATTTCAGAAAATTTCTGCGAGAGTGCTTTCTCCCTTCTAGCACCGTGGTTCCTTCTCGAAAGCCCATGGTAACCGTAGAAGTGCTTCCGCAGCCACCCAAGGTTGTGCAGCGGATAGAGGATGTTGGCAAGAGCATAGCTCCTATCCCGAAGGTCGCGACAGCTGTGACTACTCATGAGAAGTTGACAGTTGTTCCATTGCCGACAGTTAGCAAGGTGGTAGCCACAAATTCTGAATTGTCAGCGGTTGATGTTGTCAAGGCTGATGTTGTAAAGGATATCGTGGAGGAGGTTGTACCATTGAGTGGGCTGAATATGCAACTCAAAAGAGTACATGATGAGACTTGCATGACAGCGGATAGAGGCCAGCGATGGAATTTATTTCAGGCGCAGTGCATAATCAAAGGCAAAGCATGCAAGTTGATGATTGACAGTGGTAGTTACTGTAATGGCATTAGCAAGGCGGTTGTGGAAGCTTTGGGTTTATCCACATGGCGTATTCCTGAACCGAGACATGTTGAGTGGGTTAATAGCTGCGGTATGCTGAAGATTACTCACAAGGTGCGTGTGCCATTTACAGTTGCTGACTATGTTGATGAGGTGGAATGCGATGTGTTGCCATTGGAGGTATGTGGGCTGTTACTTGGACGTCCCTGGCAGTATGATCGCAATGCTATGCATGCTGGGAGAGCAAATACATATTCTTTTGTGCATGATGGCAAACAACGGACTTTGAAGCCTATGAGAGATGAGCAAATCAAGTCCGATGTTGAGCTGGTGGTACACAAGGAGAAGTTGCGCAAGGCTAAGCCAAAATCTGGGTTAGCTACGCCGCAACCTGAGGAGCATGATGCGAAGAGCATCCATGGTGATATTGTTTCAGCCAAGCCTGTAGATGACAAGCCAGTTGTTCTTGTTAGTGACAAGCCGGTTGAAGTTAAGCCTCATATTGATGATGGGAAGGATATGTCAGCATGTGTTCCATGTGTTCCCCTTCCAGTTCGTGTTGACATGGGTGTTCAGACCGATGACAGTGGTGCTGATTGTGTTCCGGTGCATATGGTGCCGCGGGTAGTCAGCCACAGTTTTGTGAGAACACCTCGAAAATGTTATGTTGGAGCAGCAGTACGTGTGCACAAAGGCAAGGATGGACGTGTTCGTCAATTGTGTGGCCCAGGCATTACTACTTTGCAGGGTCGTGCACAGAAGGTTCATGTTCAGCAGCACAAAGCTCCATCAAGAGTTGCAAAGAAGAAGAAGGTGGAGGCGCCGAAGTACAAGTTCATTTGGCGAAGAAAAGAGGTGCAGCCACCCAGGGCTGTATCAAGTCGAGCAGGCCAAGAGGGAGGATGTGGTGAGGAAGGCAAGCAAGAATTGAAGATGGCGAATATGCGTGGTGCTATTGTTGATATTCCGCCACCCTTTCGAGCAGACCCTCACGCGTTGGGGCAACGCTTCTTGAAGGGGGGGAGGATGATATGGGCACGAAGAAGGAGGTGAAGCCCAATTTCAGGACTCCACCAAGATGAGGGAAGCTCGTTGCAGATTGGCACGCCAGGATGACCTACGATATGAGATAATTAAGTCTAAGGCTGTGTCATTAGTTTGCATATCTGTTCATGTTATTTCGTGTGTCAGGTCATGTTATGGGCCACTTAGTTTTATTTGTGTTTTGGGTTTGGGCCTGTCCAAGCCCAACAGTTTTCTGGCCATCTATATAAGGAGGCCAGCAGGTTAGGGTTTAGGGAGTTCAGTTGTTTAGACAAAACATTGAGTTGTGTGCTGCGTGTAGCATCCCTCCGGGGACGGCGCTGCCGTCATCTATCTTATCAAATATATTGCTGTGAAGGTTCTTGTGTTCATCAAGGATTATCAGGCTCAGGTTTGAGGCGTGTTGATTCTCTTCACGTTGCTTGCTGGATTCGTTCCTCTTCTTCAGGTTGCGTTCATCGCGTGATTGGAAGATTATCTATCTAGTTGACTCGCTGTGAAAGATCGGGACAAAAACTCATAGGATCACCGGCGTGAGGGGTTAAACTCGACGTTGCACAAAGAACGCCATGAGTTGAACACCTGACAAAGTGTCTCCTTTACCTTCGTTTAAAGCTTGGATGCGGGTCAGTAGCAGAGCAATCTCCTCCATCTCAGCATCTGTGGGAGGCAAATCCCACGATGCCAATTTCTTCAACTCTTTGGAGGCATCAAAGGGGGCTAGGCGGTATTCATCTTCGGAGGAGGCCTTACGGTCTTTGATGTAAAACCATTTGGTCCTCCAACCCTGGACTGATGCAGACATGGAAAACTCCAAGTACTGAGCCTCAGCGCGCACAGAGACACCAGCCCCGCCCAGTTCAGGCTTATTTGCAAAAGAAACACTAGGGCGGAGCCGAAAGATGGACCTCCAAAGAAGAAAATGGGGTTCGATCCCCAGGAATGACTCGCAAAGAGTCACAAAGCAGGCAATATGGAGGATAGAATTAGGTGTGAGCTAGTGAAGCTGCACACCATAAACATAAAGAAGCCCACGAAGGAATTTGTGGGCAGGAAGAGAGAGTCCGCGGAGAAGGAAAGAAAGGAGCATCACCCGATAGCCGCTCAGGGGCTTGGGGATCCGTTCGGTGCTTGGGAATTTGATGGAGTCATTGCTAGAGACGAGACCATCTGTTTTCGCCTTGTCCAGCTCCTTCTGTGTGACAGCAGAGGGCACCCAGCTAGTCGTGGAGCTCGTTGCCTTCCCCTTGGCCATGTTGTTCTTCACCGCCAAGTGTATCACGTGCATCTACGAATCTACGCTCGGGGGCTATGCATGTGAAGAGCAGGGCGCAAGGATTGGCAATGGCGGCGGCGGCGGAGACAAAGAGCTGGTAAACAGTACAAATCCCCAATCTCCCCCTATATACCTTCCCTAAGAAGGAACGTGGGCTAAGACGTGGCGTAAGGAGAGGAAGCGGTAGCCCACTAACGGGCGGGGAAATACAAAATTACCGCGCTACCCACGAAACGGTTCGCGCCCAACCAAAGTGACGTATAGAGTAATTTGGCCACTGATGTCACGAAGAAGATAAAAGAACGAAAATCAACTCGATGGATGCATATACTCAAGAAATATCAAATATGGTGAATTCCGGATAAAGAAGGACAAGATAAAGAAGACACAAGATTGGCACCGACAATACAAAAATCAATTGAGGAGACTATACCCGAAAACATTCGACTATAGCCTCGGGGGCTACTACCATCGGGAGCGCTGAGCACGCCCCCGACGAAATTATCACTAAACTATTTCGAGTTGAAGTATGATGGTGAGGTACACTATATTTGAGCCTATACTCGAAAAAAAAATTGTTCGACTATAGCCTCGAGGGCTACTCCCATCGGGAGCGCTGAGCGCGCACCCGACGATGTTTATTCATGAGCACTGGAGCACGGAAAGCAAAAGAATATTTTCAGTCAAAATTAGACTGCGACATGCGATTCTCGAGTTGCGTTATTGCAATGAAACTCGAATGCCGTGATTTATCACGAAGGTAAGACCCCGAGATCCGTCCTGTGAGGCATGGTATACGCACATGGATGCGCTCTGCTGGTATGTATCCGTGTCTACGACGCGAAGAAAATCCTGGTGGACGCACTGGGTACCCTTAGAACCACTGGGATTCATTCTTTGTAAGTCCTAAATACGGAAAAAGAGTGTGTTTGACCAGTTTCCCAAATTCAAGTCCAGGGGGATTGAATTTGAAGTAGGTGGCAAGTATCTGTTCCGGTAGTTAACTGACCTCTTGATCCGTCAGAGTTGTCAGGCTTGTTCATCAAAACCCCTTGTGAGATGTTATCATGAAAATAAGTCGAAAGACCAAGTCGAAGATTTGAAGATATAAAGAAGTCAAAGAGTTGATCAAGTCGAAGATTTAAAGATTAGAGATTCAACCTGAATCTGCAATTCTGGTAGAATCTCAGGGGCTACTGACAAGGGTATAGATAATAGAGCCCGTTAGTTGAGTACCCCTGAGTCCCGTTAAGCTAGGCCCAATTGTAATATTAGTCAAAATATGAGTTCTTACCGTATATCGATATTGTAATCTGTATCGAACCCTACCCGATCCTCGAGACCTGGCCACCTATATATAGGGGCCAGGAGGGGACGGTGTAGGACAGATTGAAAGCAAGCAAGGTTCAACACCCAAGTTTACTTTCGATATACACCTGTTTCGACTAACTTTACCTTCGAGTTCATCCGACACCCTATCTCCCCAATCCTAAGTCCTCCATTTAGGATATTTGTTGAGTTAACCCTCATCACCAGCGACGGCAAGATCATCACGGTGTTCATTGCCGGAGTTCGTGATAATTGATGTCACGAGGAGCTCGGAATCCGCGAGCCATCCACTGTTAGTGAGCTCTAAGCGCTCATTGATGAGTGTGCGCAAGCGGAGGAAGTGCGGTTGGCCGCGGAACACGCGGCGCAAGTGCAAATGATTCGGTACCTACCAACAAGAAGACGGAGATGCGCAAGCGCGCCTCCAAGCAAGTCCTGGCGGCCGAGCCAGGCCCGTCAGTGGCGGCTGACAAGAATGTCAAGCCCAACGCCCTGGTGGTTACGACGGCAATGCCAACCCAGGGGTCGTGGTGCCCCATTCGTGAGACCAACTCTCATGACCTAAAGACATGTCGTACGGTGTACGGCCTAACGGAAAGCTGCAAGAAGCGCTTCACGGAGCGCGGCATCATGGGAACCGTCAACAACTACTATAGCTGT
Organism: Dactylis glomerata; assembly: GCA_007115705.1. Lineage (NCBI taxonomy): Eukaryota > Viridiplantae > Streptophyta > Magnoliopsida > Poales > Poaceae > Dactylis > Dactylis glomerata. Next base: position 227,328 of record QXEO01000722.1, read on the forward strand.
GGCCAGCCAGGCCATTTGTCGTGCGACTGCCCCGGGAGGCTTCCCGGGGGAGGCAGCATTGGCGGCCGGGAGAAGGTCATGCAGGCACCCAGGGAGGACACGGCGGTGGCTGTGGTAATCCACCCCAGGAACCTGATCGCCATCCTGCCGTGACCAGCGGCAAAGTACGTGTTGCGGGAAAGTGCCAGGAGGAAGTCGCGATCGTCTGCTTCCATGGCGGGGCATCCTCACTCCCTAGCCTAGGCACGATCAAGTGTTTCTCCAGGTAAATCCTGGCAGTAGAGCCCGGCATGGGTCAGAGGGAGCCCCTCTACTGGTTGCACATACCCATCACCTTTTATGCGGCATTTCACCCTGATCGCCGCGTGGGTGTGGGTGCGCTTCCATTGGTGGTGTCCCTGGTGATCTGCCATGGGAATGGTCATGGCAGGTGCTACCGGGGGTAGCAAATGAGAAGGATGGGGCAAGGAGATTGCAGCCATCTATGGATCGGGATTGCAAGACTCAGGGTTTTAACCAGGTTCGCCCCCCGTAGGGTAAAGACCTATGCCCTGCTTGTCTAGATTGATATTGGTGGTGTTCCAAGGGTTGTGAGTCTAAGCGCTGGGCGTAAGACTGTTTCTAAGGGGTGCACAATGGAGCGGATCCCTTGTATCTCCCTCTAGCCTGGCTTATATAGCAGTCACCAGGCTAGGGTTTATAGGTATTTCGATCGAGTCTGTTAGAGACTCGGTCTTTGACCTAATCGACTAGGCCTAGCAACGCTTCTAGGCTTCATGTTCCACTCGCCAGGCCTCATATGATGGGCTATCCAGTCGCCATGCCTCCCAAGTAAGTCTCCATGTACGGAGTATCCTCTTCATGGGCCATCCCCGGGTGGCATATCCTCGACAGTAGTCCACGAGTGTGTCATTAATTCAGTAGGATCTTTAGGCGTGGCAGTTGGAGTAGGCGAGTGCTAGCTTGCAGCTCCAGTCGCATTGGTGGTGAACTCTGAAATAGAGAAACAATGCACTGAAAAGCACGTTAGTGGTACAAAATTTCTGCACAAACTAGTCGCTGGAGCAGAAATGGTAACTTGGGTGACTGAACAGTCGCATAACTGGAGATAGACCGTAAAATCTGGTCAAACTAGCCATTTGGAGGGTCCAAACGGTAACTTTTGGGTGCTTTACTGCGCGCCTGATGGTAAATCCGCGTGTCGTTGCAGTGGACCCCGTATATAAAGGGAGTAAGGTGGAGCATGCTGATCTCTCCACCGCATTTCCCACTTCATCTTCCTCATCTGCTCTCCATTCCTCTTAGTTCCCGGATCAAATCGACCGTCTTCGAGCCTTCAGATTCCATGGCAGCCAAGTCGTCGGAGAGGAGCAAGGTCACGGAGGGCGTACTAGCCCCCTTTGTGGTGACAGGGAGCAGGAACTACTGAATCCCCAAGGCACCAGAGACGACACTGGCACCGGAGACCAGTGAGTATGTAACCTACGTCCCCCATCTCGAGCATGGATTTGGGATCCCTTCTTCTCTCTTCTTCCGGTGGTTCTACGCCTTTTATCGAATCAAGCCCTCAGATCTGGGGTAGCATAGCATCCAGCAGATTGCTGTCTTTGTGGCCTTCTGAGAGAGCTACTTGGGAGTGTGAACTCTACTTTTTTTGTGGTTGACCTTGTTCCACGAGCGCCACAGTGGAAAGGGCAAGTCCATGCCGGTGTTCAGCGGCATCGTCTTCCAGCTGCAGCGAGCCAGCAACTTCTACACGTTGGGATTACCTAGGAAGGCCACCACCGACTAGCGGAAGTACTAGTTCTACATCAAGGAGGTTACTCCAGAAGGCGAAGCGAAGATGCCAGAGTACTCCTTGGAGCCGAGCGTTCCTCGGTTCCTCAAAGTGAAACCCTTGCCTGAGGGGCAGTATGCCCTGGTGGGGCAAATGCTGGAGAAGATCCTCCAGCTCAATGGAGAAGGGTTGAACCCAGTCAACCCTTACAACTACTGGTTGCACCGGTGACTGGTTCCACTTCAGCGGCGAACTCACCCAATGTGGAGGTACACCGGGGCAAGCGACCCCACATGGTTGACAAAGATCGAGTGGGAGGAAGCGAAGTACACAACGACATTGAGGAAGATCTTAATAGTTCCATTCAATAGCCTTGATGAGGACGTACCGCCATATACGCCCAGCGGAACTCTAGCACCCACTGTAAGTCGAGTACTTCACCCGTTCTTCTTTTGCTTCAGGCTTGATACTGACATATTTTTCTCTTTGTTGTAGACCTTCAATATCCTCCAGGGGACTTTGCCCCCGCTCGATGATGACCTTCCTGAAGAGTATTAGGAAGAGAGTGAGGCGGCGGTTGGAGGCGACTAATGGAGATGACAAGGAGGAGGAGATCCAGAGCTGAAGTGACGGCGGAGGGGTGCATACCACCCTCCCCTAGAGAACTCGCGGCCAAAAGCCACAGGCCCTGAAAGAGGCAGACATAGCCGTAAGTTCTGACGATGGCGAGGATGAGGTTGACGCCGGATGTCCCCCTCGGAGGGCTCAGAGCCCCTCTGAGGATAAAGTCAAACAGGAGATGATGGCGAAGGCGCGGAGGCTGCTGTTGTTTGCGGGCACCGCACGACTGGTCCAGAACATGGGACCAGAGATGAAGAAGCCAGTGACTTTGGCTACATGACTCAGGGCGCTGCCTGTATCCAAGTAAGTTTCCAGACTTTGACAGTTTTCAGTCGGAGGCACCAACTGCATGCTGAATCCCTTGGTTTGTTGCTAAATAGTGTCATGCCGAGGGCACTGAAAGGGGCTGGCAGCGGCCAAAGGACCGTCGTTTAGAAGCGGTCCACATCACGGGCGGCTGCTTTGACGGTGGTGAAGAATGGTACAGCAGGTCAGCCAGTCGACCTGGTTGGGATGACTGATCTTTCTTGAAGAATCCGAGGACCGAGTCACACATCGAAGAGGCAAGTGACTTGGCAGCGATCATTGAGAAGGCAGATGATGATGCAGCGAACAGCAAGGCTGCTGCTAAGGAGAGCAGCGACCCCGCGGTTGAGGCAAGGAAGGAAGCCATGGTCGGCGATGTCCCAACAAAGGAGGTCGCTCAAGAGACTGGGACTGCGCCAACCCAGTCCCCAATGGCTTAAGTCATTGATGGTGACATCAAGGTGGTAGCTCTGCGGCCACTGCGCCGTTCCCCATGATGTCCATTGGGTCAATTACGTTGCTCCGCCAGCTAGAAATGATGATCCAGGTATGCCCATCCTCCAGTCCCCGAGGCTCGAGTTGGTATGTAATGGCGAGTCGAGACTCCCCTTTGTGCCAGAGTATCTTTTAGCTTCTAGGCGGAGTGTGACTTTTGTCCTTTTGATTCTTGTAGAAGGAGCTCAGAACCAGCTGTACGAGATGGCGAGGCTCGGAAGTAAGCTTCCCAGTCGCTCGCAGCTGATGAAGGAGCTGAAGGCTACCGCAGGTAACTTGATGTGTTCTTGATTTTTCTGACGATTGCTGAAGCACATGGTATTTGAGGTGTTGTTTTTGGTATTTTGCAGAGGCCAACGCATCTGCTGTTGCCGCGATGTGCGTGGGACATGTCCTGCGGCCGAAGCAGAGGAGAAGACTTCGGATTTGCAGTGGTGACTGAATGAATCCCTGGAGGTGGTTCGGGAGAAGTTGGAAGCTGCTAGCAAATGGCAGCAGAGAGCCGAGGATGTGGTATCCTAGCTTGCCGCAGAACATGCGGTTGTTTCCGCACAGCAGAAGGAGTATGCTGCTCTTATGTCTTCCTTGCAGGAGTCCTGCCGGAAAGCCTTTGGTGAGTGGCTCGATTTCTTTGTATATCTGGTTGTTGCCTTTGGCTAGTGCTCATATCTTCCAATTTGCAGGTATTCTTGAAGTTGAAGTGTCAATGAATGATGTTTCCGCACCTAACTGCCTGGGGGCCTTGACGCATTCGCTGTCGGTGGAAATGCGAGCTATTCTCCAGCATGTCAGCCCAACAGAGCAGATTCCGTTGACGTAGAAAGCTGTCAGCAAGTATTTGCCCAAGATTCTGATGGTTATCAACTGGATGAAGCAGTCCGCCTTTTGTTGTGGCACAGTGATGACATTTGCCATGGCATTGTCTCACTACCCGGAGGGGTTCAAGGTGGACCTTGTGTCTGAGGGGTACTGCAGATGATATGGGCACGAAGGAGGAGGTGAAGCCCAATTTCAGGACCCCACCAAGATGAGGGAAGCTCTTTGAAGATTGGCACGCCAGGACGACAATGATATGTAATGATTTAGTCTAAGGTTGTGTCAAAAATTTATATTTGTGTTTATGTTATTTCGCAGCCAGGTCATGTTGTGGGCCACTTAGGGTTAATTGTGTTTTGGATTTGGGACTGTCCAAGCCCAATAGTTTTCTGGCCGTCTATATAAGGTGGCCAGCCGGCTAGGGTTTTGGGAGTTCAGAAATTAGAGTTAAACCAAAGAGTTGTGTTGCTGCGTGTAGCATCCCTTTGGGACAGTGTTGCCTTCATCTATCTTATCAAGTATATTGCTATGAAGGTTCTTGTGTTCATCAAGGATTATCAGGCTCGGGTTTGAGGCGTGTTGATTATCTTCATGTTGCTTGCTGGATTCGTTCCTCTTCTTCAGGTTGCATTCATCGCATAATTGGAAGATTATCTATCTGGTTTGACTCGCTATGAAAGATTGGGACAAAACTCCTAGGATCATCGGTGTGATCCTTATCAGTTTGACCTAGCTCCACCAAGGAACCTCTTGTCAGATTCATTGATCCTCGGATCTTCCCCACCACAGACCACCATGGCTTGCCTCACTGACATCTCAAAGCTGCTCGATGATAAGCTCACTGCTACACGGAAGGAGATCGTGAATGACCTGCATAGTACCTTCTTCCACAAGATTGAGGCAGACATTGCTGAACTCAAGAAGCAGGCAACAGCCCACCAGATTGCCATTGTAGATCTCAAGGAGTAGGCATCAGCAAACACGATTGTCGTTGCATGCCTAGAGAAGAGAATCTCTAGTCAAATCTTCAGCAAGGAGGATCCCGCTCTGGCAAAACAGAGGACACAAGCGAGTGGAAACCCAAATTCCACAAGCTGGAATTCCCCACCTTTAATGGCTCGGAAGATGCGTTGCCATGGCTCACTCGCGTCGAGAAATTTTTTGATGGGCAGGGCACACCAGAAAGCGGCAAGGTGTGGCTAGCATCCTACCATCTGGCAGGACAGGCATAATTGTGGTACCGATGTTTCAAGCGTGCACATGGGGCACCTCCATGGGATGAATTCTCTATGTTCCTGAATTGTTGTTTCGGACCTGTTAAGCTTCATGCACTAGCCAACGCAACCAAAAGTTCGAACTGATGGAAAGGGCTAGGCAATTCACTTATACACTTCAACCCCCCCACTCACGTGTGACGGGAGAAGAGAAAGTCAACACGTGGACATAGATAGGAGAAGAGAAAATCAACACGTGGACACAAACGGGAGAAGAGAAAGTCAACACGTGGACACAAAGAGGGACGACACACATTCCCGCACGCCGCAACTCGTGCTTTGATCCAAAATTTTCTTTTCCTTCGGTCGCCGTCGTCTCCGGCCATCTTGGTCTCCCCGTCGTCTTCCACTGCGCCGTCCCCATCTCGGTCTCTGTCCTGTGGCCGCCCCGCTCTGTCGCTCGCCCATCTGGCTGGCCGATCTGATTTTGTGCTGCCCCGATCTGGCAGCTCACAGCTGCCCTGACTCGGCCGCTCGCCGACCCGACCTGGCCGCTCTCCAATCTGGAAGCTCGTAGCTACCCCAACCCGGCCACTCGCTATCCCGATCCAGCCGTTTTCTGTCTCGACCCAACCACTGCGTCGCCCGATCTGGTCGCATTCTGCCTCGACCTTGACCTGCTCGGCCGCTGCCGCCCTGCCCGGCCGCCCCTGCCAGAATCCGGAATTGGTCGGCCATCCACCGATCTGGCCAGCCCCTGCATTGATATGGCTAAAATCGCCCGGGTGTGGGTGTGATTGGCTGCCTTTCTTCTCCCCTAGAGCTCGAGCAGGCATTGGATCGCCTGGCCGCTGCCTCCTGCCCACGGATCGGCCACCTGCCAGGTCAGGTCTAGATCGCTCCTGCCGCCCGGATCAGGCCATCGCTGCTGTTGCTGTCCATCTCTGCTGACCAGCTGGCGTGCAGATCGATCGATTGCTGCTGAGCTTGTTTTGCTGCTGTTAAATGCTCCGTTTTCTCTCTCCGCAAAAAAAATCGAGAATTTTTTTTTGCCTTCCTGCATGGTTTCCTGCTGCGATGATGTCTCTTCTGCTGCTCCTGTCTTGCACCCATGTCCTCTCTCGTTACTTGGTGCTCGTCCGCCGACTCCCTCTTTGTCGGCTTGCCGCTCTCCGTCGATGCTTGCGGCTTCTTCATGCGGTCATAGCCGTCCCTCACCGACTCCGTTTACGTTGGCTCGCCGCTCTACACCGACTTTCACGGCATCTTCATGCGATTATGGCCGCCCTTCGCCGACTCCGTCTCCGTCGGCTTGCCGCTCTACACTGACTTTCGTGGCCTCTTCAAGCGGTTATGGCCGCCCTTCACCGACTACGTCTACATCGGCTCGCTGCTCTACATCGTCTTTCACGGCCTCTTCCCGTGGTTATGGTCGCCCTTCGCCGACTCCGTCTACGTCGGCTCACCGCTCTACATCAACTCTTGTGGCTTCTTCAGGCGGTTGTGACTGCCTTTCTCCGCCTCTGTCTTCATCGGCGCATTGCTCTCTCTCGCCTTCTTTGGCGGCCTCAGTGTGTGTTGATGACCGCTCTTCGTTGGCTCATGATTCTACCTCGACCTCTTCAATCGTGTCCCTCTCTGCGCATGAGATAGCGTAGCTTTGATGCCTGCGTGATGCTTGGGATTCTTCACCGACAGGTTCTGCTGGTTCGACGACTGGCTTTTCTGGCATTGAGAGACCACCTCCTCCTTCTCCAGGTATATCCCGATGGCTTCTTGATACTGGAGCTTTTTTCATATGACTCATGATTCTTCCTTGTTGAATTCTATTCGACCTGTCGACCCTCCTGTTTGTGTTCTCACTGCCGATCGTACCCCCTCCCAGTCATTAGTCGAGGCATTGTTAGTACTTCCTTGTTTCATGTCCCTTCTGTTGCGCATGTTCCTCAACTTAACATGCAGCTCTTTTCTGGTAGTCAGATTGTCGACTCTCATTGTAGCATCACTCTCGACTTTGATTCCTGTTCTGTTCAGGATCGTCGCACCGGCGCTTTGCTTTGTGCTGGCCCCCAATGCCATGATGGCCTCTGGAAACTTGACTGGCTTCGTCTCCCTTCTGATGCCACCGTCGCCAGTTCCTCAGCATCTGTAGCTGCAGCTACTAGCTCTTTTCAGCAGTGACATCATCGTTTTGGACATTTATGTGGTTCTCGTCTCTCATCTCTAGTTCATCGTGGTGTTCTGGGGTCTGTCTCCGGAAACGCTTCTTTAGACTGTCTGGGTTGTCGACTTGGTAAGCAGATTCAGCTACCGTATCCTCACAGTGAGTCTGCGTCTGAGCGTCCTTTCGATCTTGTTCACTCCGATGTTTGGGGTTCGGCTTCCTTCACGTCGAAAGGGGGTCATCGCTACTATGTTCTCTTTATAGATGATTTTTCTCGCCACACTTGGATATATTTCATGTCTTCTCGTAGTGAGGTCTTGTCTATCTATCAGAAATTTGCTGACATGGTTCGTACCCAGTTCTCCACTCCCATTCGTGTGTTTCGTACAGATTCTGCTGGCGAGTATATCTCCCATTCACTACGGGCGTTTCTTGCTGAGGAGGGTACCCTTGCTCAGTTCTCTTATCCTGGTGCTCATGCTCAGAATGGCATGGCTGAGCACAAGCATCGTCACCTTCTTGAGACGGCCCGTGCATTGATGATTGCCGCTTCTCTTCCGCCTCACTTTTGGGCTAAGGCTGTTTCCACTGCCACCTATCTCGTCAATATTTAACCCTCTGCTGCTCTGCAGGGTGGTATTCCTCTCGAGTGCCTTTCTGGTTGTGCTCCTGATTACTCAGCGCTTCATTTGTTTGGTTGCGTTTGCTATGTTCTTCTTGCCCCTCGTGAACGCACCAAACTGACCGCTCAGTCTGTTGAGTGTGTTTTTCTTGGATACAGTGATGAGCATAAGGGCTATCGATGTTGGGATCCTGTTGGCCATCGGATGCGCATTTCTCGTGATGTCACTTTTGATGAGTCGCATCCCTTCTATCCTCGCCCCTCCTCCTCGGCCTTCTCGGTGGAGGATATATCTTTTCTCATGTTTCCTGACACACCACCCTCTGTTCCTATTGATCCTCCACCATGCCCCATTCTTGCCGATGTTTCCCCTTCCACATCGCCACCCTCCTCATCACCCAGTCATTCTCCTTCCTCTTCTCATCCTCCCTTCCTCTTCTCACCCTTCACCCATCTCACCATTGTCTCCTTTTCCCTTCCATTATTCTCATCGCTCTCATGTTCCGGATGCTTCTTCCACTGCTTCCTCTTCTAAGTCTTCTTCCTCTGATGAGATTCCCTCTCCTCTTCCTGCTCATCAGCGTCATCCACCTGATCGTTACTCTCATAGTCAGTACGGTCTTTCTATTGCCCTCGAGCTGACTTCTTATCGGGATGCTGAGCGTCATCCCAAATGGCACCTTGCCATGGTTGAGGAGATTGCTGCGCTTGAGCGCACTGGCACTTGGGATCTTGTCTCTCCTCCTCCTGGTGTTTGTCCCATCACATGCAAGTGGGTCTACAAGATTAAGACTCGCTCTGATGGATCTCTTGAGCGCTACAAAGCGCGTCTTGTGGCTCGTGGCTTCCAGCAGGAGCAGGGCCGTGACTGTGATGAGACCTTTGCCCCAGTGGCCATATGACCACTGTGCGCACTCTTCTTGCTGTGGCCTCTGTTCGTCACTGGTCTGTGTCTCAACTTGATGTTCAGAACGCATTTCTCAATGGTGAGTTGCGTGAGGAGGTTTACATGCAGCCTCCTCCAGGGTACTCTATTCCTGATGGCATGGTTTGCCATCTTCGGCGCTCTCTTTATGGCCTGAAACAGGCCCCTTGCGCCTGGTTTGAGCGCTTCACCTCTGTGGTGACTACTGCTGGCTTCTCTCCTAGCGCTCACAATCCTGCGCTGTTTGTTCACATTTCTCCTCGTGGACGCACTCTTCTTCTCCTCTATGTTGACGATATGATCATCACTGGTGATGATCTCGAGTATATTTCCTTTGTTAAGGCCCATCTTCGTGACCAGTTTCTTATGACTGATCTTGGTCCTCTTCGCTACTTTCTTGGGATCGAGGTTTCCTCCACTTCTGATGGTTTTTCTATCTCCCAGGAAAAGTATATCCAGGATCTTCTTGCTCGTGCTGCTCTTGGGGATGAGCGTACTGTTGAGACTCCCATGGAGCTCAATGTCCAGCTTCGTGCTAGTGATGGTGATCCTCTTCCTGACCCGACACGTTATCGTCATCTTGTTGGGAGTCTTGTCTATCTTGCTGTCACTCATCTTGACATCTCTTATCCTGTTCATATTCTGAGTCAGTTTGTCTCAGCTCCTACCACTGTTCACTATAGTCATCTCCTTCGTGTTCTGCGCTACCTTCGTGGCATGATCACTTGTCGTCTTTTCTTCCCTCGTTCCAGCTCTCTCTAGCTCCAGGCCTACTCGGATGCTATGTGGGCGAGCGATCCTATAGATCGCCGTTCGCTTTCTACTTACTGTGTGTTTCTTGGTGGTTCGCTCATTGCCTGGAAGACGAAGAAACAGACCGCAGTTTCCCGTTTGAGTGTAGAGGCTGAGTTGCGAGCTATGGCCTTGTTGACTACTGAGGTGACCTGGTTGCGGTGGTTACTTGCTGACTTTGGGGTCTCTGTTACGACACCCACTCCACTTTTATCTGACAGTACAGGTGCTATCAGTATTGCACGTGATCCGTTAAAGCATGAGCTTACCAAGCATATTGTTGTTGATGCCTTTTATACACGTGCTAATGTGCAGGATCAGGTGATTGCGCTCCACTATGTGCCTTCAGAGTTGCAGTTAGTGGATTTCTTTACCAAGGCACAGACTAGAGCATAACATAGTTTCTTTCTCTCCAAACTCAGTGTTGTGGATCCACCATGAGTTTGAGGGGGGGTGTTAGAGCTATATTTGTATATTGTAGTTTCCCTAATAGTTAGGGTGTTTCCTGCATATTTCACACTTGTACCTGACTATATATTGTGGCCATTGGCCCCTCTAGAATACAAGTTTCTTATTCCTAACAGGACCCAAAATTCGCAACACTGAGCTTGCAGCAATAAAAAAATTGCGCTAGACTGGCTCTGTCGATGACTACGAGGAGCAGTTCTTAATGCTTGTGTGCAGGTGCGAGGTACTCACGTAGGACGATCCATGCAGATGTTAAGCTCATGTACCCGACAACGCTGGAGGATGCCATGGATCATGCACGCGCTTAAGAGGAGCGTGACGCTGGAGGATACCACTCTTATAAATTTGCACCTCTGTCGATGTGGAGCAAGGTGCTGAAACCTTGGCAGTCGCTAACTTCTCCTAAGAACGAGTAGTCACACCCATAGCTGCCTTTGGTAAGGGTGGTATAGACTTGCCAACATCCGCGAGCCAATGCATCATCTTGGGTGGCTGCTAAATTAATCCACGGTTACCATGGACTTTGGACAAGGAACCATGGTATTAGAAGGTATAAAGCAGTCCCGTAGAAATTTCATGAAATTTGCCCAAGTTGCAGAAGTAATGCTCTTCTCCCATATCGCTATATGCCACCAATTATGTAGTTTAAGATCCATGCGGCTTACTACAAGAGTCAATCGTGTAGAATCGTCCATGTTTTGATCATAGGTAGCACATCGGTAAAAACCCTGAAGCGTTTGCTATGTTCTTCTTGCCCCTTGTGAACGCACCAAACTGACCGCTCAGTCTGTTGAGTGTGTTTTTCTTGGATACAGTGATGAGCATAAGGGCTATCGATGTTGGGATCCTGTCGGCCGTCGGATGTGCATTTCTCGTGATGTCACTTTTGATGAGTCGCATCCCTTCTATCCTCGCCCCTCCTCCTCGGCCTTCTCGGTGGAGGATATATATTTTCTCATGTTTCCTGACACACCACCCTCTGTTCCTATTGATCCTCCACCATGCCCCATTCTTGCCGATGTTTCCCCTTCCACATCGCCACCCTCCTCATCACCCAGTCATTCTCCTTCCTCTTCTCATCCTCCCTTCCTCTTCTCACCCTTCACCCATCTCACCGTTGTCTCCTGTTCCCTTCCATTATTCTCATCGCTCTCATGTTCCGGATGCTTCTTCCACTGCTTCCTCTTCTAAGTCTTCTTCCTCTGATGAGATTCCCTCTCCTCTTCCTGCTCGTCAGTGTCGTCCACCTGATCGTTACTCTCATAGTCAGTACGGTCTTTCTGTTGCCCTCGAGCTGACTTCTTATCGGGATGCTGAGCGTCATCCCAAATGGCACCTTGCCATGGCTGAGGAGATTGCTGCGCTTGAGCGCACTGGCACTTGGGATCTTGTCTCTCCTCCTCCTGATGTTTGTCCCATCACATGCAAGTGGGTCTACAAGATTAAGACTCGCTCTGATGGATCTCTTGAGCGCTACAAAGCGCGTCTTGTGGCTCGTGGCTTCCAGCAGGAGCTGATGAGGACATCCCATCTATTGATACACCCGCTGTACCTACAGCGGAACACATACAAGGACCCATCACTCGAGCTTGTGCCAAGCAACTTAACTATCAGGTACTTTTGTTTCTTGGAACTCTTTCTCACATACATGAGAATATGATGCTGCCTAAATCAGATATGTTTGTCACTCTTAGGAATGATGGACCTAGCATGGATGAGAGGGACAAGCATTGGAGCATGATCGTGCATGGAGATGGCAGCAAGCGTTTGAGGATTGAAGAAGATGCCACGAGTGGAGATTTCAGAACTTTGAAGCCACCATAATGAGGGATGAAGACTTGGACGAAATATACAAAGAGCTACTTCATAATTTCGTCCATAGATACATATGGTGCTGCGTCACTTCTATTTTTGGGCCAGGCCCATGTAATTTTCGCAGCAAATAAGACAGCCACTTTTAGGAGTCCGAATTTGAGGAGAAAAGGCCTGTTAGGGCTCCGTTCGACCACCCTACCCAAGGCTGGTCGCACCCCTACCTTTTCCTCCTCAAATACCCCCCGTAGCCGTCATTAGAACTCGGATTTTGATTAGACTAAAGTTAGCCATTGCTGCAACTACGAGCTCGACTTTTAAGGCCAATCGCCCAGAAGAAGACCGCCTATTCGGAATCCCACCTTTTGAATAAAGCATACATCTTTCATCCGCAATATCTTGATTGTTGTATTAGTTCTTACTTGTTCTCGATTTCAGGTAGGAATTAAGACCCTCGCTGGTCAGGCTGATCGTGCATCCGCAAGATCAGTAACTTCCGGAGATTGTCCTAGCGATTGCATTGGCGCACGAGCTTCGCACGTGTAGTCGGATCGTCAAGCACGAACTCCACCCACCAAATCGACATATCAAGATCTCATCGAAAGATCGGACACCTTTGCCCTATCAAGTGGTATCATATTTCAGGTTGCTCGGTGAGATTTACTGTTTTCGTAGTTTAGATTGCATCAGTGTTCATACCTATAAACCACGAAAAAGCCAAAAAAATAGAGTTAGGGTTAGATCATCTCGTCCCATAAACCATCCGAGCCTTTGCATTGTCTTTTCAGTTTGCATCGTTGAATTTGTGTCTGCATCCGCGTGTCGAGTTGCTGGTCTTAGTGTCTGTTCCTTTAGAGTTTCGAGTTCGATTCACCTTAGTCCCGCCGCCGCCGCACGCTTGCACCACTGCTCCGCCATATCCTTCTACCACCACGCCATATACTTCCGCCACCGCCTTCACATAAGTTCTTGTTCGTTCTTCCCAACTTCATCCGTACCTTTTTCAGAGTCCGTGAGTTAGGTTTCGGTCGCCAGTCAAGAGGAGGAAGAAGAGCAAAAAAAAAAAAAGTCAACTCCGCATCCAAGTCGGGTTGACCCGTTCCTACTAGTGCATTCCGAATTCAGTCTGAATTTTGACAGTTCCGTCAGTTTTTTGACGGTTTTCGACAGCAAACTTCAACAGGCCATAACTTTTGCATACGAACTCCGTTTTCGACGTGCGAGTACTCAAAATGTTGCTATCGAAAAGATCTATCTGACCACAACTACTATGTAGTTGTGCGACACTCAGAACTCCCAAAAAAGGCCGGGAAGGCCGAGTTTTTGCCCTCCGAAGTTTCAGACCTGAAAATTCCTGCAGTTTTTCACTTATATCTTGCTTTTGAGCTGTTCCTTTCTGCTTGTTGGGCCACGCCGTGACTTTCTTAGTGTTCTCGGCTCGCGTCTCTAGCTCGGTATAGCCTAGGACCAGCACAGTACTGCGGTTGAGCATTCTTTCAGCTTTGCATTGCTGTTTTGATACTTGCTATTTTTTGCTACCATATAAGCCATCCTACAGCTCCACATATTTCTGCACGTGCTTTGTATCGACACCTGGTAATCGCTTGTGCAATTTTGGGAGTCGCTGTTCTTTGCTGGTTGCATATCACCTTCCTCCTGTTGGGTAAGAACTTGTAAGAGCTTTGTATACCGCTTGACGGATTACGCGTGATCCCACCATATTCCGTAGTGCATAGGTATATATATTTGTGCTTGCTTCCACGCTAACCATGACAGGAACCCCGAAGGATGATGTTGATCCAGAGAAGATAACTAGTGCAGAGTTGCATGCCCACTTCACACGGCTGTTGGTGGGGCGTGCACAAGATGTGGACACACGCTTGGGTGATATTGATTCCAAGCTTTCTGATGCGATGGACAAGATGGCTGGTCTTGAGGCATCCTTCAACACCAAGCTCGACGCCCGGTTCCAGGAAGTCCTGGCCCGTTTACCACCACTGCCACGGCCGGCCGTCCCTGTACCACGTGCTCGCCGCGTTCCTCTTACAGCTGCGGCAGCTGCTGCGGCCGCTACGGAGGCGGCCACCCAGGACGGATATGCTGTTGACGAGGGGGAAAACGAGTTCGAAGATGAAAACGAGCTCGACGAGGATGAGGTCCAACAACCTGCACCTGGCCGTCCGCGGCAATACAACCGCAACGCTCGTCCACCTCCGCGTCCGGTACGTGATGATGACCATGTGGCTAAGCTAAAATTAAATATTCCGCCATTTGAGGGTAGATATAATCCTGATGCATATCTCACTTGGGAATTAGAAGTAGAGCAACGTTTTGCATGTTTACGCTACCCTGAGCATTTGCGTGTTAGTGCTGCTACATGTGAATTTACTGATTTTGCTTCTATCTGGTGGTCTGAATATTGTCGAGTCAATCATGCTAATATTCCTGCTACTTGGCTTGGTCTAAAACATGCCATGCGTACTCGTTTTGTACCTCCACATTATCAACGGGACTTGCTTAAGAAATTAACTCGTTTAGAACAAGGCAAAAATTCGGTACAAGAGTATTATCAAGAGTTACAAACAGGCATGATTCGTTGTGGTATTGTAGAGGATAATGAAGCTATGCTTGCACGTTTCTTTGGTGGTTTAAATAAGGAGATTCAGCATATTTTAGACTATAAGGAGTACAACACTATTACTCGTTTATTTCACCTTGCTTGCAAAGCTGAACTTGAAGTGCAGGATCGTCAACCATCGTGGAGAAGAGCTAATAATTCTGCAGGTCGTACTTCTTCATGGTCTGCGCGCCAATCAGCTCCACCTTCTCGTGGGGATGCACCAGGTCCTTCCATCTCCAGGTATACCACGCCGATGTCAAGAACGCCACCTGCTCCTGCTCCTGCTCCATCACCATCTGCTGGTCCGACACGGAGTTCTTCTTCCATGGCCTCCACGGGGAAGACTCGCGATATTCAATGTCGCAAGTGTTTTGGGTTTGGTCACATTGAAAAAGAATGCAGAACCAAACGTGTGATGGTGGTACTTGAAGATGGCGAATATGACTCTGCAAGTGATTTTGATGATGATACATTGGCACTTATTGCTGCACGTGATGGTGCCAATTCTGATTCTGACAAGGAGATGGAGGTAATGGGAGCTGAAACTGCTGATCAATACAAGAGCTTAGTTGCACAACGTGTCTTGAGTGTGCAATTGAGCAAGGCTGAGCATGATCAACGCCACAACTTGTTTCAAACAAGAGGCGTTGTTAAGGAGAGAGCTATCCGGATCATCATTGATGGAGGGAGTTGTAACAATCTGGCTAGTATTGACATGGTGGAGAAGCTTGCTCTGCCCACACGACAACGACCTCATCCATATTACATTCAATGGTTTGAGAGCTCCCGTAAGCTCAAGGTAACAAGAACTGCACGCGTGCATTTTACTATTGGTACTTATTCAGATTTTGTTGATTGTGATGTTGTACCTATGCAAGCTTGTTCTTTGTTACTTGGTAGACCATGGCAATTTGATAGAGAATCTGTACATAATGGTAAAACAAATCAGTATTCTCTTACACATGCTGGCAAGAAAATTGGACTTAAACCCATGACTCCGGAACAAATTTTGAAAGATGATCTTGCTAGAGCTAGTAGATTAAAAAACGAGGACAAACATAAGAGTGAGAATCAGATTATTGCTGCAGATTTTGTACCACCTAAGCATTCTTCTAAATCTGATTCTAACCATGCTACTAAAATTCGTTTGAAGAATCCTTGTTTACTTGCTAGCAAATCTGATCTTGCTGAAATTGATGTCAATATTACTCCATGCTATGCCATTATTTGCAAAGAAGTACTGTTTTCATTTGAGGATATGCCTCCTTCTTTGCCACCTGCGGTTGCTAACCTTTTGCAGGAATACATGGATGTTTTTCCACAAGATGTTCCACCTGGACTTCCACCTATTCGTGGAATAGAACACCAAATTGATTTGATTCCAGGAGCTTCGCTGCCCAACCGTGCGCCATATCGCACCAATCCTGAAGAAACAAAAGAGATACAACGACAGATCCAGAGTTTATTGGACAAAGGTTATATTCGTGAGTCTCTTAGTCCATGCGCTGTTCCTATTATTTTAGTACCTAAGAAAGATGGTTCTTCGCGCATGTGTACTGATTGTCGTGCTATTAATAATATTACCATTCGATATCGTCACCCTATACCTCGTTTGGATGACATGCTAGATGAGTTGAGTGGTTCTATTATGTTCTCTAAAGTTGATTTGCGTAGTGGTTACCACCAAATTCGTATGCAATTAGGAGATGAATGGAAAACAGCTTTTAAAACTAAGTTCGGTTTATATGAGTGGTTAGTAATGTCGTTTGGTTTAACTAATGCACCTAGTACCTTTATGGGACTGATGAACGAAGTTTTACGTGCTTTTATTGGTCGTTTTGTGGTGGTATATTTTGATGACATTCTCATATATAGCAAATCTTTAGAGGACCATTTGGATCATTTACGTGCTGTTTTCAATGCTTTACGTGATGCACGTTTGTATGGTAATCTTGAGAAGTGCACCTTCTGCACAAATAGAGTTGCTTTTCTTGGTTATGTTGTTACAGAACAGGGAATTGAAGTTGATCCAGCCAAGATTGAAGCTATTGATAATTGGCCACAGCCCAAGACGGTCACACAAGTAAGGAGTTTTCTTGGTCTTGCTGGGTTTTATAGGCGCTTTGTCAAAGATTTTGGTTCTATTGCTGCGCCATTGAATGAGCTCACAAAGAAGGATGTGCCCTTTGTTTGGGGCGATGCACAACAAGAGGCCTTCATGATACTGAAAGATAAGTTAACACATGCTCCATTACTCCAACTTCCTGATTTTAATAAGACGTTTGAACTTGAATGTGATGCTAGTGGCATTGGTTTGGGAGGTGTGTTATTACAAGAGGGCAAACCTGTAGCATATTTTAGTGAAAAATTGAGTGGGCCTAGTCTGAACTATTCTACTTATGATAAAGAATTATATGCGCTGGTTCGGACATTAGAAACTTGGCAACATTATTTATGGCCTAAAGAATTTGTTATACATTCTGATCATGAATCTTTGAAGCATATTCGTAGTCAAGCAAAACTGAATCGTCGCCATGCAAAGTGGGTTGAATTTATTGAATCTTTTCCTTATGTTATCAAACACAAAAAGGGTAAAGATAATATTATTGCTGATGCTTTGTCGCACCGTTATACTATGTTATCTCAGCTTGACTTCAAAATTTTTGGGTTAGAAACTATAAAGGAACAATACTTGCATGATGCTGAATTTAAAGATGTGTTGCAGAATTGTAAAGATGGTAGAACATGGAACAAATTCATCCTTAATGATGGATTTGTGTTCCGTGCTAACAAACTATGCATTCCAGATGGTTCCGTTCGTCTTTTGTTGTTACAGGAGGCGCATGGAGGAGGATTAATGGGACACTTTGGTGTCAAGAAGACGGAGGATGTTCTTGCTGCACACTTCTTTTGGCCACGCATGCGGCGAGATGTTGAGAGATTCGTGGCACGCTGCACTACTTGTCAAAAAGCTAAGTCTCGCCTTAATCCACATGGTTTATATATGCCTCTTCCTGTTCCTAGTGTTCCTTGGGAGGATATTTCAATGGACTTTGTTTTGGGATTACCTCGTACACAGAAGGGGAGGGATAGTATTTTTGTTGTTGTGGATCGGTTTTCTAAGATGGCACACTTTATTCCTTGTCACAAGACCGATGATGCTGCGCACATTGCTGATTTGTTCTTTCGTGATATCGTTCGTTTGCATGGTGTGCCAAATACTATTGTTTCTGACCGTGATACTAAATTTCTTAGCCACTTTTGGAGATGTTTATGGGCTAAGTTGGGGACTAAATTGCTGTTTAGTACTACATGTCATCCCCAAACTGATGGATAAACTGAA
Organism: Dactylis glomerata; assembly: GCA_007115705.1. Classification (NCBI taxonomy): domain Eukaryota; kingdom Viridiplantae; phylum Streptophyta; class Magnoliopsida; order Poales; family Poaceae; genus Dactylis; species Dactylis glomerata. Next base: position 245,303 of record QXEO01000722.1, read on the forward strand.
GTAGTTAATAGAACTTTATCTACCATGTTGCGGGCTGTTTTAAAGAAGAACTTAAAATTGTGGGAAGAATGTTTGCCTCATATTGAGTTCGCTTATAATCGTTCGCTGCATTCTACCACAAAGATGAGCCCTTTTCAGATTGTCTATGGTTTTGTTCCACGTGCACCTATTGATTTGTTGCCTTTACCATCTTCAGTGCAAAATAATTTCGATGCTACACAGCGTGCTGAATTGATTTTAAAATTGCATGCAACTACTAAAGACAACATAGAACGCATGAATGTTAAGTATAAAGTTGCTGGGGATAGAGGACGAAAGCATGTTGTGTTTGAGGTTGGTGATCTTGTTTGGTTGCATTTGCGCAAAGATCGTTTTCCTGATTTGCGCAAGTCTAAGTTAATGCCACGTGCTGATGGTCCTTTTAAGGTGATAGAGAAAATCAATGATAATGCATATAAACTTGAGCTTCCTGCAGATTTTGGTACGGTAAGTCCTACATTTAACATTGCAGATTTAAAACCTTACTTCGGTGAAGAAGATGAGGTTGCGTCGAGGATGACTTCAATTCAAGAAGGGGAGCATGATGAGGACATCCCATCTATTGATACACCCGCTGTACCTACAGCGGAACACATACAAGGACCCATCACTCGAGCTCGTGCCAAGCAACTTAACTATCAGGTACTTTTGTTTCTTGGAACTCTTTCTCACATACATGAGAATATGATGCTGCCTAAATCAGATATGTTTGTTACTCTTAGGGATGATGGACCTAGCATGGATGAGAGGGACAAGCATTGGAGCATGATCGTGCATGGAGATGGCAGCAAGCGTTTGAGGATTGAAGAAGATGCCACGAGTGGAGATTTCAGAACTTTGAAGCCACCATAATGAGGGATGAAGACTTGGACGAAATATACAAAGAGCTACTTCATAATTTCGTCCATAGATACATATGGTGCTGCGTCACTTCTATTTTTGGGCCAGGCCCATGTAATTTTCGCAGCAAATAAGACAGCCACTTTTAGGAGTCCGAATTTGAGGAGAAAAGGCCTGTTAGGGCTCCGTTCGACCACCCTACCCAAGGCTGGTCGCACCCCTACCTTTTCCTCCTCAAATACCCCCCGTAGCCGTCATTAGAACTCGGATTTTGATTAGACTAAAGTTAGCCATTGCTGCAACTACGAGCTCGACTTTTGAGGCCAATCGCCCAGAAGAAGACCGCCTATTCGGAATCCCACCTTTTGAATAAAGCATACATCTTTCATCCGCAATATCTTGATTGCTGTATTAGTTCTTACTTGTTCTCGATTTCAGGTAGGAATTAAGACCCTCGCTGGTCAGGCTGATCGTGCATCCACAAGATCAGTAACTTCCAGAGATTGTCCTAGCGATTGCATTGGCGCACGAGCTTCGCACGTGTAGTCGGATCGTCAAGCACGAACTCCACCCACCAAATCGACATATCAAGATCTCATCGAAAGATCGGACACCTTTGCCCTATCAGGAGCAGGGCCGTGACTGTGATGAGACCTTTGCCCCAGTGGCCCATATGACCACTGTGCGCACTCTTCTTGTTGTGGCCTCTGTTCGTCACTGGTCTGTGTCTCAACTTGATGTTCAGAACGCATTTCTCAATGGTGAGTTGCGTGAGGAGGTTTACATGCAGCCTCCTCCAGGGTACTCTATTCCTGATGGCATGGTTTGCCATCTTCGGCGCTCTCTTTATGGCCTGAAACAGGCCCCTCGCGCCTGGTTTGAGCGTTTCACCTCTGTGGTGACTACTGCTGGCTTCTCTCCTAGCGCTCACAATCCTGCGCTGTTTGTTCACATTTCTCCTCGTGGACGCACTCTTCTTCTCCTCTATGTTGACGATATGATCATCACTGGTGATGATCTCGAGTATATTGCCTTTGTTAAGGCCCATCTTCGTGACTAGTTTCTTATGACTGATCTTGGTCCTCTTCGCTACTTTCTTGGGATCGAGGTTTCCTCCACTTCTGATGGTTTTTCTATCTCCCAGGAAAAGTATATCCAGGATCTTCTTGCTCGTGCTGCTCTTGGGGATGAGCGTACTGTTGAGACTCCCATGGAGCTCAATGTCCAGCTTCGTGCTAGTGATGGTGATCCTCTTCCTGACCCGACACGTTATCGTCATCTTGTTGGGAGTCTTGTCTATCTTGCTGTCACTCGTCTTGACATCTCTTGTCCTGTTCATATTTTGAGTCAGTTTGTCTCAGCTCCTACCACTGTTCACTATAGTCATCTCCTTCGTGTTCTGCGCTACCTTCGTGGCATGATCACTCGTCGTCTTTTCTTCCCTCGTTCCAGCTCTCTCCAGCTCCAGGCCTACTCGGATGCTATGTGGGCGAGCGATCCTACAGATCGCCGTTCGCTTTCTGCTTACTGTGTGTTTTTTGGTGGTTCGCTCATTGCCTGGAAGACGAAGAAACAGACCGCATTTTCCCGTTTGAGTGTAGAGGCTGAGTTGCGAGCTATGGCCTTGTTGACTACTGAGGTGACCTGGTTGCGGTGGTTACTTGCTGACTTTGGGGTCTCTGTTACGACACCCACTCCACTTTTATCTGACAGTACAGGTGCTATCAGTATTGCACGTGATCCGGTAAAGCATGAGCTTACCAAGCATATTGTTGTTGATGCCTTTTATACACGTGCTAATGTGCAGGATCAGGTGATTGCGCTCCACTATGTGCCTTCAGAGTTGCAGTTAGCGGATTTCTTTACCAAGGCACAGACTAGAGCATAACATAGTTTCTTTCTCTCCAAACTCAGTGTTGTGGATCCACCATGAGTTTGAGGGGGCGGGGTGTTAGAGCTATATTTGTATATTGTAGTTTCCCTAATAGTTAGGGTGTTTCCTGCATATTTCACACCTGTACATGACTATATATTGTGGCCATTGGCCCCTCTGGAATACAAGTTTCTTATTCCTAACAGGACCCAAAATTCGCAACACTGAGCTTGCAGCAATAAAAAAATTGCGCTAGACTGGCTCTGTCGATGACTACGAGGAGCAGTTCTTAGTGATTGTGTGCAGGTGCGAGGTACTCACGTAGGACGATCCATGCAGATGTTAAGCTCATGTACCCGACAACGCTGGAGGATGCCATGGATCATGCACGCGCTTAAGAGGAGCGTGACGCTTGAGGATACCACTCTTATAAATTTGCACCTCTGTCGATGTGGAGCAAGGTGCTGAAACCTTGGCAGTCGCTAACTTCTCCTAAGAACGAGTAGTCACACCCATAGCTGCCTTTGGTAAGGGTGGTATAGACTTGCCAACATCTGCGAGCCAATGCATCATCTTGGGTGGCTGCTAAATTAATCCACGGTTACCATGGACTTTGGACAAGGAACCATGGTATTAGAAGGTATAAAGCAGTCCCGTAGAAATTTCATAAAATTCGCCCAAGTTGCAGAAGTAATGCTCTTCTCCCATATCGCTTTATGCCACCAATTATGTAGTTTAAGATCCATGCGGCGTACTACAAGAGTCAATCGTGTAGAATCGTCCATGTTTTGATCATAGGTAGCACATCGGTAAAAACCCTGAAGCATATGATGTTCTCATGACTCAAAGTCATCAGCTGTTGCATCGTTGTTCAGTTGCCAATTGATCTAAGATTCATCATATGTAAAACGTCATCCAACAGGTCAACATAGTCATCGAAAATATCGCTAGACTTCTTGGCACTACGACACCGTTGACCGTAATAATCACTCTGAAAAGAATCCATCGTTGTTACTGTTTTTCCCTGCCTTTACTGATCCGATTCCAACAGCAGGATGTCGCAGCAGATCAGGAGATACTGCTACACGCGGAACCAGACTGAAGACCCTCTATCTGATCCTGAGCGATCAATTCCAGGCGTGGAGGACCGATCCGGTGTGGAGCGATGCTGCCTGGCTTTGTCGCTCGAGGGCAGACGACCTCCGTGGTCACGCGAGCGCGAGCGAGATCGACCGGTGCGCAGGCATAACGATCCCACACAATGGGTCGGCCTGCTAAGGAACGGAACATGTGCCGAGCGAGACGGGTCCTTCTCCCTAGCGCTCGCGTGCCAGGGAGCGTTCATTTCGCACAAGAAACACAGTTATGAGCGCCTCTATTTTCGGCCCATTTAGATCAGATGGTTTACAGGTTCACAGGTTCCGTGAAGCGCGTCGGCCCGCTTTGCTCCATGTTTTCAGCTCGTTCAGTGCCGCGTACTGCGGTATATAAACCGGTCGACATCCCGGTCAGATTTCGATGTGGGACCGCAGCCTTCATAGAATCGCTCGTTCTCATTCGTTGCATGCTTCCCGGTGCTTCGCCATGCTCTGTGCACCGCAGCCTTCATAGTGCGGGCTCCACTCTCAGCTGCAAGCGCGTTCTTGTTCCTTAGCTCTTTCCTGTGGTCAAAAGCAAGCAACGAAACAGTGCACATGCATATGAGCAGATATTTAAGACTATAGTTTTGCATCTTTGACCATGCACGACCATGTCATTCACAAAAGGAATGTTCTGCTGGACCCACACATGTATGGCCGCGGAAATGAGGTACTCTACTGGCTGATCGTTTTCGAGGCTAGCTAGGTTAGTATTAGTAGTAATTAAACTGTAATTTCAAAATGGCGGAATAATCACGAGCTTGTAAAACGAACAAAAAGTTTCTTGTGTGAAACCACTTCTGAATACGGATCAGACTAGTTCAAAATTTAGTCCCTCAGGAAAAAAATAATTATGAAAGGAAAAACTTTAGTGACAGCGGATACGAGTGCTTACCTCCCAAAGACCATGGAACAATAATCTAGATTTTGGGAACCAAAATTTGGATACAATGATATAAAACATTACCAGTCGCGGAACAAATTACAAATACAAGTGGAACCCAAAATAAGCGCCCTAAGACGAGGAACAAAATTTAAATTCCCGTGGAACATAATTTGGATGTGATGGAGCAAAATATTATTCATTGAGGAACAAAATACGCATATAGGTAGAACATAAAAAAATAGCGTGAGGACCATGGAACAAAATATAATTTCCTAAAGAAAAATGGAACAAAAGAATACAAACAAGAACCAACCACAAACCAAATTACCAATATGTGTGGAAAACATATTTAGCCCCCGCTGACCATGGAACAATTTGTTTACTTTTCGTGGAACAAAACTTTAGCAACCTGTAAAAAAATCACGAATTCGATCAGTCAGACTAATTCAAAACACCATTTAGGAATACAATTTTAGCAACCATGGAACAAATCGCGAATTCGAGTCAGACTTATTGGAATAACATTTTAGTTCCCGGGTACATGAAAAAAATTGGATAAGAAGGAAAAACAATTAGCTACCGCGCAACAAATCATGAATTCTTGTTAGTCTTCGAACAACATTTTAGTTCAATGGGAACAAAAAAAATGAAAAAATGAACAAAAAATTAGCGACTAGAAACAAATTGTGATTTCGAGTTAGACTAATTCGAACAATTTTAGTTCTCGAGGAATAAAATTTGGACGAGAAGGAACAAAATTTTAGTGATCACGGAACAAATCATGAATTCACGTCACACTAATTGGACTTCACAAGGAATAAAAATAAACATCAAGGAACAAACTAGATTGTGGAACTAATTTTCCAAAATAATAGGAAAAAATATCTTTGAATAAAAGGAGCAATTATACGTCTGGCAACAAAAATGAACTTCTTAGGGAACAAAAAAAAATCAAGGAACAAAATAGATTGTGGAACTAATAATTTTTTTAAATAAGAGGAATAAATCTCTATAAATAAAAGGAACAAAACGCTATACGTCTTAAAATATAAATGAACTTCACAGGGAATAAAAAAACATCAAGGAACAAAATAGATTGTGGAACTAATTTTCTAAAATAATAGGAACAAATATCTTTGAATAAAAGGGACAATTATACGTCTAGGAACAAAAATGAACTTCACAGGGAACAAAAATAAACATCAAGGAACAAAATTTTGTGGAACTAATAATTTTCGAAACTAAGAGAAACAAATCTCTATAAATAAAAGGAACAAGATGCTATACGTCTGGAAACAAAAAATGAACTTCATAGGGAATAAAAATAAACATCAAGGAACAAAATAGATTGTGGAACTAATTTTCTAAAACAAAAGGAACAAATCTCTTTGAATAAATAGAACAATTATATGTCTGGAAACAAAAATGAACTTCACGGGGAACAAAAATAAACATCAAGGAATAAAATAATTTGTGGAACTAATAATTTTCTAAAATAAGAGGAACAAATCTCTATGAATAAAAAACAGAAAGCTATACATATGGGAACAAAAATGAACTTCGCAGGAACAAAATAACTTATGCAACTAATTTTCTAAAACAAGAGGAACAGATCTTTCTTAATGAAGGAACAAAAAGCTATACATCTCGGAACAAAAATGAATTTCACAGGGAACAAATTGAACATGAAAGAAATAAAGAAATTGAGAAAATAATATTTGAACTATAACAAATTGAAACTGTAAAATAAAAATAGAAACCAGGCATAAACTTGAACCATAACAAATTGAACCAAGAAAAAGAAATGAAAAATAAAAATAACAAAAAGGAAATAAAGAAAATCTAAACTAAACAAGAATAGGAAGGAAATCACGAAAAGAAGAAAAAAGAGAGAAAAAGAACGAACAAAATGGTAGACGAGGATGTGCCATACACATACATAGTGCACCAGGTCGCATGGAACAAAAAAAAAGTCATCAAAGAAGAAAGAGAACTGGACGTGAGTCACCCAGCGTTCCTGCCTGCGTACACAAACAAAGGAAAAGCGTGTTCCTACCGCGTATAGCATACAGGACGAAGAAAATCGAATCAGCCAAGAATTATGTAAACTGCGTTGCTGTCCCTCGATAGAAACACTAATGGGCCGAGCCCAGAACAAAAACGTGCAGCGAAACGGTACCTCGGTAGCGCGCGCGCTACCGAGTCGTTTCTAGCGAGACCGCAGGGCGCACGAGCCCATGGGGCAAGCGAGGTGCGCGGGACCTCTCGCGATCCCTCGATCAAGTGGGGCGCGTTGGCGAGGCGCAGGGCGATCGAGGCGTAGGGACGCCTGGGGCCAGACTCTCTTCGTGGTGAGGCGAGCCAAGCGATCCCTCTAGCGAGACCCTTTTTTAACCTGTAGAGATCAGATATGGCCAGGTCGAGCTGATCGATCGAGGCAACCTTCCTTGAGGATAGTGTCACGAGGGATCGATCGAATCAACAAAGTTGTAGATGGCCTAGACTCTGGTAGATCAAACGAAAGCTGATCCCGATCCAGATGTGCCTAACGTGGATCGATCGCTGACAAGGGTATAGCTAATAGATCCCACTAGTTGAGTACCCCTGAGGCCCATTGAGCTAGGCCCAATTGTAATAATAGTCGAAATACGAGTTCTTACCGTATGTCGATGTTGTAATCTGTATCAGACCCTACCTGATCCTCGAGACCTGGCCACCTATATATAGGGACCAGGAGGGGACGGTGTAGGCCAGATTGAAAGCAAGCCAGGTTAAACACCCAAGTTTACTGTCGATATACACCTGTTTCGACTAACTTTACCTTCGAGTTCATCTGACGCCCTATCTCCCCGATCCTAAGTCCTTCATTTAGGACATTTGTCGAGTTAACCCTCGTCAATTGGCGCCGACCGTGGGGACTCTGGGCGTTGGAATCATGAATTCGACGGCTTTTTCGCTTTTAGCCAACAGCAGCGCAGGAATCGACGGAAATCAAGAGACGGAGCTGACAATCAGAAGTCTAAACATCTTCATCGGACCTTCGGGTTCGACTCACCTCTCGGATCCGATGAAACCAGATCCGTCAGCGAGTGAGCCCGAGGCGAAAGCAATGATGGAATCATCTGAAGGCTCTTCCAGCGAGGCAAACTCGCCGGTCAGCATAGGAGAAGCACAAATCGCAGAAGGCGACGAAATCCAGGAAAAATTCAACACGGAAGTTGAAGCGTTTAAAACGCACAATAATACAAAGGACTTCGCCGCTGGAAGTGGTGGCATCTCCAAAAGAGTACATCAGTTATGCATCATTATCACTGAAGCAGAAGAAGAAAGCAATCACGAGGGAAACGAAGGGGTCGATAGGCAAGTCGACAAAATAAGGGAGCACAACAAAAAGGAGAAGGAGAAGATTCACGTCTCAGCCGGAGAGTGGAGGATCATCATGTCAGCTGTCAATCATGGCACAGAAATACTCGAAGGCTCAAGAAGAGAAGTTCTAATGGGATATCAGTACGCATTACACCAGCACAAGAGGCATGTTTGCGAGAAGTCGAGATAATAACAGTACGTCAAGAGAAGAATATTGGGATGATTATAGTGATGATTCAGAGTACAGCAGGGAAAGCCGCGGAGACCCAAAACACAACAGAGGGACAATAGCGCAAAGTAGAGAGGAAAGGTACTCAAGAAATACGACCCCACAACTAGAGGAGGAGGAAGAAGATTTTGTACAAGAAACACCGGAAGCAGCGTTGATAGCAGCATAGGCATACCTACTAACCACGCGGCCAGAACCCGGAGATCCGTAGGAAGACATGCACCAAGCCGCAATACGAAGCCTCGGGATAGTGGAAGGCAAGATCATGGGAAAAGGTCCAGAGGCAAAGTCGACAAGATACAAGGACGAAAGGAGGAGTTCAAGCACAAATCACATGAAATGAGTCTAGCGAATCATCAGAAGAAGAAAGGCAAAAGAAGAGGAAGGAGGACGCAAGAAATATAATAGCACAGGCTCGAGTAAATAAATCGCGCCATGCATGGAGGGAAGAAAATTATGAAGACGATGAAAAAGAGATGGGCGCGTTGTGCTTTACCCGCAGGGTTCGCAAAACACAGGGACCCAAAGGATTCAGGTTACCACACGACCAGCAAAAATATGATGGGTCGCAGGAACCTACCCTATGGTTGTCGGATTACCTGCAGGCAGTACAGATATTAGGGGGAAGAAAAGCAACAGCAATGCAAAGTTTGCAATTACACCTCACCGGCGCAGCATGGTCCTGGTTGAATACCCTACCCAATGAATCCATCGGAAGCTGGGAAGATATCGAAAGCCAATTCGTAAGGGATTTCCACTCGACATATAAGCGCCCAGCATCACTGGAGGAAGTCAAAGCGTGCGTGCAAAGGAAAGGCAAAACCTTACGTTCTTATATACAACGATGGAGTGTAATCAAAAACTCAGCAGAGGACGTCTCCGACGAAAGAGCAATAGACGCTTTCTCGGCTGGACTTCGTCGCTCAGACCTCGTGGATGAGATAGGAAGAACAAGGCCAGCAACAGTAGCCGAACTAATGGAAGAAGCCAATAGATTTGCTAACGGAGAGGATGCATATAACAATAAAAGAGGACGTTCACCAGAAGTCGACAGAACAAGTAGACAGAGGGGAAGACACTGCAGCAGAGATAACCAAGGAAGGCGAAATTAGGTAGCCACGGGGTACGAAGCAAAGGAACCGGAAGGTTATGAAAATAGGAAGTTCCAAGCAAAAGGAGTAGAAAAACCGAGATACTCCAGCCTTCGGCCGAAGACATGCTATATGGACCTTGTCGAATCCACTACGCGTATCTCGATGGAAAAAGAGTCTCAAACCACCAGATGAAGGATTGTAGAACTTTCCTGAGGTTACAAAGTGCCATGGGTTCAAGCCAAGGAGGATGGCAAGGAGAGAAGCGCGTAAGTCAAGGATATCAAGTACAAAGGCTAGCAAGGCACCTAGAGTCGAAAGTCTACATATCTGCAATGATTCAACCGGTGCCCAAATCAAAGAAAGAGCGAAAGAACATATCCAGGCAAGTAAACCTAGCAATATCATCGCCACCAGCCACTACGGAATACTTGCGGTGGTCAGATCAACTAGTTAGATTCAGCAGGGCAGACCACCCAAGGAAAGTTCCCAGGCCGGGCCACTCGCCAATGGTACTAAAAGCACAAATAGGAGGGTACGACATTGGGAGAGTATTCATGGATGCAGAAAGTGGCATAAATCTAATATATGCTAGAACTCTGAAGGCAATGTGTATCTCGCTGACAAGCCTGAAGCCAACAGATCGTTCTTTCCATGGAATAGTACCAGGAGCCGCAAATTACCCTCTGGGGAAGATAGAACTCGATGTCTGCTTCGGCAGTAGCAGCAACTATCGCAGGGAGAAGTTGGAATTTGAAGTTATGGACTGGCCCTCACAGTACCACGCAATTCTAGGGCGCCCAGCATTTGCAAAGTTCATGGCGGTACCTCACTACGTGTATCTAACGCTAAAAATTCCAGGACCCAAAGGAACGATTACAGTGCAAGGGAGCTTCAAAGTAGCCAACACTTGCGACAAAGAATTCAATAGAATGGCGCAAACTTTCGGCATGACAGCAGAATATGAGAGACTGAAAGGAGAAACCGATCATAATGTGCTACCCGACGTTGGATGATCCCTGCCAGATCAGGCTTTCGACACAACGCAGGACTCGAAGAAAATCCAGGTCCACCCTACGAACCTGAACAAGACAACATCGATTGCAGTAAACCTGGATTCCGCATAGGAAAGCACGCTCATCGAGTTCCTCCATGAGCGTTGGGAAATCTTCGCCTGGTGTCCTTCAGACATGCAAGGGGTTCCCAGGGAACTCGTCGAGCACGCATTTAATGTAGATCCTAAAGCAAAGCCAGTCAAGCAACCATTGCGACGATTTGATGAACCTAAAAGAAGGCGATAGCATCAGAATTGCATAGGCTAGAAAATGCCAGATTTATCAGAGAAATAAAAACTTCGAGTTGGGTATCCAATCCAGTCATCGTACCCAAGAAAAACACAGACGTACAAAGAGTGTGTGTCGACTACAAATCTCTCAATAAGCACTGTCCAAAGGATCCCTTCCCTTTACCCCGCATTGACCAGATAATTGATTCAACAGCGGGATGCGCAAGGCTTTCCTTTCTGGATGCATATTCTGGTTACAACCAGATCAAGTTGAAGAAAGAAGACGAAGAAAAGACAGCTTTCATTACGCCATATGGGGTGTTTTGTTATCAGGTGATGCCCTTCGGCCTAAAAAACGCAGGAGCAACCTATCAACGGATGACGCAAAACTGCCTCGGGAGCCAAATAGGGCGCAACATCCAAGTCTATATCGACGAAGTAGTCATTACAACAAGAAAGGAGGAATCCCTAATCAACGAATTGGCAGAAACCTTCAACAACCTGAACAGGTACAAGCTTAAGCTTAACCCGACAAAGTGTTCATTTGGCGTGTCGGCAGGACAACTCCTAGGGTTCCTGGTGTCAGCACGAGGAATAGAGGCAAACCCAGAGAAAATCCAAGCAATTTTAACAATGGGGAAACCCATGAAACTACACGACACACAAAAACTCGTAGGACGCGTCGTGGCACTAAGTCGTTTCGTTGCTCGATTGGGAGAAAAAGCACTCCCTTTCTATGCACTCATGAAGAAATCAGGTGATAAATTTGAGTGGACAGAAGAAGCAGATGCAGCGTTCGCGCAGCTAAAAAAAGTGCTTTCCACGCCACCAGTGCTGGTCGCACCAAAAGAAAAAGAGCCACTACTACTCTACATCGCCGCAACCCATCAGGCTGTGAGTATAGTATTAGTAGTCGAAAGAAGTGAAAAAGGAAAAGCCCACGGCGTCCAAAGACCGGTATATTTTATCAGTGAAGTTCTTTCTCCAACAAGACAGAGATATCCACACTATCAAAAACTCGCATATAGTGTCTTTACAACAGCACAAAAATTGTGACAATACTTTGCGGTGCACCCAATTATAGTGGTCAATGAAGCACCACTATCGAACATATTGAACAATCCTTCAGCAACAGGACGTGTCTCTTTATGGGGAATCGAATTATCTCCCATGGACATCACGTATGAAAAAAGAAAGGCGATCAAATCACAAATCTTGCCAGATTTCACAGCAGAGTGGTTGGAGTTACAGAGCACGGGACTGCCAGATTTATCGAGTGTATGGACAATGTACTTCGACGGTTCTAAAAGACTCCAAGGCGCAGGCGCAGGAGTAGTCTTGATATCACCACAAGGCGACAAACTAAAGTACGTTTTAAGGATGAGTTTTCCACAGGCCTCTAATAATGAAGCAGAATACGAGGCTTTACTACACGGAATGAAGATGGCCAAGGCGTGCGGGGCAACTCGACTAAAACTATTCGGGGACTCGAACCTCGTCGTCTAGCAAGTTATGAACAGATGCGACACAATCAATGATAACATGATGGCTTACAAGAACTTATATCACTATCTCAAAGGAACATTCGATGGGTGCAAAGTCTCGCACGTCAGTAGAAACAGCAACGAAGAAGCCGACAATCTAGCAAATATTGGGTCACAATGCCTGCCCGTGCCATCTGGAGTCTTCTAGGAAGAAATAGTTGAAAGATCGATAAAAAGCGTCAAAACTTCAACTACTGCAGTAGGCTCGGGGGCTGGTGCAAAAAATAACGAGAGTACACCAGAACCCAAAGAAATCATGATGATAGAAGAGGCATGGATGCAACCATATCTAGCATACATGATGAGTAAGAAGTTGCTAGAAGATGCAGTGGAAGCCAAAAGAATAACTCGACGATCCAAAGCATTTGTCGTGTTACAGGGAAAATTATACAAAAAGAGCATAACTGGCGTTCTACAGCGTTGTGTAACGCCTCAAGAAGGGCAAGTCATACTAAAAGACATACACGCCGGAGTATGTGGCCATCACGCCAGCAGCAGGGCAATAGCGGCGAAAGCATTTTGAGCAGGATTCTATTGGCTAACGGCCATCGAAGACGCGAAAGATATAGTTCGAAAGTGTGAAGCGTGTCAAAGATTCGCATCTCGGCCACACGCGCCAGCAGCAGAGTTACAACCAATACCATTGTCTTGGCCTTTTGCACAATGGGGCCTCGACATGGTAGGGAAGTTACACAAATCTTGGCCAGGAGGGCATGTCTACATGTTAGTGGCAGTCGACAAATTTACCAAGTGGGTAGAAGCGGCCCCGGTAACAACTCAAGATTCGATGGCAGCAATCAATTTCATCAAGTCAATAGTTTTTCGCTTCGGAGTACCATACAGCATCATCACAGATAACGGGACAAACTTCACTTCAAAGGAATTCAAGAATTATTGCGAAGGATTGGGAATCAAACTTCACTTCCATAGCACACCCGAAGACAAACGGGCAAGTCAAATAAGCCAATGGCCTAATATGCAACGGAATAAAAAAGAGGCTTTTAGCACCTCTAGAGAAAGCCAAGAGCACTTGGGTAGAAGAGTTGCCCTCCGTACTTTAGAGTCTAAGAACTACGCCTAATGCAGCTACTCAAGAAACTCCCTTTTTCCTGGTCCACGGCGCAGAAGCCGTGCTTCCAGTTGAGATTACGCATGAAGCTCCAAGAGTAATGGCATACGACGAGGTAACCTCAACAGAAGCGCTACAAGACGACGTCGATGCACTGGATGAAGCAAGAGATAAAGCACTGGAAAGAGCCACGTAGTATCAACAGAGCCTGCGAAACTACCACAGTAGTCGAGTTCGTCTGCGATCTTTTGTGGTGGGAAATTTAGTCTTACGACTTAAGCAAGATGGCCACAGCAAGTTAGAGTCCCCTTGGGTGGGACCTTACATCGTCACAGAAGTAATACCAGGAGGAGCTTATCGACTACAAGAAAAGAAGATGGGAAAAGATGAAAGCAACCCGTGGAATGCGACGCAGCTACGGCGTTTCTACGCATAGAAGAAATTTAGTGACATCAGTAACTTCGAGTTGACCCTCTGAACCCAGAACACGAGGCCACAGGTCGGGTTCCTTGGGTTAACTCAACAAATTGTACAGATATTTTACTTTTCCACTCGGGGGCTCCATCCCTCGGGTCGTACGAAAGAAAGTTCAATACAGTATGGTGATCTTTCAAAGACATAATACTAGGTTGTGAAACAACCCGATATTCTTGAAACGATATAATTGGTTCAAATGAACCCGATAACATATATATATCATACCTCGGAATGACGATCTGTTCCCATGGTCTATGCAAACACAAAGCATAAACTCAAATACGATTATTTATTACAGCTAGCACAACAACAAGGCAACTCGAAAAGGATATTACATAAGGAAATTCTAGTGGAAGTGCACTTCAGCCTCGTACTCCTTCTAGCATTGAGTACAGTCGAAGATCTTCACATCAAACTTCGACGTGCCAATATGAAAGTCAAAGGTCATGAAGAAACCTCGCTGGATGTCGTGATCATCCACAAACTATGACCAGCCGCCCTTGAAGTACTATTCGCCAGCGCCATCATACCAGACTTCCACCTTGTAGGGAGTTCCTCCCCCAGAGTGTTCACGAAGAATTGCTTCACGCAACTCCCGCCCATCCATGAACTTGGTGAACTTTAGCGGCAGCCGTTGAATTTCACGGCACTACGCGCCGGCAATACAGAAAAAGGAGTATATCCTCGGCCGAGGAGGAGAAGTGTTACCAGGAGGTGCGCTTGGACCTGGGATAGCGCAAGGCACCTTTGGTTTATTCTTACTCCCGACCGGGCGGCCGGGACGCCGCTTCACTGGAACGGACGATGAAGATCCTGCAGCATCTGGTGCTATCTTGTTCTTGCTGCCATGAGGACGGCCACGACCACGTGGCACCGACGGGATGCTGAGGTTCAGACGGGATCCATCTACATCAGCCATGAAGACAAGTTGGGAGAAAAGAAACCCTAGATGAAGAAGAAGATGATGCGGCGGAGGAGGAATCTGTTTAGGGTTTTTACCCTCGCCAAAGGTGCTTTATTTATAAGCATATGTTAACAGGCCTCCGCGAAAACAAGGCCCATAAAATATTTACAAAGGAGTTAAATTCTGCACATAGCAGATGATAATAATAAATTAAAAAGAATGTATCAAAGAAAGTACGGGAAACCTCACCTTGGACTCGGGGGCTTATAACAAGAAGAAGAAGGAATAGAGGAAGTCAATTTGTTCCTATGATTGACTACAAGTATCCAACCATAGCCTCGGGGGCTACTCCCATCGGGAGCGCTGAGCGCGCACCCGATAGAAAAATAAAGAAGCAGCAATAAAGATGAAGAAGCTATGGTAAAGGAATTGATGAATGCGGTACGAGCCGCTCAACATTTCGACAACTATGAAACTTCGACTACATAGTCGACGAAATATATAGCGGCCACTCCCATCAGGAGCTACTCGTGAGAAGTTAATATAACTTAATTTTTTTTGGATATTCCATCAGTCAAACAAGACTGCGACATGTGATTCTCGAGTTACGTTATCGCAACGAAACTCGAATGCCGTGATTTATCACGAAGGTAAGACCCCGGGATCCGTCCTGTGTGGCCTGGTATACACACATGGATGCGCTCTGCTGGTATGTATCCGTGTCTACGACGCGAAGAAACTCCTAGTGGACGCACTGGGTACCCTGAGAACCACTGGGACTCATTCTTTGTAAGTCCTAAATGCGGCAAAAGAATGGGTTTGACCGGTATCCCGAATTCAAGTCCAAGGGGATTGAATTTGAAGTAGGTGGCAAGTATCTGTTCCGGCAGTTAACTGACCTCTTGATCCGTCAGAGTTGTCAGGCTTGTTCGTCAAAACCCCTTGCAAAATATTATCATGAAAATAAGTCCAAAGACCAAGTCGAAGATTTGAAGATGTGAAGAAGTCGAAGAATTGATCGAAGTCAAAGATTTAAAGATTAGAGATTCAACCTAAATCTACAATTCTGGTAGAATCTCAGGGGCTACTGACAAGGGTATAGCTAATAGATCCCACTAGTTGAGTACCCCTGAGGCCCATTGAGCTAGGCCCAATTGTAATAATAGTCGAAATACGAGTTCTTACCGTATGTCAATGTTGTAATCTGTATCGGACCCTACCTGATCCTCGAGACCTGGCCACCTATATATAGGGGCCAGGAGGGGACGGTGTAGGCCAGATTGAAAGCAAGCCAGGTTAAACACCCAAGTTTACTTTCGATGTACACCTATTTCGAATAACTTTACCTTTGAGTTCATCCGACGCCCTATCTCCCCGATCCTAAGTCCTTCATTTAGGACATTTGTCGAGTTAACCCTCGTCAATCACACCTGCCAAGGAACGCCCCAATGCAACTAATTGCTGTCAACGAAGAAATCCGATCTGCCTTTGAAGAACAATCACCAACCAATCTGATCTGAAAACTACCCATGAAGAACAATTAGCAGATCAATCAACAGAAAACACTCGCCGTGAGTGTAACATCCCAGCATGTAGGACAATTTTGGGGTAGATTAGAGGGCGTTTGTGCATATCATCTGAAATTATGGGATTTTTTCACGCTTTTATCACTAAAACCTAAGAGGGATTGAGTCTCCCTTTGAGGGGGGATGGTATACTCTCGAAGTGCGAAAGAATTCGAGATGACCTCTTTTGATCACTTATTTGTGGGGAAGGGATGAAATTCAATAAATAAAAACCTAAGTATAAGTTATGAATTCAAACTTGACTTTGAATTATGAAATTTGATTTTGAATTTAAAAGGCACATTTAGAAAGGATAAACATTTAATTAGAAGGAAAACTTGAACTTTATTGATCATCAACACAAGATACAATGTCTTTACAAAATTTCGAGAATAAAAGAATAATTACAACAGTGGACAGAATAGAAGGGAATATTACAACAATGTATAAAAGGAGACAAGGAAATTAATTCCTATAACTAATAGTCGTATTTCCTTTCTTCGCTTTTCTTCTTCTTTTGTTACCTGCAAATAACACAAGGAAAAACCAAAAGACAGAAATACAAGTGGCAGCTAAAAATAAGGGTAACCACTGTAGATAATCATCAGGGAGCCAAGCTTATCATCATAGGCCGTAGGGGGTAAATATCTCGGCCAGCATGGACCAAACAAGCAAGCACATAGCTCACTCATCGATTGCATGCACAGAGGTGTCAAGACAGAGTAAACTGAAACCAGTTTAAATAGAGCATTGTTAGTGAAGTTTGGCCGGCCAAGGCAAGTCATAGCCGACCACCACACCACCACAGCAACACACCAACACACCACCACAACATCACAGTTCAAAACATCACTGTGAGCATCACAGCCAGCAACACCACCACACAATCCACCCTGCTCATGAGTTGAGCAACAGGGAAGGATTCACCACCACCAGCACAGCATCAAGAACCAAACCAGCAAACCAAAGCCAAGATGATTACTTAGCTAAATTAGGAATCAGGTCAAGCAGCTAGGAGGAGCAGGCTTGCCACAAGAAGCAGGAAATCAGGACCAGAAGAACAAGCTACTCTTCAAACAGCAGGTTACTACTGCTCACAGTCATGCACATCACCTGGGAGTTAAACCCATAGGTTTACACTCCAGGGAAGCCATTCATGGCACAACCACACTGACAATCAAGCAAGGCTTGATAATTCAAAACCTTGGTCATCATTTGGATGTCCAGGAGGCCATGACCTTGATAGCAAGGCCATCCACAGCACCTACTCCACAATCATGGGTCTTATCTGGGAATTTCTCAAAGGAAATACTCACAGAAATAAGAAGTCAAGGAAGTGGCACATGGGTTGCCTAGACTAGCAAGATTATAACCTAAGCCTATTAATCCATCAGCTTTACCAACAAAGTTGGTTAAGTATGTAGTAAGCATCTGGGAAAGTGGACAGGGACACTTTCAAACAGCAAGCCACCAGCAAATCACTACAAAGAGTGATTCACACTGAAAATCATCAAGTTTAGCAGCCAGCACCCAACAGCCACTGTGCACACCTCAGAGAGGCATCACAGTGAAACAAATAGCCAGAAGCTATTGCAAGAGCCACCATGTCATCCACTAAACCTAGCTTCACTGCTAGAGAGTAATCAAGCTCAACAGAAGAGGGGTTTGCATCACTGAAACCAGCACAACAGTAGATCACTGCAAGAAAGTGTAGTGAAGCTGTTACTTCACAACTTAAGTGAACAATAGCATCCAGAGGTAACTGCAAACCATAGGTGACTTCAGTCATAGAATAATTTCCTAGCTAGCAGCCAACACGCATGGAATTGCAAGATTGAGTCAAGCTAAAGCTTGATCACAAACTTCTCCAGTGCACACAGAAGAGAACCAGCTAAACCACATAAACTGACAGTAAGTGATACGTCTCAAACAAATTTTTTGATGCTCTATGCTTGTTTATACACCATTTGCTTTGTGTTTTGTTACACTTCATGGCATTTTTATGCATTTTCCGGAACTAACCCACTAACGAGATGCCACAGTGCCAGTTCCCTGTTTTCTGCTATTTTTGTGTTTCAGAAAAGCTACACAGGAAATATTCTCAGAATTGGACAAAACAAAAGCCAAACCTTCTATTTTTCCAGAAGCGTCACAACGTCCAAAGATGAGACGGGGGAGGAGAGGCCAGGAGCCAGGCTCACCCTAGGGCGGCGTGGCCCAGCCCCTGGCCGCGCCACAAGGGGGTGAGACCAGCTGGTCCACCCTCTGATGCCCCCCTTTCGCCTATATATTCCCCTCGACGGGAAAAACCTAAGGGACAGATCGCTTTTCCTCGAAACATACTGCAAGTCATCGCCATCGTTGTCGCGAGATCGGGAGGATCCAGGAGCTCTTCCCGACACCCTGCCGGAGGCCTTCTCCACCACCATGGTCGCCTCCGGAGTAATATGTGAGTAGTCTACCTTAGACTACGGGTCCATAACAATAGCTAGATGGTCGTCTCCTCCACCATGTGTGATAGGGCAAAGGTGTCCGATCTTTCGATGAGATCTTGATATGTCGATTTGGTGGGTGGAGTCAATGCTTGACGATCCGACTACATGTGCGAAGCTCGTGCGCCAATGCAATCGCTAGGACAATCTCCGGGAGTTACTGATCTTGCGGATGCACGATCAGCCTGACCAGCGAGGGTCTTAATTCCTACCTGAAATCGAGAACAAGTAAGAACTAATACTGCAATCAAGATATTGTGGATGAAAGATGTATGCTTTATTCAAAGGGTGGGATTCCGAATAGGCGGTCTTCTGGGCGATTGGCCTCAAAAGTCGAGCACGTAGTTGCAGCAATGGCTAACTTTAGTCTAAACAAAATCCGAGTTCTAATGACGGCTATGGGGGGTATTTGAGGAGGAAAAGGTAGGGGTGCGACCAGCCATGGGTATGGAGGTCGAAAAGGTAGTGGCTGTCTTATTTGCTGCGAAAATTACATGGGCCTGGCCCAAAAATAGAAGTGACGCAGCACCATATTTATCTATGGACGAATTTATGAAGTAGCTCTTTGTATACTTCGTCCAAGTCTTCATCCTTCATTATGGTGGCTTCAAAGTTCTGAAATCTCCACTCGTGGCATCTTCTTCCATCCTCAAACGCTTGCTGCCATCTCCATGCACGATCATGCTCCAATGCTTGTCCCTCTCATCCATGCTAGGTCCATCATTCCTAAGAGTAACAAACATATCTGATTTAGGCAACATCATATTCTCATGTATGTGAGAAAGAGGTCCAAGAAACGAAAGTACCTGATAGTTAAGTTGCTTGGCACGAGCTCGAGTGATAGGTCCTTGTATGAGTTCCACTGTAGGTGGAGCGGGTGTATCAATAGATGGGATGTCCTCATCATGCTCCCCTTCTTGAATTGAAGTCGTCCTCGACGCAACCTCATCTTCTTCACCGAAGTAAGGCTTTAAATCTGCAATGTTAAATGTAGGACTTACCGTACCAAAATCTGCAGGAAGCTCAAGTTTATATGCATTATCATTGATTTTCTCTATCACCTTAAAAGGACCATTAGCACGTGGCATTAACTTAGACTTGCGCAAATCAGGAAAATGATCTTTGCGCAAATGCAACCAAACAAGATCACCAACCTCAAACACAACATGCTTTCGTCCTCTATCCCCAGTAACTTTATACTTAACATTCATGCGTTCTATGTTGTCTTTAGTAGTTGCATGCAATTTTAAAATCAATTCAGCACGCTGTGTAGCATCGAAATTATTTTGCACTGAAGATGGTAAAGGCAACAAATCAATAGGTGCACGTGGAACAAAACCATAGACAATCTGAAAAGGGCTCATCTTTGTGGTAGAATGCAGTGAACGATTATAAGCAAATTCAATATGAGGCAAACACTCTTCCCACAATTTTAAGTTCTTCTTTAAAACAGCCCGCAACATGGTAGATAAAGTTCTATTAACTACTTCAGTTTGTCCATCAGTTTGGGGATGACATGTAGTACTAAACAGCAATTTAGTCCCCAACTTAGCCCATAAACATCTCCAAAAGTGGCTAAGAAATTTAGTATCATGGTCAGAAACAATGGTATTTGGCACACCATGCAAACGAACGATATCACAAAAAAACAAATCAGCAATGTGCGCAGCATCATCGATCTTGTGACAAGGAATAAAGTGTGCCATCTTAGAAAACCGATCCACAACAACAAAAATACTATCCCTCCCCTTCTGTGTACGAGGTAATCCCAAAACAAAGTCCATCGAAATATCCTCCCAGGGAACACTAGGAACAGGAAGAGGCATATATAAACCATGTGGATTAAGGCGAGACTTAGCTTTTTGACAAGTACTGCAGCGTGCCACGAATCTCTCAACATCTCGCCGCATGCGTGGCCAAAAGAAGTGTGCAGGAAGAACATCCTCCGTCTCCTTGACACCAAAGTGTCCCATTAATCCTCCTCCATGCGCCTCCTGTAACAACAAAAGACGAATGGAACCATCTGGGATGCATAGTTTGTTAGCACGGAACACAAATCCATCATTAAGGATGAATTTGTTCCATGTTCTACCATCTCTACAATTCTGCAACACATCTTTAAATTCAGCATCATGCAAGTATTGTTCCTTTATAGTTTCCAATCCAAAAAAATTGAAGTCAAGCTGATAAGGATCAACGTGATCCGAAGGGGGTTTGGCCCAATCTTTCACGGCGATCAAGATAGAAGGTAGATGAACTCAGCCGTTGAGCAGATTAGATCTACTCCACGAACTGCAAAACAGATCCTTGCAAATCAGCAAGCAAAACCAACGATATTGGTGTCCCCCGACATGGGACCTTTTTCCTGTCTATTCTTAACTCGAAAATTCAACTCCCCCATACATTGGTGTGCACCCCTCTGGCTTTATAGTTGCAGCCGACCTCCCTATTACTTGACTTACAAGCAAAAAACGAAAATAGGAAATAAAATAAACTCAAACACACGGACCCACTTTTCCTAAATAGAAAATAAAACAATACACTAAAATAAAAAGACTCTTTTGTAGGTGCACCACCATCTTCAACATGCTGCTAGGTGGTCCCCAACCGGACTCCTTCAAGGACAACACGCTCCACCAATATTGCACTCCAATTGCGTCCCTAGCATTTTCCTTGCGTGGTAGAAATAGGAACAAAAACTTTATCTTGATAGTATCAGCAACAACATAACCAGGGATAGCATAGTAAGCACTATCATGCATGGGAGACGCCACATCATCCTCCCCTTCTTCAGGCAAACCCGTCCTCGGTTTTGAGTCAGTCTCCAAAGTAGCAACATCATCTCTAGATTGAGTAGGCCTGGTAAGAATTGCTTCAGCTTCAACTTCTTTTGTCCTCGCGTCCTCTTCATCTTTCTTTTTCTGCAGCCTATCATCTCTCCAAGTCCGATACATCTTAATATCCATAGACAACAAATTATATGTCTTGTTGCCATAGGGGAAAGAATACTTGACATAATTGTAGGCATCATCCATGTGGTAAACTGCACCTTGGGCGTTGTACCATGGTCTTCCAAGCAGGAGATGACACGATATAATGTGCACAGGAACCACATCGCACAAAACCTCAACTGATAAGTTTCCCAGCAAAAATTGAACCTTAGTCTGGTGTGTAATGCTGAGGTTGTCCCCGCCCCAGTGCAGCAGGTAAGGGTGTGAATGAAGCATTGTTGGCAGCTCTAACTTCTCCACCAACTCAAGACTTGCAACATTGAACGGATTCTTGTAGTCGAGTGTCAACGCACAAGCTCTGTCTCGCACAATAGCTTTTGTATGAAATAACCTGTCTCCATAGCCTTCCTCTTCTAGCCAAAACCCCGTGGATGGATAAATCAGATCAGCCATGGTGTCAGGACAGGGAAATTTAAGAGCTTGATAACAATCCGATACCTCCGTGTGAACTATCTCCATAACACCGGTCACCATAGCTGCTTGACGACAAAACGCACTAGTGCCAAGGCAGAGAAACACAAGCAACGCCTACCAAGGCAGCACACAGCAGGGATATGCGGACGAACGAACACAGCAGAAAGTTGCGACAGAAAACTGAACCTGCACTCGCTATCACGGCAGAATGGTGTCGAAAAATTGTGGCGCGGCAGCGAACTCTGAGAAACGGTGTCCCAGTAGGAAGAAAAACACAGCGGCAGAAATCGCACGCTCGAAAACCAATGAGGAATTCCGAGGTCTGATCGTAAGCAATCAATTCCACAGCTTCTTTTCCCTTTCTGGGTTAGCAGAGATCGTCAGGAGTTCTTCGTGTCGCTGGAGGACGGAGATCGTCTGGGGGCAGGCGAGCCAGCGATCGAAACCTGAGACCGATCAGGCGAGGCGCTTCCGTGGGGCACGTCGAGCCCAGAAGTTGGGCCGGCCCACGATGTAGACCGTGTGGCGCGCAGCGATTCCTGGGCGAGCGAGGACTTCGCTGCCCCTGGGCGCGATCCCTGTTCGTGGAAAAAAACAGCGACCCGCCCTGGGCGCGATCGAGCGGGCGAGCAGGGCGCCAGGGAGCCAGACGGCCTCTGCCCTTGTGCGAGCGGCCGCCGCTTCTTTTTTTTTTGATCGATATCATGCTCTTTTCTTTGTCTATAGCCGATCAGATCTAAGAAGAACTCCCGCAAAGAAGTGATCAGATTAGATCTTGATCTAGCCAGAGGAAATCTTGTAGCGCCTGGACTCCACACAAAGCGATGGGTATCGAGCAACACAAACACTGATGTAAACTCCAGCGAGAACCAACAGCGCGCTTACGTTGGAGATTGCAATCCGATCCTCAGCCACCGACGATGAAAACAATCCAAGCTGATCTGAAAACTCAGCAAACCAGTAGATAAATCTCAGCAGTAAATTCGCCGTGAGAAACCCAACAAATCTGATACCAAGATGATAAGGATCAACGTGATCCGAAGGGAGTTTGGCCCAATCTTTCACGGCGATCAAGATAGAAGGTAGATGAACTCAGCCGTTGAGCAGATTAGATCTACTCCACGAACTGCAAAACAGATCCTTGCGAATCAGCAAGCAAAACCAACGATATTGGTGTCCCCCGACATGGGACCTTTTTCCTATCTATTCTTAACTCGAAAATTCAACTCCCCCATACATTGGTGCGCACCCCTCTGGCTTTATAGTTGCAGCCGACCTCCCTATTACTTGACTTACAAGCAAAAAACGAAAATAGGAAATAAAATAAACTCAAACACACGGACCCACTTTTCCTAAATAGAAAATAAAACAATACACTAAAATAAAAAGACTCTTTTGTAGGTGCGCCACCATCTTCAACATGCTGCTAGGTGGTCCCCAACCGGACTCCTTCAAGGACAACATGCTCCACCAATATTGCACTCCAATTGCGTCCCTAGCATTTTCCTTGCGTGGTAGAAATAGGAACAAAAACTTTATCTTGATAGTATCAGCAACAACATAACCAGGGATAGCATAGTAAGCACTATCATGCATGGGAGACGCCACATCACAAGCTGAGATAGCATAGTATAGCGGCGCGATAAAGCATCAGCAATAACATTATCTTTACCCTTTTTGTGTTTGATAACATAAGGAAAAGATTCAATAAATTCAACCCACTTTGCATGGCAACGATTCAATTTTTCTTGACTATGAATATGCTTCAAAGATTCATGATCCGAATGTATAACAAATTCTTTAGGCCATAAATAATGTTGCCAAGTTTCTAATGTCCAAACCAGCGCATATAATTCTTTATCATAAGTAGAATAGTTCAGACTAGGCCCACTCAATTTTTCACTAAAATATGCTACAGGTTTGCCCTCTTGTAATAACACACCTCCCAAACCAATTCCACTAGCATCACATTCAAGTTCAAACATCTTATTAAAATCAGGAAGTTGGAGTAATGGAGCATGTGTTAACTTATCTTTCAGTATCATGAAGGCCTCTTGTTGTGCATCGCCCCAAACAAAGGGCACATCCTTCTTTGTGAGCTCATTCAATGGTGCAGCAATAGAACCAAAATCTTTGACAAAGCGCCTATAAAACCCAGCAAGACCTAGAAAACTCCTCACTTGTGTGACCGTCTTGGGCTATGGCCAATTCGCAATAGCTTCAATCTTGGCTGGATCAACTTCAATTCCCTATTCTGTAACAACATAACCAAGAAAAGCAACTCTATTTGTGCAAAAACTGCACTTCTCCAGATTACCATACAAACATGCATCACGTAAAGCATTGAAAACAGCACGTAAATGATCCAAATGGTCCTCTCAAGATTTGCTATATATGAGAATGTCATCAAAATATACCACCACAAAATGACCAATAAAAGCACGTAAAACTTTGTTCATCAGTCGCGAGTTAAACCAAACGGCATTACTAACCACTCATATAAACCGAACTTAGTTTTAAAAGCTATTTTCCATTCATCTCCTAAGTGCATACGAATTTGGTGGTAACCACTACGCAAATCAACTTTAGAGAACATAATAGAACCACTCAACTCATCCAGCATGTCATCCAAACGAGGTATAGGGTGACGATATCGAATGGTAATATTATTAATAGCTCGACAATCAGTACACATGCGCGAAGAACCATCTTTCTTAGGTACTAAAATAATAGGAACAGCGCATGGACTAAGAGACTCACGAATATAACCTTTGTCCAATAAACTCTGGATTTGTCGTTGGATCTCTTTTGTTTCTTCAGGATTGGTGCGATATGGCGCACTGTTGGGCAGTGAGGCTCCTGGAATCAAATCAATTTGGTGTTCTATCCCACGAATAGGTGGAAGTCCAGGTGGAACATCTTGTGGAAAAACGTCCATGTATTCCTGCAAAAGGTTAGCAACCGCAGGTGGCAAAGAAGGAGGTATATCCTCAAATGAAAACAGAACTTCTTTGCAAACAATGGCATAGCATGGAGTAATGTTTACATCAATTTCAGCAAGATCAGATTTGCTAGCAAGTAAACAAGGGTTCTTCAAACGAATTTTAGTAGCATGGTTAGAATCAGATTTAGAAGAATGCTTAGGGGGTACAAAATCTACAGCAATAATCTGATTCTCACTCTTATGTTTGTCCTCGTTTTTTAATCTACTAGCTCTAGCAAGATCATCTTTCAAAATTTGTTCCGGAGTCATGGGTTTAAGTCCAATTTTCTTGCCAGCATGTGTAAGAGAATACTGATTAGTTTTACCATTATGTACAGATTCTCTATCAAATTGCCATGGTCTACCAAGTAACAAAGAACAAGCTTGCATAGGTACAACATCACAATCAACAAAATCTGAATAGGTACCAATAGTAAAATGCACACGTGCAGTTCTTGTTACCTTGAGCTTACGGGAGCTCTCAAACCATTGAATGTAATAGGGGTGAGGTCGTTGTCGTGTGGGTAGAGCAAGCTTCTCCACCATGTCAATACTAGCCAGATTGTTACAACTCCCTCCATCAATGATGATCCAGATAGCTCTCTCCTTAACAACGCCTCTTGTTTGAAACAAATTGTGGCGTTGATCATGCTCGGCTTTGCTCAATTGCACACTCAAGACACGTTGTGCAACTAAACTCTTGTATTGATCAGCAGTTTCAGCTCCCATTACCTCCATCTCCTTGTCAGAATCAGAATTGGCACCATCACGTGCCGCAATAAGTGCCAATGTATCATCATCAAAATCACTCGCAGAGTCATATTCACCATCTTCAAGCACCACCATCACACGTTTGGTTCTACATTCTTTTTCGATGTGACCAAACCCAAAACATTTGTGACATTGAATGTCGCGAGTCTTCCCTGTGGAGGCCATGGAAGAAGAACTCTGTGTCGGACCAGCAGATGGTGATGGAGCAGGAGCAGGTGGCGTTCTTGATGTTGGCGTGGTATATTTGGAGGTGGAAGGACCTGGTGCATCCCCACGAGAAGGTGGAGCTGATTGGCGCGCAGACCATGAAGAAGTACGACCTGCAGAATTATTAGCTCTTCTCCATGATGGTTGACGATCCTGCACTTCAAGTTCAGCTTTGCAAGCAAGATGAAATAAACGAGTAATAGTGTTGTACTCCTTATAGTCTAAAATATGCTGAATCTCCTTATTTAAACCACCAAAGAAACGTGCAAGCATAGCTTCATTATCCTCTACAATACCACAACGAATCATGCCCGTTTGTAACTCTTGATAATACTCTTGTACGGAATTTTTGCCTTGTTCTAAATGAGTTAATTTTTTAAGCAAGTCCCGTTGATAATGTGGAGGTACAAAACGAGTACGCATGTCATGTTTTAGACCAAGCCAAGTAGCAGGAATATTAGCATGATTGACTCGACAATGTTCAGACCACCAGATAGAAGCAAAATCTGTAAATTCACATGTAGCAGCACTAACACGCAAATGCTCAGGGTAGCGTAAACATGCAAAACGTTGCTCTACTTCTAATTCCCAAGTGAGATATGCATCAGGATTATATCTACCCTCAAATGGCGGAATATTTAATTTCAGCTTGGCCACATGTTCATCATCACGTACCGGACGCGGAGGCGGACGAGCGTTGCGGTTGTATTGCCACGGACGGCCAGGTGCAGGTTGTTGGACCTCGTCCTCCTCGAGCTCGTTTTCATCTTCAAACTTGTTTTCCCCCTCGTCAGCAGCATATCCATTCTGGGTGGCCGCCTCCGTAGCGGCCACAGCAGCTGCCGCGGCTGTAACGGTACCCGCAGATGGCGGTATAAGAGGAACGCGGCGAGCACGTGGTACATGGACGCCCGGCTGTGGCTATAGTGGTAAACGAGCCAGGACTTCCTAGAACTTGGCATCGAGCTTGGTGTTGAAGGATGCCTCAAGGCCAGCAATCTTGTCCATCGCATCAGAAAGCTTGGAATCAACATCACCCAAGCGTGTGTCCACATCTTGTGCACGCCCCACCAATAGCCGAGTGAAGTGGGCATGCAACTCTGCAGTAGTCATCTTCTCTGAATCAACATCATCCTTCGTGGTTCCTGTCATGGTTAGCATAGAAGCAAGCACAAATATATATACCTACGCACTACGGAATATGGTGGAAACACGCGTAATCCGTCAAGCGGTATGCAAAGCTCTTACAAGTTCTTACCAAACAGGAGGAAGGTGATGTGCAACCAGCAAAGAGCAGCAACTCCCAAAATTGCACAAAGCGATTACCAGGTGTCGATACAAAGCACGTGCAGAAATATGTGGAGCTGTAGGAAGGCTTATATGGTAGCAAAAATAGCAAATATCAAAACAACAATGCAATGTTGAAAGAATGCTCAACCACGGTACTGTGCTGGTCCTAGGCTATACCGTGCTAGAGACGCGAGCCGAGAAAACTAAGAAAGTCACGGCGTGGCACAACAAGCAGAAAGAAACAGCTCCAAAGCAAGATATAAGTGAAGATCTGCAGGAATTTTCAGGTCTGAAACTTTCGAGGGCAAAAACTCGACCTTCCCGGCCTTTTTGGGCGTTCTGAGTGTCACACAGCGACAAAGTTAGATAGAACTTTTCGTGCTGAACATTTTGAGTGGTCGCATGTCGAAAACGGAGTTCGTATGCAAAAGTTACGACCAGTTGAAGTTTGCTGTCGAAAACTGTCAAAAACTGATGAAACTGTCCAAATCGGACTAGATTCGGACTGGACTAGTAGGAACGGGTCAAACCGACTTGGATGCGGATTTGACTTTTTTTTTCTCCCTCTCGCCTGGCGACCAAAACTTAACTCACGGACTCTGAAAAAGGCACGGATGAAATTGGGAGGAACGAACAAAATCGAATTGGAAGTTGGTGGCGGAAGTATATGGCGTGGTGGTGGAAGGATATGGTGGAGCAGTGGTGCAAACGTGCGGCGGCGGCGTGACTATGGTGATTCGAACTCGAAACTCTAAAGGAACAGACACTAAGACTAGCGACTCGACACGCGGATGCAGACACAAATTCAACGATGCAAACTGAAAAGACAATGCAAAGGCTCGGATGGTTTATGGGACGAGATGATCTAAACCCTAACTGTAATTTTGGCTTTTTCGTGGTTTATAGGTATGAACACAGATGCAATCTAAACTACGAAAATAGTAAATCTCACCGAGCAACCTGAAATCTGATACCACTTGATAGGGCAAAGGTGTCCGATCTTTCGATGAGATCTTGATATGTCAATTTGGTGGGTGGAGTTCGTGCTTGACGATCCGACTACACGTGTGAAGCTCGTGCGCCAATGCAATTACTAGGACAATCTCTGGGAGTTACTGATCTTGCGGATGCACGATCAGCCTGACCAGCGAGGGTCTTAATTCCTACCTAAAATCGAGAACAAGTAAGAACTAATACTGCAATCAAGATATTGCGGATGAAAGATGTATGCTTTATTCAAAGGGTGGGATTCTGAATAGGCGGTCTTCTTCTGGGCGATTGGCCTCAAAAGTCGAGCTCATAGTTGCAGCAATGGCTAACTTAGGCTAAACAAAATCCGAGTTCTAATGACGGCTACGGGGGGTATTTGAGGAGGAAAAGGTAGGGGTGCGACCAGCCATGGGTATGGTGGTCGAACAGAACCCTAACAGGCCTTTTCTCCTTAAATTCGGACTCCTAAAAGTGGCTGTCTTATTTGCTGCGAAAATTACATGGGCCTGGCCCAAAAATAGAAGTGACGCAGCACCATATTTATCTATGGATGAATTTATGAAGTAGCTCTTTGTATATTTCGTCCAAGTCTTCATCCTTTAATATGGTGGCTTCAAAGTTCTGAAATCTCCACTCGTGGCATCTTCTTCCATCCTCAAACGCTTGCTGCCATCTCCATGCACGATCATGCTCCAATGCTTGTCCCTTTCATCCATGCTAGGTCCATCATTCCTAAGAGTAACAAACATATCTGATTTAGGCAGCATCATATTCTCATGTATGTGAGAAAGATGTCCAAGAAACGAAAGTACCTGATAGTTAAGTTGCTTGGCACGAGCTCGAGTGATAGGTCCTTGTATGTGTTCCACTATAGGTGGAGCGGGTGTATCAATAGATGGGATGTCCTCATCAATGTGCTTCATGTTTAGATATTGTGAGCTGCCTATCATGATCAAGATCATCTTTATGCAATTCTACATGTTGTGTTTGTCGGGATCCGATGAGTATTTGTACTATGTCAAGTTGATGTGCTGAATATTATCTTTTGTTATCTCTATGTTATTTATGATCTTGCATGCTCTCCGTTGCTAGTAGATATCTTGGCCGAGTAGATGCTAGTGACTCCAAGAGGGAGTATTTATGCTCGATAGTTGGGTTCATGCCTCTAGTAATATGGGGGAGTGACAGAAACCTCTAAGGTTGTAGATGTGATGTTGCCACTAGGGAGAAAACAAAATTATTGTGTCCAAGGACATTTGTTTTGTTTACTTTACGCACTTTGCTTAATGCAGTTATCCGTTGTTTGAAACTTAATACCTAATGTTTGCTCGGACGATATTCGGAGGGTGGATTATTAGTCATAGATGCAGTTGGATTACGGTCTATGTATTTTGTTGTAATGCCCTGAGTGAATCGCATAGTGATCCTCATGACATATGTACGCTATCTTTACTCTATCAATTGCCCAACTGTAATTTGTTTACCCAGCATGTTGTTATTTATCTTATGGAGAGACACCACTAGTGAAATGTGGACCCTGGTCCAATTTCCTTTACATTGCTATTACCGTTTACTTTTACTCGCATTATTTACATTCCTGCATACTATTATCTTTTACCACTCAATACGCTCAATCCTTTGTTTACAGCAAACCGGTGAGATTGACAACCTCATCGTAAGTTGGGGCAAGGTTCTTGGTTGTGTTGTGTGAAGGTTCCACGTTGCTGCTGGTGCAAAGCAAAGCCCTGGACGAGGCGCCATATAAATTGTCTGGAGATGTCGCGAAGCTAGCAAGCATCACCTTCTGAAGTTTGGCTTTCTCCTACTGGTTCGATAAACCTTCGTTTCACAACTGAGGGAAACTTGCTGTTGTGCTCATCATACCTTCCTCTTGGGGTTCCCAACTGGGTGCCTACACTGCACCATGAGTAAGACAGAGGTAATTGAACACATAGTTATCCATGCACTTGATGTTAATAACCAAGACAAGCTACTAAGAAAATTCGTGAGTCTAGCTACTAACATGTAACACCCTACTTTTTGTAAGACAAGTTAAGACCAAGTTAATGCTTTATCTAGGATAAAATTTAAACTTTTGATAATATTGTACGTGCTTGTGTGCATGTGTGCTAGGGTTTGAGAACTCATGTGTGGGTATGCATGATTTCATGTGTATTTATGTGTTGCTATTAAATCTTTTATTTTAGAATTCTTTCTTCTTAAATTCTTGCAAGTTTGAATTAATATGTGTGAGTGGTTTGCAAACTTTTCAAGGGTCATTCAAACTTAGGTAGATCAAATTCAAAACCTTGCATAGCTTGATCTACACAAACATTTCATGTGAGATATTTTCTCTCATTTTCTTCTCACTTCCTTTCTTGAACCCAAATCTTTTCCTCTAAAACCCAGCACGCATGCTCATCAAATAAACCAACACCACACCTGATAAGGGGCGTGACCCATCAAACCTCCCGCATGTGATTCCTGCAATAAGAGCAAACGCAAAGACGACTCCGGAACACATAGTTTGTTAGCTCGAAATAGAAACCCATCATGTATGTGATATTTCTCCCAAGA
Organism: Dactylis glomerata; assembly: GCA_007115705.1. Classification (NCBI taxonomy): domain Eukaryota; kingdom Viridiplantae; phylum Streptophyta; class Magnoliopsida; order Poales; family Poaceae; genus Dactylis; species Dactylis glomerata. The sequence continues at coordinate 276,345 of QXEO01000722.1, forward strand.
ATTTTTCAAAGCACACAAACGATATGGTTCAGCAAAATCATGATCAGTTGCATAAAGCTCACAAATACTCTCTAAACCAGGAATATTTATATCAAGTTGTGTCAATAACATATTCTTCCTAGAGAGAGCATCAGCAACCACATTGTCTTTTCCCTTCTTATGTTTAATGATGTACGAAAAAGATTCAATAAACTCAACCCACTTAGCGAGACGCCTATGCAGGTTGGATTGTGCTTTCAAATATTTCAAAGCTTCATGATCAGAATGTATGATAAATTCTTTTGGCCACAAATAATGTTGCCAAACCTCAAGAACTCTAACAAGTGCATACAATTCTTTATCATAAACAGGATAATTCAGTCTAGCACCAGATAATTTCTCAGAAAAATAAGCTACAGGACGACCCTCTTGCATCAAAACGCCGCCTATGCCTATACCACTATCATCACATTCAACTTCAAATTGCTTTGAAAAATCAGGCAATGCAAGTAAAGGTGCAGAAGTAAGCAAACGTTTCAATTCATCAAATGCATGATCTTGGGCTGCGCCCCACACAAAAGGAACACCTTTCTTCGTTAACTCATTTAATGGTGCAGCAATAGTACTAAAGTCTTTCACAAAACGGCGATAAAAACCAGCAAGACCGTGAAAACTTCGTACTTGACTAACATTCATGGGAGTAGGCCAATCTTGAATAGCAGCAATTTTAGATTGATCGACCTCTACTCCATGCTGAGAAACAACATAACCCAGAAATATGACCTTATCTTTTGCAAATGTGCACTTCTCAAGATTAGCATACAATTTATTATCACGCAGCACTTGCAAAACTTGTCTAATATGAACACAGTGTTCAGTTTCATTGCGGCTGTAAATAAGTATGTCATCAAAATAGACAACCACAAAACGACCAATGAACTCTCTCAAAACATGATTCATTAAGCGCATGAATGTACTAGGTGCATTAGTAAGACCAAAAGGCATGACTAGCCACTCATATAAACCAAATTTAGTTTTGAAAGCAGTTTTCCATTCATCTCCTTCTTTCATGCGAATTTGATGGTAACCACTACGCAAATCAATTTTAGAGAAAACAGCAGCACCACTCAATTCATCTAACATATCCTCGAGATGGGGAATAGGGTGACGATATCGAATAGTAATGTTGTTTATAGCTCTACAATCTACGCACATGCGCCATGTACCATCTTTCTTAGGCACCAAAATCACAGGAACAGCACAAGGACTAAGAGAGACACGAATGTACCCTTTATCCAGAAGAGCTTGCACTTGTGCTTGTATCTCCTTTGTTTCGTCGGGGTTGGTCCTGTAGGGGGCACGGTTGGGCAAGGAGGCGCCAGGGATCAAGTCGATCTGGTGCTCGATGCCTCGTAATGGTGGCAGCCCAGCAGGTACCTCCGTCGGAAAAACATCATCAAAGTCCTGCAAAACAGTTGAGACACCAAGAGAAACAGGTTGCATATCGTTAGAAACTAAGACCTCGCCCTTGTACATGAGCACAAGAGGCATGGCTGTAGGATCCTCACTAAATTCTCTCATGTCTTCTTTGGTGGCTAAAACTAACAAGTTGGGCACTCCCTCACTTTTCGTTATATCACTCACGGCTGTTACATTATCTCGTGGAGGTGGCTGTTCAAGTTTCACTTCAGTCTTCTGACGAGATTCATTAACAATTTGCTGCGGTGACATAGGCAGTAGGTTGATTTTCTTGCCCTTGAACTCCAAGTGATAAGTATTGGCTCGACCATTGTGTTGCACATGTCGATCATAGAGCCAGGGCCGACCCAACAAGAGATGACAAACCGTCATAGGAACCACATCAAAATCTATAGAATCCTTGTATGGCCCTATCTCAAAGTTCACACGTACCATGTAGTTTACCTTCATCTCACCATTGTCACTTAACCACTGAATATAATATGGGTTAGGATGAGGTAAATATTTCAAACCCAGCTTGGCACATAACTTCTTACTGGCGAGATTGCGACAGCTTCCGCCATCAATGATCACCTTGCAAGCTTTATTGGGACCAACTAGTGCCTTGGTTTGAAACAGGTTGCAGCGCTGAGAATCAATATTGGGCTGCACACTCAACGTACATGGAGAGACAACAATAATAGGAGAAGAGTCAGCATAAGCATCTTCACCTTCATCATCAGAACCAAACGGATCAGCATCTTCTCCGGTCTCATATCCGTTCTTAGTAACCACTATCACTTTGTTGTTGGGACAATCTCTTTTAAAGTGTCCCTTGCCTCCACATGTATGACATAGTTTCTCAGTAGCACGAGTCACAGAGGCACTCGAACTAGAACTAGCAGCTGGTGTGGTAGCGGGACGTCTGGACTGAGCTCCAGAGGTCGCTGGCCGAGTGGACGAGGAGGGGCGAGTAGGAGTCCCCTCAAGTGGCGCTGGGGCAGGGCTAGAAGGCGCCCTGGCAGTGTATCGACTGGCAGGTGAAAAGCGAGATTTTTGTTGCGCCTCTTCAGTAAGCCGTGCCTCAGCCTCCATAGCATGGTGAAGCAACTGATTCATATCATTGTAAGCATGATGCCGGACGATGTTCTTGATAGGAAGTCGGAGTCCGTGCAAAAACCGTTGCATAGTCATCTGACTAGACTCTTGAACTCGCGATCGCTGCATCAACAGTTCCATCTCCTTGTAATAAGCATCAACTGTCAAAAATCCTTGCTTCAGCTGTGTCAATCTATCAAAAACTGAACGCAAATAATTGGTGGGTACAAAATGAGCCTGCATGATTTCCTTCATCTCTGTCCATCGCAAAACAGGGAGCTCCTGAGCTGCTCGTCGTTGTGTCAGAATATTATCCCACCAACGCAGGGCATAACCATCAAATTCTGAGGATGCAAGTTTGATCTTCTTATCGTTAGTGTAAGCATGCAAACGCCACAGGTTGTCGATCTTGAGCTCCCAAGTGAGGTAATCCTCCACATCACCTTCACCATCAAATCTGGGTATCGAGAACTTTGGCTTCCCTAGAAAATCATCCTCAGCAGGTATTACACGTCGGGCACCGAGGCCATGTGGTGGCCGACCATGTTGTCCAAGACCACGCCCACGAGCATTGGGGCCTAGTAGATTGGCATTGTCATGGACACTGTCATCATCAGCAAAGTCAGCAGCAGGCTGCACAGGCAGTGGTACCATGGGTCGACGCAGCTCCGCTAGGGATTGGTTCAACTGATCAATGCTGTGCTAGAAGGTAGTGAACTGAGCTTGCATAGCTTGAACAGTATCTGCGGTGCCTTGCACTTTGAACTGGAGTTGCTGATGTGCAGTCACAGCGTCGGCAGTAGAACGATCCAACACCCCCTCCAGATGAGTGCGCAGTCCAACAAAGTCTGTCCAAACCACCGGTGTATCCCCATCTTTTTCCTACATCACATCATAACCACTAGTAGACATGATTAGTAGATTAGTGCACGAAATCAAAAACGTGTGGTGCCGCTCACAACTCACTCAAAAACTGACAAGAAAAGGTAATCTTACCGTTCCAAAGTGAATAGTAGTGCGTACCAGAACGAAGTATCAAGCTCATGCACGGATGTGATGAAGTGAATACCGAGGGTATAAGAGCGATCACACGACAAACCAGGAATATATGGTGGAGCTGTAGGTATGGTATCCTAAGTACACCGCAAACAAGTCCTAGTGTTGATCGTATGACAAGACCCACGAAACACACACGGTGGAGATAAGCGAGGCAAAGCAACTCTGAAAAAGAGCTCAAAAGATATAAGTGACAACGCACAATAGCTCGTGTTGCAATGCACAAGAGAGACGCTAGCACTGGCTCGATGAACAGGCACAAGATTGCGCACACGGCAGCAGCCTGATGAGCACGAAGTAGCTAGTCTCGTATGGGTAAGCTCCTAACACGATGCTGTAGACAGGCTGTAGCTAAAGCGATCAAAATCGTGTAGAAAGGATGCTATGTGGACACAGTGGTAACACGCGGTCGCGGCAGCGAAACCGATGAAAAATATGTCAACGGCAGAGATGTACGACGCCGGAAACACACGGCAGCGCGACGGCGACGCGAAACGGACAAAGTAGTGTGTCTTTTTTTTTAATATAGGTGCGGCGTGTGTGCAGTACACGTCCCCTTTTTTTCTTTTTTTTTACTCACTCAAATTTGGGCCTAAAAGAAGTGGCCCGATCTGGCGCCTGACCCCAGACGCTCTCCGCGCCTCGGCGCCCCGGCGGACCGCGAGCGCTCGCCCGACCCCAGACGCTCTCCGCGCTGGGGCGTGGCCGCTGCCTATTTTTTTTTTAACTATCGATCGGATCTGGTGCCTGGGATCGGATTTGGGCGGGACGAGTTGCTCCACGCGCGGGACGCCACCGATCGCGCCTCGCCCTGGGCGCTGAAGCCAGGACGGGCTGCTCCACGCGCGGGACGCCAAGCGTGGCCACGCTGGATCTTTTTTTTTTGATATTACCTAGCGGCCAGTGATAGCAATCGGATCTGCAGGAGATTACAGGCAACGCCCGCGCTCCTTTTTTTGTGATACTTGGCCAGCGATCGATCCGATCTGCCTGTGGGGTAGCGATCTATGTAGCCGCCTCGTGAAGAAACAGCTAGCACAGCCGCCGACACCAGGGAGAAGATGATCAACGAGACTCAAGACAAGATCCAAACTCAAAACAAAGATGTAGAAAAGATCGATGAACCTAGACTCCTACAAATTGGAAGAAAAGATACGCGAAACAGACGATCAGCGACTAAAACTCAAAACGGTGCAATCTGGGCTATGGCAAACTATGAACCCTACATTTTTTTTGAGGCTTTTTCTGGATAGGACTGAAAACAAAACCGAATTTTGGGGGTGGATTTGTGGATGCTCACCGAGTAAACCGTGGAAATCTTATACCAAGATGATAAGGGGTGGCCCGATCTTCTCGTGAGCGACGCGATGGTGATGATGGCAGCGGATGATTGTCGGGGATAACTTGGTGTCACCGATGAACTCTCCTCGCTTGAACCCTGATGCCAATGCAACAGCTCTCAAACCCTGTAGGATATTCACGACTCCACACACTTGCGCACGTAGCCGTCGACCACGAAACGGTAGTTTGCAATCTACTGATTCCCAATGGAACAACAGATCACACTAAACTTGCAGCAGTATAACACCAAATCTAGATGAATTGGTGCGGAGGAATTCAGATGAATGCTTACAGCAGTTCAACGAAGTATTCTTTAGTCTAAACGTGGTCTAACCCTAATTGAGGGGGTGCCCAGGGCTACTTATAGGTGGCCGGGCGACCTCAGCAAAGACCTGGCCCAAAACCTGTCCGGTTTGGGCCCAAACTGACTCGGTTCGACTCAAACGGGTACATACCGACCCATATATGGGTTCGGCCTAATTTTAGCACGCAGGCCATGTGTGTAGCGCGCCTTAGACGTGCAGACATCCTGTCGTAGGCAGTCCTAGTGCGCCATCACGTGCTCATGCTCATCCAGACTTGATCTTCTTCACGTGGTGATGTTCTCCATGCTTGTGGCGCCGGCCTCCCTCTCCTCCCTCGCGCTCTCTTGCTTGATCACCACGTCGTGCTCCATGTGTTGCATCTCCTCGCTCCCTCGAACCCCTTCTTCTCCAATGAACCTGATCATACATATGAACAAAGACTTAGGCAGTATAAAATTCTCGTTACAATAAATATCAGATTCAGCAAGGAGTGAGTTCACCTGCTGTTGTAACAACTTAGCACGGGCTCGAGTAATTGGTCCAATCCGAATCTCATCATTGGACTTATCTTGATCAGCAACAATAGGATCATCAACAGTAGGTGGAGATGGCTGTGTAGTAGGGATGTCCTCATCAACACCTAGCACCACCCCAGCTCCTAAGTTGATCAAAATTTCAAAAATAAAGAAGGAGAAGGCGAACCCGAGCCATTGCATGGCAAGATCTTGCAAAGATCTTCTCAAATCTCTCTCCCTTCCTCTCCACCACTAGCCATGCGGGTATCTGGACCAAGTAGGCCACCCCACCCCACAAGTCAGCCTCTAGAGTGCTCTCTCTCTCCCCTCGCCCTTGCCCTAGCAAAGCCTGAGACAGACCACCTCGGACACCACCCCTCCTATCTGCCCTCCCAACCAAACTAGCGCGTGCATCTCTCTCTCTGCACCTCACTTAGTCCTCAGGCGAGCCCACTCCTTCTCCCGTGCACCACCGCCGCCAAGCCACCCCCAACCCGCTCCGTGCACGTAACCCTGGACACACCCCCATTCTCTACCCCATGCTCACCCCCGGTCGATTCCGTTCAAGCACACGGACTCCACGCCACCCCAGCACCCTACTGGTGCAGCCACCCCTGCCCTCTCGCCCGTTAGACCGCCACAACCACCGTCGAACACCTGCGCGGTGACATGACTGCACAATCAGCGCGTCCGTCCCCGCGCCACTGGACACTCGCGTCCCTCCAAAAGACCACATGCCACGCACGCCTGGACACCGCCCTACAACGGCACTGCCCCTCCCAGCAAATGCCAGCCCCGTGCTCCACGACCAGCCGCGCCGGCCACCGAGACCACCTCGCCAGATAAATGGCCCCATGCCCCCTCTCTTCCCCATCTTTTCGCTCATTTGCATCCCCAGCACACCATCGCCACCCAGAGCCGCAACCGACGCCTCTGGCTCTCCCTCTCCGGGGAGAGCTCAATCTCGCTCGGGTGCTGCGCGGGAAGTCGGTGAAGGTTGCCATCGCCGCGACCTTCTCTTTTCCCCCGTCCTTTCCCTCTGCAACCAGCTAGCTCTTTCCGCCCTAACCTCGCTCTCCATTTTGGCTAGATCCAGCTGGGCGCGTCGCCATCACCGAGGCATAGCCAGAGCACCTGCAGGACCCCCTCAACCACGCCATCGCCCGGAGCCTCTCCCGCTTCATCGACTACGACCCACGACCACACGGAGCCCACGCAGCCGCCGCTACCCCTTCTCTGCCGACCAGCACGCCCACGGTGAGCCCCTCTGTCCCTCGGCGAAACCCTAGGGTTTCCGCTGCCCCGTTCCTTTTCCTGCGTAGACGACGAGTGACGGCCGTCGATCCTGACTTGATCGGACGGCCGCCCTCGCTGCGTACCGCTTCGGTCGGTCGGGGCCGCTGATAGCCGGGCCCCGCTGGCAGGCCATTTGAAATCGGCATCTCCTGTGTGCCGCCGTCGGATCGGGCCAGTTTGCGCTGGATTCGGCCCAATCCGGGGCAGATCTGGCCCGTGCTGTATTTTTTAGAAAAACCTGCTAACCTTTTTCAGATCTACAAACTTTGAATAATCATAGAATATTTTCTGTAAATGCAAATTGGGTGATTCAAGTTGCTTTGAGTAGCTTAGCATGTTACCTTTCAGAGGACCTAGGTATCATATCTGTAGAGTCACTGTAGATCAAATGTTAATCTGTGGAGTTAAATTAGCCTCTTCTCAAACTTAAATGCAAATCTTGAGTTTTATGTACTGAAAATGTGTGAACCCAATTTCCAGTGATAGCTTAGTGAGATATCTTGCATGACCCACTGGTTTTACTATTTTAGGATATATATCTTTGCTGTAGTAATTAATATGGCTATTTGTGTAATTATTTTAAGATAAATTACCATTTGCAGTAGGATAAGATATTTGGGTTGAATCCAATTTCATTGGATTGTGTTCTGGAAGAGCTTTCCAGAACACTTTAGCTCATATTTTTTAGAAACTCAGAGAATATCTGAGATTTATTTTGGTGTTCTAGTGATATTCCCTATTGTTTAATTCATAGAAATTAAACCCTAACTTGTTTTGGGGTGAGACCAACTTTGTTGACTTCTTAAGATTGTTGTCAACCTGCTAGTGTACTGAATGTGTACTTGGTCTATGGAACCCCCTGCATGCTTGTTAGAATTAAATTGGTGTTGTGATTGTTTTATTAGAGGAACCCTAGTTCTAATAGGATTAACTTAATAACTAAAAGTCTATAAAATCTTGGTTTGATTTCTAAACATGTTTGTTTCTGATACTCTTTGATTCTGTGGTATTGAGTGATGAAATGCTTGTGACTTGTGCGTTGTTATTTTTTCGGTGATAGAATCAAGCGAGGAGTGTACCGAGGAGGGGGAGGTCTTTGAGTACCAGGAGGAAGAAGACCAGGGACTAGCCAACCAAGGCAAGCCATCTAAACTTGATGCATATGTGAATCCTACTTACATACTTTGCATGTTTCATAATGTTTTATTAAAGTGCATGATTTTATATTGCTATAGTCTTTATAGCAATTAGTTGTTGGCTCAAGCTCCACAAGCCAAATTGTTATCATCCCTCGAGATGACCCCTTTGATCACCTATTCTTTACCCCTGCAATAGTGGCTTGTTGATTAGTAGCAAAGCCTTTGGGAAACGTCTAGTGGAGCTAAAAACTCTAGGATTGGGAACACTCAGAGAAAGTTTCGAAAATGCTTTCGAAAACCTTGGAGTAGTACCTACTCCACTGAAATGTTTTAAAAAATGGTTTTGAGCAAATGGATGATAAAGGAGTTGGTGTTTTTCCAAATGACATTGGTGATCACTAAGTGTTCACTCAGAACAATTAACCCGTGCAACCACATTACCCCGGTATGGGACGGGGCCTAGTTTGAAGTTTGTATGCTTTAATGCGGGGAGCCTCGTACTATATAAGGGTTTGTGGTACCTTGGAAAATATGGTGCACGTACCCCGGAATCTGGGTTGTTGTCGAGAATGGGGCAATACATATCACGGCATATCCCGAGCCGTCGGAAGACACTTGGGTTCTCCACTGTGGCGCCGGAGTTACGCTCTGGAGGAGGTACTGCCGGGGCGTGCCGAGGAGGTAGACTCCACAGGGTAGACACCCGTAATAAGGTAGATGGATGGAAGACTTTGATCGATTATCCGAACCCCGCATACTTGTGCATGACGGTCCATGGTGGTAACCCGACGGATTTATCGAATGGTGTGGGTAAAGTATACAACCTCTGCAGAGTGTAAATCTATTCGAATAGCCGAGTCCTTGGTCATGGATGGTTGGGATGACCGTTACTTAGCCCAATGTTGGTTTTGTTTTAAAAAGATGTTTTCGGAAAAATGGAGAAAGGTGTCGGATGGAGTACTCGGAGGGTACTGCCGTGGCACGGTTGTGGTTTGGAGTACTTGCAGGGTACTGCCGAGGAAATGGAGATGGTCATGTGTGATTGACCTGGTTTTACGAAGGAAGGTGGTCATGTATGATTGATCACCGGCTCTCTCTTGTTAAACAAATGAGTTTCCCCCTTTCCTAGAGATTTTACTAAAAAGGTTTTCTAAATGTTTTCTTTAATAAGGATATAGAAATGTTGTAGGACATGCTATATCGACACGAGAAATTGACTAGTTAGGATAAACTAGACTAGAGCCTTTCACCTTGCTACAGCCAAACTGCATGACAACACTTCCTCCTAGATGGTTTGCGAGTACAATTCCAAAATGTACTCACAGCTTTGTCCCTGGCTATTAACTTGGCCAGATTATGGTGAAGACTACGATGATGATGGTGAGGAGTTCGACGACGCCGATGCGAACTAGGATCCGTCTCCCGGTCAGTCGCCTGGAGGGTAGAGGCATGACACAGGCTACCGACACTACCCATGTATCCGCTGCATTGCTTAGTGAACTTGCCCTGCGTGGCATTTGAATTCGGCCAAGTGGCCATGTAAGACTATTCGACTCGTTATGTAATGGATGATGTACTCTGTAATGCCAACTCTGTTATGTGGATTCATGACGGTCTTCCTGGGATCATGAATTGTATGCATAATGGGAATTCCGGGTGGTAAACCGGGGTCCCCACAGAGTTGGTATCAGAACCATCCTGGCCTTAGGAGGCCTTAGTTAGCATGGGCGTTAGACCGGACCAAAACCTGTTTTCACTACTAAATAAAAGAGATGGCTTAATATATATAAGGTAAATATATATTGCTCTCATCTCTTCCCTTATTCTTTAAGCATTTAGACTACTTGCATCTTAATTCAAGTTTTTACTGTATTTAAAATATTGCACACTTGAGTATGTTATTAATTCAACCTACCTTAAAATTTTGTGTAGATGGACGCTCCTACTGCACACCGTCAGGTCGGTACCCACGAGGACGTGCTCGTCTTTGAGCGCGACTTGGTGGAGTTAGCCACGCATCTCGAACGGCCACGTCTGAAGATCCGAGGTTATTGTCTTTTCGAGGAGGGTACCTGAGAGTTGGCGTACCAGGTCGTTTGCCAGGTCCGCGGGAAGGAAGTCCCGCCGACTTCTCAGGAGTTCACCTTCAAGGTGATCGAGCGCACTTGGGGCGATGGCCTGATGCGTGTCCTGCGACATGCCATCTCGCGCCTCGTCCACCTCCACTACGACGAGTTGCTGGGCACCCGCTACGAGCACTACGAGAGGGTCGACTCCGATGGCCTTCCCTACCAGGCTGCCGCACACACTCCCTTCAGTCGCCACCTCTGCCACACGGAGGCCCTGCTGCACCACACTCAGGGGCAGCTGGACCATGTCCGTATGGTCGCCGACAAGAGAGGCCTAGAGTTGGCCGTTCTTTGTGAGGATCTTCAGGAGTCCATTTTCTCTCGTCACCGCCTCCTCGCTGCTAAGAGGAGGATTGTGAAGAGGAACAGGGCTCTGCAGCAGCGTGTCCGTGATCTGGAGGATCACCAAGCTTCACTTGAGAGCCACGTGTCCGAGCTAGAGGAGGAGACTGCCAAGCTCCGCAAGGAGAACGAGGCAGTCCTTGGCTGTGACGACCACCACCAGGAGGCCTACGACGAGGAGCCCGCGAGCACTGACGACGATGACCATGGTAGCGACGACGGTGATGACCGCGACGCTATCATGGACTTCTACGCACCTGCGATACCGAGTGAGGAGGACCCCGAGGAGGTTGTTCCCCATGTTAGCGTCGACGAGTAGGTACCTGGCGCACTGCTACATCACTTAGGATGTCGCGTATCGAGTATGACTACCCGACCCCTTTTGCGTATGATGTGTATGGTTCAGCTAAAACCATTTGGTGTGTTGTTGCATGAGACTATGTGATGTGCGTGCTAGACTTATGTGGCACTTCTTTTGCATGTATGTATGTGTTGAACTTGGATGCTTATGGATGTTGTCATGGTATGCTCATGGATGCTTGATGTAATTATGTCTCTTATGCTTATTTCCACATCTATTGCACAATTTGTTCCTCCCGCATTTTGTTGTCGTTTCTCACCAAGTAACTTCTCTCCAGAATGGCTCAAGAAACGCGAGGCCACGCTGGAAGCAACCCACCCCCACCTCCTGAGCCTAGCATGGCGCAGGTGCTGCGGCTCATGCTAGAGGACCGTGAAGCCGCACGCGCCGAATGCCAAGCCAACCTTGCCACACTCCAGCACCTCGCCCAGATTGCCACCAACAACAATAACAATGGTGGCAATGGCAATGATGAGCCATAAAGCAAGCTTAGGCATTTCCAGAATTCCAATCCCCCAACCTTCTCCAAGTCCACCGAGCCTCTGGATGCCGACGATTGGCTCCGTACCATTGAGAACAAGTTAGAGTATGCCGGAGTTGGAGCGAATGATAAGTTACTGTACGCAACCCACTTCCTAGCTGGAGCAGCTGGAGCATGGTGGGAGAATGTCCGCGCCATGCAGCCCGAGGGCCAATTGATGACTTGGGAAGCCTTCAAGACCAAGTTTTGCAAGGCCCACATTCCTTCTGGACTCATCAAGATCATGAGGGACAAGTTCCTCAATCTGAAGCAAGGTGGAATGAGCATCCTCGAGTACCTTGACAAGTTTACCACCTGGGGAAGGTACGCACCCATTGACATCGACACTGATGAGAAGAAAAGAGAATGGTTCCTTAATGGACTGCATGAGGAGCTGCAGACCTACCTTGTAGCTATGCACTATCCCGACCTAGAAGTTATGGTGGATGCCGCCATAATGGTGGAAGACAAGAACAAGGCTGCCTACGAGAGTCGCAAAAGGAGGATGATGAGTCAAGGTGGACCTAGTGGTCAGCGGTCCCGCAGCCTGCCCCCATCCAGGGCTGCGCCCCCACCACAGAGGTTTGTCTCTCAAGCCCCCAAGCCCAATAACCCAAACTATCAGTATTCCAGCAACCGCCCCATAGGCAAGAATTCTTTTGGAGAGAACCGCAACACATTCAACCCCACTAACCGCAGCCAAGGCAGCGGATGCTACACCTGTGGCCAGCCTGGACACTTCTCTAAGGAGTGCCCTCTGAAGAAGCCAACTGCCCCGAGCCTCAGCGCGCCGAGACCCAATCAGGGTCAAGGCCGTGGACCCACTGGGAAGAATCAGAAGAACCAAGCCAATGTTGCCAGAGGCCGCCTCAACCATGTTAATGCAGCTGAAGCAGAGGAGGCACCGGATGTCGTGCATGGTACGTTTCTCGTCAACTCCGTGCCTGCAAAGATTCTATTTGACTCTGGTGCATCACATTCCTTTGTCACGGAGACCTTCGTGGATAAGGGTAATCTGAAACCTAGTCGCATGGATAGGCTTATGATAGTACAAATTCCCGGATCTACCGCCAAAACCTAAATATCCTGCCGAAATGTCCTAGTAGAGCTCCACGGAGTGCATTTCCAAGCGGATCTAATCATCTTAGGCACAAAGGGTTTGGATGTGGTACTTGGAATGGATTGGATGTCCAAGTATCAAGGGCACATAGATTGCGCCAGGAAGTCTATAACCGTAACCAACACTGAAGGTATTCAAATTGAGCACATCACAACCATGCCATCCTATAAGGCCTACAACAAGAAGTCCATGTCTGGACCAACCCTTGATCAAGTCCCGGTGGTATGTGAATACCCCGATGTTTTCCCTGAAGAGTTGCCAGGTATGCCCCCTGACCGGGATATAGAATTCATTATTGAGTTGGTACCCGGAACAGCCCCTATAGCACAAAGAGCCTACCGCATGAACCCCAAGAGTTAGAAGAGTTAAAGAGGCAGCTCGCTGATATGCTCAGCAAAGGTCTTATCTGCCCCAGTGCATCACCTTGGGGATCGCCTGTTCTTTTTGTGGACAAGCGAGACGGTACCATTCGATTGTGTGTAGATTACCGTAAACTGAATGAGGTGACTATCAAAAACAAGTACCCCCTCCCAAAGATTGAAGACCTATTTGACCAGCTGAATGGAGCCAAAGTTTTCTCCAAGATTGATCTCCACACTGGATATCATAAGCTGAAAGTCCGCGAGTCCGATATTCCCAAGACCGCCTTCACCACCCGCTACGGTTTGTTTGAATACACCGTGATGTCCTTTGGCCTGACCAATGCCCCTGCCTACTTCATGAATCTCATGAACAAGGTGTTCATGAAGTTCCTCGACAAATTTGTGGTGGTGTTCATTGATGACATCTTGGTCTACTCCAAGACCGAGGAAGAGCACGCAGAGCATCTGTGGCATGTGTTGGGAACCCTGCGAGAGCATCAACTTTATGCCAAGTTCAGCAAATGTGAATTTTGGCTCAAGGAGGTTGGATTTCTGGGTCATGTTATCTCAGCCGGTGGAGTATCCGTCGACCCATCAAATATTACTTCCATCATGGAAACAAAAAACCCCGATCAATCCCACTGAAGTTCGAGCATTCCTCGGACTAGCTGGCTATTACCGGAAGTTTGTTGAAGGGTTTTCTAGCATCGCTCGCCCATTAACTCAGCTCCTCAAGAAGGACAAGAAGTTCGAGTGGACTAAAAAGTGCGAGCAGAGTTTCCAAGAACTCAAGAAGAGACTTGTATCAGCCCCTATCCTAACCATGCGCGATATCACCAAAAGCTTTGACGTCTACTGCGACGCATCCAAGCTTGGGCTTGGAAGTGTCTTAATGCAGGATGGCAAGGTCATTGCCTACCTATCGCGTCAACTGTGTCTGCATGAACTGAACTACCCAACCCATGACCTAGAGCTTGATGTTGTTGTCTATGCACTCAAAACATGGCGACATTACCTTATGGGAAACCGGTGTGAGATCTACACAGACCACAAGAGCTTGAAGTACATTTTCTCTCAGAAGGAGCTGAATATGAGGCAGAGGAGATGGATTGAACTTATCAAGGACTATGATCTAGGCATTCACTATCACCCGGGTAAGGCGAAAATGGTCGCCGATGCCCTCAGCCGAGAGCCTTGCTCCCTAAATGCCCTGCTAAAGACCCACCAACCTACCCTATGCGAAGAATTTGAGAGGTTTGGACTGGAGCTTGTGAGCCATGGGTTCCTAGCCAAACTTGAAGTCCGACTTACTTTGATCAAATTAAAGAAGCCCAGAAAGGTCATGAGAGTATCGAAGGAATCAAGCGTAGGATGGGATGATAAGAAGTACCTGGGTTTTCGATTGATCATCAAGGTGTGTTGTGGTATAATGGCCGCCTATGCGTCCCTAGCATCGATGAGTTAAAGCAGCTCATTTTGAAGGAGGCCCATGATACTCCCTATTCGATTCACCCAGGAGGCACCAAAATGTACCAAGACTTGAAAGAGAAGTTTTGGTGGCATGGCATGAAGCGAGAGATAGCCTTTTATATTGCCCGGTGCGACATCTGTCGGCGTGTCAAGGCTGAGCACCAAAAACCTGTGGGTCTGTTGCAACCCCTGAAAGTACCCATGTGGAAATGGGAAGAAGTTGGTATGGACTTTATCACTGGCCTGCCAAGGTCAAATAGGGGACATGACTCTATCTGGGTCATTGTCGACCGCCTAACCAAGGTTGTGCACTTTATTCCGGTCAAGACCACCCACAATGGTAGAGAACTCGCCGATCTTTATATCTCCAGGATTGTGAGTCTACATGGAGTACCCAAGACCATCGTCTCCGATCGAGGTACCCAATTCACTTCTCGTTTTTGGGCAAAACTCCATGAAGCCTTGGGGACCAAGCTTTCATTTAGCACAGTGATGAGGACATCCCTACTATTGTTCCATCTCCACTTCGTGATGATGACAAGCAAGTTGCTGCAAAGAAGAAGTCCAATGATGAAATCAGAATTGGACCTATCACAAGAGCTCGTGCAAAGTTAATAGAACAACAGGTGAATTTGCTCCTAATAGAATCTGATTATTTTGTTAATGAGAATTGTTTACTGCCTAAGTCTTTGTGTGTTTGCATACTCAGGTTCATGGGAGAAGAAGGCATAGCACGAGGGAGCGAGGAGTTGAAGCAGCTAGAGCAAGACGTGATGATCATGCCCATGGAGGCGAGGGAGGAGAGGGAGGCCGGCGACCAGCATGAGGAGGAGGAGGACATCACGCAGGAGGTTGCATATGGCGCACCACGAAGTGTTCGTGCGCCATACACCTAAGGCCTGCGCGCCTAGTTGGCTGCACCCAACCATTGGGTCAGTTTGTATCACATCAGGTTGAGTCGAACCACGTTAGAGGACCAGGTCAGGTCGGCTGCCCTTTGGCCAGCCGCACCCCCCATATAATAAGTGCCTATGCGCCATAGAAGAGGTTAGACCACGTTTTAGACAAAACCCTAGTTCTTGAGACAGCTCTAAGCATTCATCTTGAATTCTTGTCTCCAATTCGTTTCGATCTGGAGATTACATACTGCAAGTTAAGTGTGATCTGCTGTTCCATTGGGAATTAGTGAATTGCAATTATACCGTTTCGTGGTCGACGGCTATGTTGCGCAAGTGTGTGAAGTCGTGAATATCCAAAGGGGAGAGAGCTGTTGCGTTGGCATCAGGGATCTAGCGAGGAGAGATCATCGGCGACACCAAGTTATCTATCATCATCATCATCACTACCGCAAGCTTACTGAGAAGATCGGGCCACCCCATATCATCTTGGTATCAGATTTCCAGTGTTTCCTCGGTAAGCATCCACCAGATCATCTGTAGATTAGTTGTGTTTTTCGTCCTATCCAGAAAAGCCAAAAAAATTAGGGTTCATAGTATTGCCATAGCCTAAATTGCATCGTAGATTGGTTTTAGTTGCTGGTCGTTTTTCCTTCTTTGATCCGATCTGTTTCATGTTCCGTAGGAGTCTAGGTTCTAGTCGGTTTTAGGTTTTGGGTCGGAGTTGTGTTTTTCCACCGAGTCCACTTTCATCTCGTTTTGTTCCGCCGCCTTTGTTCTGATCCGAGTCGGCAGATAAACCCTAATCCAAATTTCCTTGTGAATCTCTGTCGTGGTACGAGTTCACGTCGTTGCTAAGAGTCCAACCGTGGCACGTTTTCTGTGAGTTCTCCTGCCGTGGTACACATCCGAGTCCACATAGTGTCCTTTTCCTTTTCCGTTTGACAAACATAGCCACAGCCTTTCTACTATACCATTGTGTAGGAGCTTACCTATTTGAGACTAGCATATTTTTGTTGCTCCACGGGCTACTCTGTTTAGGGTTTTCGAGTGCATTCTTTTTCTGCCGTGCTGAAAAATTTTCGCGGTGCGACGTATTGTGGCCGAACAAGAAAGAGGAGAGGAAAAAAAATTTGAAATTTACTGTACTCCGTGAATTGGTTTTATAAAGAGAGTCAAAAAAAAGAGAAAAGAGAGAAGAATCAAAAACAGAAAAGTGAGAAGCGGAGTTTCACTTCTTTCAGAGGCCGAAGCATATATTTATTTTTGTGCACTAGTAGATTGAGCAATCTTGTGCCTGTTTACATTGAGCTTTGCTAGTGTCTCTCTTGCGCATTGCAACATATCCTGTTTTATAGTTGCTTTGCCACGTTTATCTCCACGTGTGTGTTTCCCTTGGGTGTTTTGTTCACACGATCAGCACTAGGACTTGTCTTTGGTGTAGTTAGGATACCATACCTACAGCTCCACCATATACTCCTGCTTTGTCATGTGATTGCTCTTATACCCTGGTATTCACTTCCTCACATCCGTGCATTAGTCATCTATCCGGACGGGTACGCAATTTCTATTCACTTTGGAACGGTAAGATTTCCTTTTCTTGTCAGTTTGGAGTGAGTTGTGAGTGTGCCACCAAAAAGATTTTTGTTTTAGTGCACTAACCTACTAATCATGTCTGTTAGTGGTGTTGATGTGATGCAGAAAAAGGCTGATGATGCTACTGTTACATGGAGGGAATATGAAGCTCTCCGTGATCATTTGCAAGGGGTTATTACTAGATCCACTGAAAACATTGACGCTGATATTCAAGCTGTGCAAATGAAAGTGGATGAAACTGAAACTACAGTCAATGCTATGCAAGCGCAAGTCACTGCTCTCTAGACAAGCATACAGCATTTGACAACTTCCGTCAATGGGCTGCGTGTAGATGTTGAGCAACGCCAACATGAGGACCATGACGATGCTGATAGTGTCCATGGAGATAATGAAAACATGATGGGCAACAATGGCCGTGGGCGTGGCTTTCCAGGACAGGGTCGGCCACCACCACCACTTGGTGCTCGGCGTGTGCCATTTCAGGAGGATGATGGCTTGGGCAAACCCAAGTTCACGATTCCCAGATTTGAAGGCTCCACTGATGCGGAGGAGTACCTTACTTGGGAACTCAAGATTGAAAAATTATGGCGTTTGCATGATTACACTGAAGATAGGAAGATCAAGCTTGCTTCTTCGGAATTTGATGGTTATGCCTTGCGTTGGTGGGATAGCATTGTGAGGGAAAGAAGAGATGCCAACGAGCTTCCTATTCTTACATGGCGCAATATGAAGGAGATCATGCGAGCTCGTTTTGTTCCCACTAATTACCTGCGTACTGTTTATGATAAATTGACACAATTGAAGCAAGGAACCATGACAGTTGATGCTTATTACATGGAGATGGAGATGTTGCTGCAGCGTGCACGTGTTCGAGAGTCTATTGAGATGACAATGCAGCGATTTCTTCATGGGCTGAAGTACAACATAAAAGGTATTGTTAGGCATCATTCCTACAACAATATGAACGAGCTTTTGCATCATGCACGGGAGGCTGAATCGCAGCTAGCTGAAGAGGCTCAAATCAAGGCACGATATACTACTTCTGGGAGGTTTTCTGGCAGGGCGCCGCACCAATCTACAGCGCCTATGGAGGGTGCCACCAGAGGCCCCTCTTCTTCCCACTCTAACCCAGCTTCCAATGTTTCTACTGCAAAGAAACCAGCAGCTCCTGCGCCTAGCTCTGGTTCCAACATGTCTACAGCTCGTAATAGAGATATGCAATGCCATACATGTGGTGGCAAGGGGCACTTCAAGCGTGAGTGTCCAAACAGAAAGGTGATGATTATTAATGATGATAATGAGTATGAGACTGGAGATGACGTTGATCCGTATGATTCCAATGATGATGGATACACAAGTGAGGGCGGCATGGATGCCTTTGCTTCTCCAGCGCCTACCATTGTTGTCTCGCAGCGTGCATTGAGTGTCACGCCACATGCTGATTCCCAGCGCTGCAATCTGTTCCAAACAAAAGCACTAGTTGGCCCAAATAAAGCTTGCAAAGTAATCATTGATGGAGGTAGCTGCCGCAATCTAGCAAGCAAGGAGCTATGTGCCAAGCTAAATCTGAAATATTTACCTCATCCAAATCCCTACTACATCCAATGGTTCAGTGATAATGGAGAGATGAAGGTAAATCATATGGTGCGTGTGAATTTTGAGATAGGACCATACAAGGATTCCATTGAGTTTGATGTGGTTCCTATGACTGTTTGTCACCTACTACTGGGTCGGCCATGGCTGTATGATCGCCATGTGCAACACAATGGCCGAGCCAATACCTATCACTTGGAGTTCAAGGGCAAGAAAATTAATCTACAGCCTATGTCACCGCAGCATATTGTCAATGAGTCTCGTCAGAAAACAGAAGTGAAGCTAGAACAGCCACCTACACGAGAAAATAATGTAATAGCTGTGAGTGAAAATATAACGAAAACTGAGAGACTGCCTAGTTTGCTTATATTAGCCACCAAAGAAGACATGGTAGAATTTAGAGAGGATCCTACAGCCATGCCACTTGTGCTTATGTACAAAGGCGAGGTGTTAGTTTCTAATGATAGGCAACCTGTTTCTCTTGGTGTTTCTAATGTATTGCAGGAGTATGACGATGTGTTTCCGGAGGAGGTGCCCGCAGGACTGCCACCATTGCGTGGAATTGAGCATCAAATTGATTTGATCCCTGGTGCCACTCTTCCAAACCATGCGCCGTACAGGACCAACCCCGAAGAGACAAAGGAAATACAGCAACAAATACAAGCGCTTCTGGACAAAGGGTATATTCGTGTTTCTCTTAGCCCTTGTGCTGTTCCTGTTATTTTGGTGCCTAAGAAAGATGGTACATGGCGCATGTGCGTAGATTGTAGAGCTATTAATAACATCACTATTCGATATCGTCATCCTATTCCACGCTTAGAGGATATGCTAGATGAATTGAGTGGTGCTGCTATTTTCTCTAAGATTGATTTGCGTAGTGGATACCATCAAATTAGGATGAAAGAAGGGGATGAATGGAAAACTGCTTTCAAAACTAAATTTGGTTTATATGAGTGGCTAGTTATGCCTTTTGGTCTTACTAATGCACCTAGCACATTCATGCGCTTAATGAATCATGCTTTGCGAGAGTTTATTGGTCGTTTTGTGGTTGTATATTTTGATGATATACTTATTTATAGCCGCACTGAATCTGAACATTGTGAGCATATTAGACAAGTTTTGCAAGTGTTGCGTGATGCTAAATTGTATGCTAACCTTGAGAAGTGCACATTTGCAAAAGATAAAGTGATATTTCTGGGATATGTTGTATCTACGCATGGGGTAGAGGTAGATTCATCTAAAATTGAAGCAATTCAAAATTGGCCTACTCCCATGAATGTTAGTCAAGTACGAAGTTTTCACGGTCTTGCTGGTTTCTATCGGCGTTTTGTGAAAGACTTTAGTACTATTGCTGCACCATTGAATGAATTAACTAAGAAAGGAGTGCCTTTTGTATGGGGCGCTGCCCAAGATCATGCATTTGATGAGCTGAAACGTTTACTTACTTCTGCACCATTGCTTGCACTACCAGATTTTTCTAAGCAATTTGAAGTTGAATGTGATGCTAGTGGTATAGGAATTGGTGGTGTGTTGATGCAAGAAGGTAGACCTATTGCTTATTTCAGCAAGAAACTTTCTGGTGCTAGACTGAATTATCCTGTTTATGATAAAGAATTTTATGCGCTTGTTCGAGTTCTTGAGGTTTGGCAACATTATTTGTGGCCAAAAGAATTTATCATACATTCTGATCATGAAGCTTTAAAATATCTGAAAGCTCAATCTAACTTGCATAGGCGCCTAGCTAAGTGGGTTGAGTTCATTGAGTCGTTTCCCTACATAATCAAGTATAAGAAAGGGAAAGAAAATGTTGTTGCTGATCACACTACTACTCAGCTTTGTCCTTTCGAGGTGGTGTATGGTTTCAAACCAATCACACCACTAGATTTGCTGCCTCTTCCATTGCATGAGAGAGTTAATATGGAGGCATCAAAAAGAGAAGATTATGTGAAGAAAATTCATGAGAAGACACGAGAGGCCATTGAGAAGAAAGGCAAGAACATTGCTGCTACACGAAACCACTCAAGAAAGCAAGTTTTGTTTCAGCCTGGAGATATGGTTTGGGTGCATCTGCGCAAGGATAGGTTCCCACAACTGCGAAGTTCCAAGTTGAGGCCGCGTGGTGCTGGTCCTTACAAGGTGCTAGCCAAGATAAATGACAATGCCTACTCGATTGATATTCCTATTGCTGAGTTTGGTGGCATTAGCAACAGCTTCAACGTTGCTGATTTGTCACCATATGATGGAGAAGACCTTGGAGCGTCGAGGTCGACGCCTTTTGAAGGGGGGGGGAGATGATGAGGACATCCCTACTATTGTTCCATCTCCACTTCATGATGATGACAAGCAAGTTGCTGCAAAGAAGAAGTCCAATGATGAAATCAGAATTGGACCTATCACAAGAGCTCGTGCAAAGTTAATAGAACAACAGGTGAATTTGCTCCTAATAGAATCTGATTATTTTGTTAATGAGAATTGTTTACTGCCTAAGTCTTTGTGAGTTTGCATACTCAGGTTCATGGGAGAAGAAGGCATAGCACGAGGGAGCGAGGAGTTGAAGCAGCTGGAGCAAGACGTGATGATCATGCCCATGGACGCGAGGGAGGAGAGGGAGGCCGGCGACCAGCATGAGGAGGAGGAGGACATCACGCAGGAGGTTGCATCTGGCGCACCACCAAGTGTTCGTGCGCCATACACCTAAGGCCTGCGCGCCTAGTTGGCTGCACCCAACCATTGGGTCAGTTTGTATCACATCAGGTTGAGTCGAACCACGTTAGAGGACCAGGTCAGGTCGGCTGCCCTTTGGCCAGCTGCACCCCCCATATAATAAGTGCCTATGCGCCATAAAAGAGGTTAGACCACGTTTTAGACAAAACCCTAGTTCTTGAGACTGCTCTAAGCATTCATCTTGAATTCTTGTCTCCAATTCATTTCGATCTGGAGATTACATACTACAAGTTAAGTGTGATCTGCTGTTCCACTGGGAATTAGTGAATTGCAATTATACCGTTTCGTGGTCGACGGCTACGTTGCGCAAGTGTGTGAAGTCGTGAATATCCGAAGGGGAGAGAGCTGTTGCGTTGGCATCAGGGATCTAGCGAGGAGACATCATCGGCGACACCAAGTTATCTATCATCATCATCATCACTACCGCAAGCTTACTGAGAAGATCGGGCCACCCCATATCACACAGCCTATCACCCACAAACTGGAGGTCAAACCGAGAGGGTCAATCAAATTCTTGAAGATATGCTCCGCGCTTGTGTCCTCTCATATGGAGCCAAGTGGGAGGGCTGCTTGCCGTTCGCTGAATTTTCATACAACAATAGCTACCAAGCTAGTCTTTAGATGGCCCCCTTCGAAGCCCTATATGGCCGTAAATGCCGAACCCCTCTCAACTAGTCAGAAACTGGAGAAAGCCAAGTGTTTGGTCCTGATATCATCAAAGAAGCCAAAAAGAAAGTGCAACTAATCTGTAACCGTTTAAAAGCCGCTCAATCTAGATAGAAAAGTTACGCAGATTCTCGACGAAGACCCCTTACCTTTCAAGTGCGAGACATTGTCTATCTCTGGGTGATGAAGGTTAACTCGACAAATGTCCTAGATGAAGGACTTAGGATCGAGGAGATAGGGCGTCGGATGAACTCGAAGATAAAGTCAGTCAAACAAGGTGTGTATCAAAAGTAAACATGGGTGTAGAACCTGGCTTGCTTTCAATCTGTCCCACACCGTCCGCTCCAGGCCCCTATATATAGGTGGTCAGGTCTCGAGGATTGGGTGGGATCCGATACAGGTTACAATATCGACATACGACATGAACTCGTATTTCGACTAGTATTACAATTGGGCCTAGTCTAACGGGCCTCAGGGGTACTCAACTGATGGGCTCTATTATGTATACCCTTGTCAGTAGCCCCCGAGACCCTACCAGAATTGCAGATTCAGGTTGAATCTCAGATCTTCAATTCTTCGACTTGATCAATACTTGACTTCTTCAGATCTTCAAATCTTTGACTTGGTCTTTCGACTTATCTTTTATTATAATATCTCGCAAGGGTTTTGATGAACAAGCCTGCCAACTCTGACGGATCAAGAGGCCAGTTAACTGCCGGAACAGATACTTGCCACCTACTTCAAATTCAATCCCCTTGGACCTAAATTTGGGAAACCGGTCAAACCCATTCTTTTGCCGCATTTAGGACTTACAAAGAATGAGTCCCAGTGGTTCTCAGGGTACCCAGTGCGTCCACCAGGATTTTTCTTCGCGTCGTAGACACGGATTTGTACTAGTAGAGCGCATCCATGTGCGTATACCGGGCCACACAGGACGGATCCTGGGGTCGTACCTTCATGATATATTTCAACCACGGCATTCAAGTTTTGTTGCGATGATGCAACTCGAGAATCATATTTTGCAGCCTTGTTTGACTATTTCAATATACAAAACATTCAAGTTATCCTTTGCAACTCTCATAAATAGCTCCCGATGGGAGTAATCAATATTTTATTTTGTCGACAATGTAGTCGAAGCTCATTTCTGATGAAAAACAACTGATTGCACAAAAACCATTTGAGCACCAACCGGCTCTTTATTTATCAGCTTCAGCTCTGCTCCTTTCTATCGACTCCCTTCTATCGGGTGCGCGACAGCGCTCCCGATGGGAGTAGCCCCCGAGGCTATAGCCGAATTTTGTCGGGTATAGGCTCAAAACTATAGTCGTATCTATGCCATATATTCTGTCTTTCAATATTTGTCGACATATCTTGCTCTTCTGGTAATTCTTCTCTTCTTTATGACTTAAGCCCCCGAGTCCAAAAACTAGGTATACTGTGCTTCTTTATAGATAACTTCTTCTCTCTTTGTTTTTCCTCGCACCTTCTCTATTGATACGTTGATCTTTCTTTTATCGTCTGCGTTAGGCAGCATATAAGAGCCTGTAATAATATTTTGGACCGTACCCTTGTAAAGGCCCATTAGTGCGTGCTTATAAATAAAGCACGCCTGGCGAGGGTAAAAACCCTAATCCAGTCATTAGCTTCTCCTTCCGCCGCATCATCTTCTTCCTCTTTAACTCATCTAGGGTTTCTTCTTTTCCACCACCTGTCTCCATGGCCGATGCGGGTGAATCGCGCCTAAACATCGGTGCCCCAGTGGAGAAATGGGGTCGCGGCTGCCCTTGCGGCAGTAAGAACAAGGCTTCAATCGAGGCTGCAGTGGCTTCGTCGTCCGCCCCGGTGAAGCGATGCCCCGGTCGTCCGGCCGGGAGCAAAAATAAACCCAAGGTGTCGTCTACTACACCAGGTCCAAGCGCTCCTTCTGCTAATGCTTCTTCTCCTCCACCCAAACTCTTCTCGTTCTGTTGCATCGCCGGCCTGCAGTGCCGTGAGATTCAGCGTCTGCCGCTGAATTTCACCAAGTTTATGGATGGGCGAGAACTGCGGGAAGCTATTCTTCGTGAACACTCTAGGGAAGGGACTCCCTATGAAGTGGAGGTCTGGTACGACGGCGCCGGTGAGCAGTACTTCAAGGGTGGCTGGTCGCAATTTGCAGAGGACCACGACCTCCATCAGGGCTTCTTTATGACTTTCGACTTTCACGCCGGGACGTCGAAGTTCGACATGAAGATCTACAACTGCCCCCAATGCCAGAAAGAATATGAAGCTGAAGTGCATTTTCACTAGTTTTATGTAATCCTTTTGTTTGAGTTGTTCTTCCTCGTACTATCTCTAAGAAGTAGTCGTATTTATGTATTGTCCTTGCTTTATTAATAGACCATGGGAACGAATCATAGTTCCGAGGTGTTTATTTAATATATTATCGGGTTCTTCTGAACCTACGTGTGTTGCTACCGAATGTTGGGTTGTGAACAACCTTGCAGTATGTCAAAGATAATAACCATAGATCTCAATAATAACCTTTTATTCTTTATTTCGTACGACTCGAGGGTCTGAGCCCCCGAGTGGAAAAAATAAAAATATTTAGACGTATTGTCAAGTTGACCCAAGGTAACCGACCTATGGCCTCATGTTCTGGGTTCGGAAGGTCAGAACTCGAAGAATCATTTGTCGTCTTATGTCGTCTATGCGTAGAACTGTCGTAGTTGCTCTGCATTCCACGGGTTACTCTCGTTTTTCCCTGTTTTCTTGTCATGTAGTCGATAAGCTCCTCCTGGTATCACTTCTGTCACGATGTAAGGTCCCACCCATGGGGACACCATGCCCATCTTGTTTTAGTCGTAAGACTAGGTCTCCCACTATGAAAGACCATGGACGAACTCGACTGTTGTGGTAGTTTCGTAGGCTTTGCTGATATTGTGTGGCTCTGGCGAGTGCTACATCCCTCGCTTCGTTGAGTGCATCGACATCATCCTGAAGCGCTTCTGTAGAAGTTGTCTCATCATACGCCGCAATTCTTGGAGCTTCGTGTGTGATCTTGACTGGAAGCACGGCTTCTGCGCCGTAGACCAGGAAGAAAGGTGTTTCTTGAGTAGCTGCGTTGGGTGTAGTTCGTAGACTCCAGAGCATGGAGGGTAACTCATCTACAGGCCCGGGCGAGCTGTTGTGCAACATGTGCGAGTGGCACAGGGCCCCAAAATTCTGAGGGCCCATAATTTTACATATGCCTGCTATTGATTTATGCTAAAAAAATTAGAAAAACATAAGGGCCAACGCATCTAACCTGGGCCACATTCTAGAATATGGACTCGATCGAGAGACGATCGTGAGCCAGTATCCCGTTTCCGTCGTGGCCTTGATCCACTCGGTCGATCAATGGATTAGGTTGCAAATGCCCGACCCCCGTCTCCCTCCCCGATCCCCGTCCCTAACCAGAGCCGCCAGCGCCAGCGGCAGCATCCAACGCTAGTATGCCATCTCAGCATGGATGACCCGGAAGAGGTGAGTTCTGAGTTAACTCGCCATTATTCCCATCCACTTGCCGATCGGCAAGACGACAGCGTTGCGACTTCATTGATCTGCAATTTTATGTCGACACTCGGCAGGACAAGCAGTAGTGGTCACCACTAGTGCTGTCCATCATCGGTTCAAGTGGGATTAAGAGTTTAGGACACGAGCAAGGCCAAGGTAAGTTCGGCGTCAGCGATCCATTTAATTGCTAAATAAATTAGTAGCAATTTTGTTAATACTTTGATGTTGTATCTTTTTATTTTTGTTATTCCATCTTTTCCGCAATCGAGATTTTATTTATCATGGGGAAGCACCAATCTGGTGCCTAAAAGGGCAAGATAAAATTCATTATGATGATACAACAATAACTCAATGATTTGGCCACAATATTACTTGATAGTGAAGTGTTGGACAAGGTGATTATGAGGGTATTATTGAAGATTTCATTCCGAAACATCAAAAGAATGATGATGTTCAAATAAGATGAATAGGTTTGTTTCTTAATAATTCTAATTATTATCATGCATTGTAAGATATTATTAAATATACATATTGTAATGGTCGAATAGTTTAAATTTTCTATCGAGTTAGGGCCTCATTTTATAGTTTCGTACAGGGCCCCCGATTTTGCCGGCTCGGCCCTGCTCATCTACCCAAGCGTTATTGGTTTTCTCAAGGGGTGCCAACAGTCGTTTCTTTACCCCATTGCATATTAATCCATTGGCTTTTTTGACTTGCCCGTTTGTCTTTGGATGCGCTGCAGATGCAAATTTCAATTTGATTCCCAATCCTTCGCAATAGTCCTTGAACTCTTTTGATGTGAAATTTGTACCATTGTCTGTGATGATGCTGTGTGGCACTCCGAAGCGAAAGACTATAGACTTGATGAAGTTTATTGCGGCTTTAGAATCTTGGGTTGTTACTGGGGCTGCTTCTACCCACTTGGTGAACTTGTTGACTGCTACTAGCATATATACATGCCCTCCTGGCCAAGACTTGTGCAATTTCCCTACCATGTCGAGACCCCATTGTACGAATGGCCAGGATAATGGTATTGGCTGCAACTCTGCTGCTGGCGCGTGTGGCCGAGATGAGAATCTTTGACATGCTTCACACTTTCAAACTATATCTTTTGCGTCCTCGGTGGCTGTTGACCAATAGAATCCTGCTCGAAAGGCTTTAGCCATGATAGCTCTGCTACTCACGTGATGTCCACACACTCCTGCGTGGATATCCTTTAAGATTTCTTGTCCTTCCTGAGGACTGACGCATCATTGCAAGACACCTGATATACTTTTCTTATATAATTTTCCCTGTAATACGATGAAAGCCTTGGATCATCGTATTACCCTTTTTGCTTCTACCGTGTCTTCGGGTAGCATTTTGTTTATTATGTACGCCAGATATGGCTGCATCCAAGTTTCTTCTATCATCATGACTTCTGCTGATTCTGCTATGCTTGCTTTTCCATCCCCAGATCATGTTGCTTGGTGTTGGCCTTGTTCCTCTGTAGTCGAAGTTTTGTTGCTTTTTATTGATATTTCTATGATTTCTTCCCAAAAGACTCCTTGTGGTACGGGTAAGTATTGCGACCCAATGTTTGCTAAATTGTCGGCTTCCTTGTTACTGGCTCTGCTGACGTGCAAAACTTCGCATCCATCAAACGTTCCCTCGAGATAGTAGTATAAGTTTATGTATGCTGTCATGTTGTCACCGACGGCGTCGCATTTGTTCATTACTTGTTGGACGATGAGATTCGAGTCTCCGAATATTTTTAGTCGAGTTGCTCCACATGCTTTTGCCATTTTCATTCCATGGAGCAACGCCTCGTATTCGGCTTCATTGTTGGAAGCTTGGGGAAAACTCATCCTTAGCACGTACTTCAACTTGTCACCTTGTGGAGATATCAGGACTACTCCTGCCCCTGCACCTTGGATTCTTTTTGAACCGTCGAAGTACATTGTCCACACACTCGATAAATCTGGCGGTTCTGCACTTTGTAATTCCAACCTTTCTACCGTGAAGTCTGGTAGGATTTGTGATTTGATCGCCATAAGGAGACACATCCTGTTCTGAAGGGTTGTTAAATATATTGGATAGTGGTGCTTCATTAACCATAATTGGGTGCACCGCAAAATATTGCCGTAATTTCCGAGCTATTTTGAAAACACTATATGCGAGCTTTTGATAGTGCGGGTACCTCTGTTTTGTCGGAGAAAGTACTTCGCTGATGAAATATACTGGCCTCTGGACACCGTGAGCTTTTCTCTCTTCGCTTCTTTCGACTACCAATACCGTACTCACCACTTGATGTGTTGCTACGATATACAGTAGTAACGGCTCTTTTTCGTTTGGTGTGACCAACACCGGTGGCGTGGAGAGCACTTTTTCAACTGCGCGAAGGCTACGTCTGCCTCTTCTGTCCACTCGAATCTGTCATCTGACTTTTTCATGAGCGCATAGAAAGGGAGTGCTTTCTCTCCCAATCGAGCCACAAATCGACTTAGCACCGCGACGCGCCCTGCGAGCTTCTGTACGTCGTGTAGCTTTGTTGGTTTTCCCATTGTTAAAATTGCTTGGATCTTTTCTGGGTTCGCCTCTATTCCTCTTGCTGACACCGGGAACCCCAGAAGTTGCCCTATGGGACAAATGCATATCTTATTGCCAAATTTTATTTTGAAATTAAAAGTTGTATCTTAATGTTTTAAAATGTTGTGTTGAATTTTACAAAATTTTAGAATTTTTTTTGAACCAATTTGAAACTCAAATACAAAAGTTATGAAAGAAATAAAAAGAAAAAGAAAAAGATAACGCAGAAATAAAAAGAGCCGACCATCATGGGCCAACTCGACCACTTCGGCCCATCTAGGCCGAGCGATGGAAGCATCAGGCCGCTCGTCTTCCTCCTCTGTCAACGTACCCTGTACGTAACAACTACGCCTATGATTGTTTCTTCCTCCTCCTCTTTCCCTCTAATTTAGCCACTATTTTCGTTCGACTTCAATACGAAATTTATTGGTTATTCAATGGGGAATCAATTCAGGGAATTATCTTTCCATTTAATCGACTTAATCTCTCAAAATGACGTCGTGCACCGAATGTCAACCGATGGCATACACCTCCCGATCTCCCACCTCAGCCCATACGAAAGCACACAGAGGAGAGCACCATGAGCTCCTTGTGTTTCTTCTTCATTTTGGTTCACAAAGTTTGTCCCGAGATCCTCTGTACATACCGTACCAACCATGCCAAGTTTAGTCCCAAACTCGAGTTCACCGCTAGATTTCGAAGCCCTCGGTGATCACCTCGTTGGTTCCTCGCGCCGGGAGACTAATATCCTCAAGGAAAACCTCCAGGACATGGTGGTGTATCATGTTGTCGTGATTGGCCACAACGTCATCGGAGTTGACCGCGACGGTATGGCATCTCCGGTGAACTCTATCTCAAATCTGTTTTACAATAAACTTGACTAATCGTCCTCTACCTCCTAGACATAGTCAAGCATCATATCTATGATGTTGGCCGCGCCGCCCGTCGTCCGCCCGCAGCTCCATTCGCCTCCACCAGCGCGAGGCCTTCCGCCGTGATGAGCGCGGCTACTTCGCCAACTCGAACGACTCCGAGCATCACCGGAGTGTCACCCGCGTCCTCGATCGAGACAATCGCTGCGATCGTATACTTCTTCATTCATTCACGACGTGGTATGCAACCAACATCCCCAGATTAGATTCGTATTACCTTTTACTGAACTCACTCCAGCCAGTCACGGTGTGATACATACTCGATCGATCGATCACTTCGTATATGCTAGATGATACCAAACTTTGTAATTCCATACCTGTAGCTTTATAGATTCATAAATAGAAATTTATACATCACTAGATTTGGGAAAATGAGAAGAACATATAGGAACAGCGAAACTTGATTTTTAAACGAGTTTACATATACTCAAATTTAAATTTGAGGACTTGAGTATTTTTTTTCATTATAGAATAAATTCTATAATTAAATTGTGCATAATTCCTATTACCAAAGTAATCTCTATGATCATACCTATCCACAAAACCGTTTATACATTTTACACACTATTCCGAGATAATTTCACTATTAATCCTTTGTGCCTAGTATAAGTTATTCAAATTGTTATTGAGCTATTTGAGTAATTTAACAAATCTTTAATTCCTACCAGCCCATGTGCACTTTGTGATATTTGATGAGAATTGTCACACTCTGCACAAAATGGTATTCAATCACATGCTTTAAATCTTTTTAGACTCATATTAATTCAATCACATGGACCATCCCAATTATCCATTCTTATTCTAGTCTATCAAAGTCTTTTCAAATACTTAGATAACCCTTTTTTCTTCTAAGTACTTCACCTTGCCATCCAAAACTTTGATAAATCATATCTTTTGATTTGTAACTCTAAAAATAACAAATAATATATCAATGGAATCCTTAGAACATGTAGAATCTATTAGTGCCATAAAATCACATAGTTTCAGTACTCAAATTGAAATCATTTTCAAATTGAGTTAAACCCTTCTGTTAGCTTGCTAAATTCATATCTTTTGTTCTGTTTATCCAAAAATTACAAATTTGTAGTCCTTGGAATCCTCTAATAATGTAGAACCTCTTAGGATCAAGATCATATCTACTTAGACCTATCATGTCTAGTTCACACATATTCAAATTACAATTGTGTTGTTTGAGTAAAGTGTGATACATCTCAATCATAGATTCTATTCTTGCTATCTTTGTGGTGTTGATCTAATCAACATTATAGCACCTATCTAATACTCGATGTACCCAATAGAAACCTTAAACCATAATCTCAAATGTTATCTACCCCTACTCAATCCTCTGTCCACTTGATCCTGATTTCATGTGTAGAACTATTCAATTAACAAAT
The DNA here is from genome assembly GCA_007115705.1 of Dactylis glomerata. Lineage (NCBI taxonomy): Eukaryota > Viridiplantae > Streptophyta > Magnoliopsida > Poales > Poaceae > Dactylis > Dactylis glomerata. The sequence continues at coordinate 306,739 of QXEO01000722.1, forward strand.
GAGTTAATTGAGTAACTCAATGCTTCATGAATCCTAGCCCATTGCCTAAGTGTAATATATACTATTTAAGAATAATTGTTGTCACACTTATTCAATAGTAATGTTATTGCACTAATTGCCACTTATGTGACCAAATTCACATGAGTAATTCAAAGCTTCATTCATGCTCTAATAAAGCATAAAGACTTCATCAATTATATTTTGCCTAGTCCAATTCTCACCAATCACATTGATCCTTCCCAACTAAGCTCTTACAATCCCTGATCCTTTGCCAAATCTTTCTATCATAACATATCAGTAAATCTAAATTCTTAGACAAACACTTTTTCAATTGTTTGATTTGTTTGATTGTGTTTGTATGGTATGTTTATGTTATGTTAATTCTGTGCTAGTTTGTGCGAAGAGCTACATGCTTAGTTGAGAAAAGTGGAAAGATCGTATTCTTTAAAAAGGCAAGTGACACACATTCTTCTACCTATTTTACTACTGCATTAGTGTTTTTCAGTAGTATGCATGATAGGTGGTTTTCAAAGAAGTTTATGAAATGCTTAGAACCTAGTAGTGTGTAGCCATCCTTTAAACCCCACTTGATAGGATTGCAAAATTTACTTTGGAAAGTGATGCCATGCTTTATTGATGATTTGCTCTGAAAATTGAACTATAACTTCAATGAACTACCTGGGTGGATTGGTGTGGCTTGGGTGTGTTGAGTGTCTACTTAGGAGTCACATATCTTGGAAGTGAAAACCATGGTATGTGTTAGTGGCCTAAGTAGTACACTTGTGGTTTGCCACTCAGGATTAAAGTGATTAATATGTCTTCCATGCTTAGAGTACTTCCAGTGCAGCCTTATGACAATATGGGCTCTGTCTTGACTGATTAGATGTGAGGGTGCAACTTATGTGCAAGAAGAGGGCTGGTAGTGGAATGATAGGTTGGGAACGGATCTTGCCAGTTGGTTGCTCTCTCCTTCTAAAAGGTCTCATCTCATTTTATGTATGGGCGTAAAATGAGTCTTAAGGTGAAAGTGCACAACCCCTGTGGGGTGTCAAAACTAATCATAGCCGTGTCCCCGGTTATGGACAACTTGAGTCTCTAGACATGGAATGTACGGAAGAATCTCATCACCTTTTTGAAATAATTAAAACTTGTGTAGAAAGTGGATATGCCTCAGGGCTACATGCCTGGCAGTGAAAACCATGGTATTGTAGTAACTTGAGAGATTAACCTAGTTTTGAAGAGTGACTACCCGAGGCTACATACTGGCAGTGAAAACCATGTATGTGGTGGTGACCTAGGAGTTATCTTGATATTTGAAGAGTGACTACCCGGGGCTACATACTGGCAGTGAAACCCATATATGTGGTGGTGACCTGGGAGTTATCTTGATATTAAAGAAAAAAATCAGAATGCTTTAAAATGTTTTGGTTTGGAAAATATAGCATAAAAATGCTTTATGCAAATTAGCCTTTGAGATCCACTAGCCAAATATCATGTAGTATAGTCTTTCCACAAAATGCCACCAAATATGTGTCATTTGCCAGTACTTTGTTGTACTGACCCCTTTGGGGCTACATATTCAAACGTGTAGGTTGTTCTGATGAGGAGTAGATGGAGGAGTCTCAAGCCTGCATACCAACATGACTGCCTGTGGCACATTGCTGAAGATGGAGGCTCATTGCAATTTACTTCCATTGTGTTAGTTTGTGTTAAACTCTGGTATTCAAGCGAGTCCAAGTGGCTAAGCTATTTTTGTAAGGTTTAAAGACTATTGTATCTGGATTTGCGATGTAATAAATGACACTATATGCAATGATTACTATATTTTGTACTGTGGTGCTATCTAATGATCCAGGGAGTAGCACATTAACACAGAAGTTCTGCCCTAATCCAAAGGCGGGGCGCTTCAATTGGTGACACCAAGTTATCCCCAACAATCATCCGCTGCCATCATCACCATCGCTTTGCTCACGAGAAGATCGGGCCACCCATATCATCTTGGTATCACTTTGGACAGTGCTTGTTGAGAGATGTGTAGTCGACACATACTCTTTGTACGTCTGTATTTTTCTTGGGGACTATAACTGGATTAGATATCCAAGTCGACATTTTGATTTCTTGGATGAACCCTACGTTTTCTAGCTTATGTAGTTCTGATGCTATTGCTTTCCTCTTGGGTTCATCAAATCGTTGTAGTGGTTGCTTGACTGGCTTTCCTTTAGGATCCACAATTAGTTCGTGCTTGACGAGTTCCCTGGGAACACCTGGCATGTCTGAAGGACACCAGGCGAAGATTTCCCAGCGCTCATGGAGGAACTCGACGAGCGCGCTTTCCTATGCGGGATCCAGGTTTACTGCTATGGAGGTGGTCTTGTTTGGGTCCGTGGGCTGGACCTATATTTTCTTTGAGTCTTGAGTTGCATCGAAAGCCTGATCTGGCAGGGATCGCCCGACGTCGGGTAACACGTTGTGGTTAGTTTCGCCTTTTAGCCTTGCGTACTCTGCTGTCATGCTGAAAGTTTGTGCCAACCTATTGAATTCTTTGTCACAAGTGTTGGATACTTCAAAGCTGCCTTGCACTGTGATCGTTCCTTTAAGTCCTGGGATCTTGAGCGTGAGGTATGCATAGTGAGGTACTTCCATGAATTTCGCAAATGCTGGGCGCCCCAGGATTGCATGATATTGTGAAGGCCAGTCCATTACTTCAAACTCCAGCTTTTCTCTGTGATAGTTGCTGCTGTTACCGAAGCAGACGTCAAGTTCTAACGCCCATAGTCCCCACGGTCGGCGCCAATTGATGAGGGTTAACTCGACAAATGTCCTAGATGAAGGACTTAGGATCGGGGAGATAGGGCATCGGATGAACTCAAAGGTAAAGTCAGTCAAACAAGGTGTGTATCGAAAGTAAACGTGGGTGTAGAACCTGGCTTGCTTTCAATCTGTCCCACACCGTCCCCTCCTGGCCCCTATATATAGGTGGCCAGGTCTCGAGGATCGGGTGGGATCCGATACAGATTACAATATCGACATACGACATGAATTCGTATTTTGACTAGTATTACAATTGGGCCTAGTCTAACGGGCCTCAGGGATACTCAACTGACGGGCTCTATTATCTATACCCTTATCACTGGGTGACTCCACTCAAGGGTATGCAGCGTTTCCATGTCAAGGGCAAGCTTGCACCTCGCTAGATTGGCCCATACAAGATCCTAGAACACCGTGGAGAAATGTCCTACAAGTTAGAGCTACCCCCGAAGTTGTTCGAGTTTCACGACGTCTTCCACGTCTCACAGCTACGCAAATGTCTCCAAGCCCCCAACAAGCCCGAAACCTTCCAAGAGGTTGATCAGGATACCATTGACCTTAACCACGACTTGACCTACCGCGAGAGGCCAATCCATATTTTGGAGAAAGATGTCCGTCTCACCCGTAGACGAAAAATCAACATGTACAAGGTTCAGTGGGGCAATCACACCAAAGATGAGGCCACTTGGGTACGTGAAGATTTTCTTCAGCGATAATTTCCCGAGTTACTCCACGCTCAGCTGATGAATCTCAGGATGAGATTCTTTTAAGGGGGAAGGTCTGTAACACCCTACTTTTTGTAAGACAAGTTAAGACCAACTTAATGCTTTATCTAGGATAAAATATAAACTTTTGATAATATTGTGTGTGCTTGTGTGCATGTGTGCTAGGGTTTGAGAACTCATGTGTGGGTATGCATGATTTCATGTCCATTTAAGTGTTGCTATTAAATCTTTTATTTCAGAATTCTTTCTTCTTAAATTCTTGCAAGTTTGAATTAATATGTGTGAGTGGTTTGCAACCTTTTCAAGGGTCATTCAAACTTAGGTAGATCAAATTCAAAACCTTGCATAGCTTGATCTACACCATCATTTCATGTGAGATCTTTTCTCTCATTTTCTTCTCACTTCCTTTCTTGAACCCAAATCTTTTCCTCTAAAACCCAGCACGCATACTCAACAAATAAACCAACACCACACCTAGCACCACGCTAGCTCCTAAGTTGATCAGAATTTCGAAAATAAAGAAGGAGAAGGGGAACCAGAGCCATTGCATGCCAAGATCTTGCAAAGATCTTCTCAAATCTCTCTCCCTTCCTCTCCACCACTAGCCATGCGGGTATCTGGACCCAGTAGGCCACCCCACCCCACTAGTCAGCCTCTCGGGTGCTCTCTCTCTCTCCCCTCGCCCTTGCCCTGGCAAAGCCCGAGAAAGACCACCTCGGACTCCACCCTTCCTCTCTGCCCTCCTGACCAAACTAGCGCACGCATCTCTCTCCCTGCACCGTGCTTAGTCCCCAGGCGAGCCCACTCCTTCTCCCGTGCACCACCTCGCCAAGCCACCCCCAACCTGCTCCGTGCACATCACCCTGGACACGCCCCCATTCTCTACCCCACGCTCACCCCCGGTCGATTCCGTTCAAGCACACGGACTCCACGCCACCCCAGCACCCTACTGGCGGAGCCACCCCTGCCCTCTCGCCCGTTAAACCGCCACCACCACCATCGAACACCTGTGCGGTGACATGACTGCACGATCAGCGCGTCCGTCCCCGCGCCATTGGACACTCGCGTCCCTCCAAAAGACCACACGCCGCGCACGCCTGGACACCGCCCTGCAATGCCACCGCCCCTCCCAGCTAATGCTAGCCCCGTGCTCCACGACTAGCCGCGCCGGCCACCGAGACCACCTCGCCAGATAAATAGCCCTGCGCCCCCTCTCTTCCCCGTCTTTCCGCTCATTTGCATCCCCAGCACACCAGCATCGCCACCCAGAGCCGCAGCCGAAGCCTATGGCTCTCCCTCACCGAGGAGAGCTCGATCTCGCTCGAGTGCTGCACGGGAAGTCGGTGAAGGTTGCCGTCACTGTGACCTTCTCTTTTCCCCCGTCCTTTCCCTCTGCAACTAGCTAGCTCTTTCCACCCTAACCTCGCTCTCCGTTTTGGCTAGATCTAGCTGGGCGCGTCGCCATCGCCGAGGCATAGCCGGAGCACCTGTAGGACACCCTCGACCATGCCATCGCCTGGAGCCCCTCCCGCTTCACCGACGACGACCCACGACCACACGGAGCCCATGCAGCCACCGCTACCCCTTCTCTGCTGACGAGGGTTAACTCGACAAATGTCCTAGATGAAGGACTTAGGATCGGGGAGACAGGGCGTCGGATGAACTTGAAGGTAAAGTCAGACAAACAAGGTGTGTATCGAAAGTAAACGTGGGTGTAGAACCTGGCTTGCTTTCAATCTGTCCCACACCGTCCCCTCCTGGCCCCTATATATAGGTGGCCAGGTCTCAAAGATCGTTTGGGATCCGATACAGATTACAATATCGATATATGACATGAACTTGTATTTTGACTAAATTTACAATTGGGCTTAGCTTAACGGGCCTCTGGGGTACTCAACTGACGGGATCTATTATCTGTACCCTTGTCATCTGCCGACCAGCACGCCCACGGTGAGCCCCTCTGTTCCTCGGCGAAACCCTAGGGTTTCCGCTGTCCCGTTCCTTTTCCCGCGTAGACGATGAGCGACGGCCATCGATCCTGACTTGATCGGATGGCCACCCTCGCTGCGTACCGCTTCGGTCGCCCGGGGCCGATGACAGCCGGGCCCCGCTGGCAGGCCGTTTGAAATCGGCATCTCCCACATGCCACCATCGGATCAGGCCGGTTTGCGCTGGATTCGGCCCAATCCGGGGCAGATCTGGCCCGTGCTATATTTTTTTTGGAAAAACCTGCTAACCTTTTTCCAGATCTGCAAACTTTCAATAATCATAGAATATTTTCTGTAAATGAAAATTGGGTGATTCAAGTTGCTGTGAGTAGCTTACCATGTTACCTTTCAGATGGCATAGGTCTCATATCTGTAGAGTCAATGTAGATCAAGTGTTAATTTGTGGAGTTAAATTAGCCTCTTCTCAAACTTAAATGCAAATCTTGAGTTTTATGTATTGAAAATGTGTGAACCCAATTTCCAGTGATAGCTTAGTGAGATATCTTGAATGACCCACTGGTTTTACTATTTTAGGATTTATATCATTGCAGTAGTAATTAATATGGCTATTTGTGTAATTAATCTTAGATAAATTACCATTCGCAGTAGGATAAGAATTTTGGGTTGAATCCAATTTCATTGGATTGTGTTCTGGAAGAGCTTTCCAGAACACTTTAGTTCATATTTTTCTAATACTCAAAGAATATCTGAGATTTATTTTGGTGTTCTAGTGATATTCCCTATTGTTTAATTCATAGAAATTAAACCCTAACTTGTTTTGGGGTGAGACCAACTTTGTTGACTTCTTAAGATTATTGTCAACCTGCTAGTATATTGAATGTGTACTTGGTCTATGGAACCCCCTGCATGCTTGTTAGAATTAAATTGGTGTTGTGATTGTTTTATTAGAGGAACCCTAGTTCTAATAGGATTAACTTAATAACTAAAAGTCTATAAAATCTTGGTTTGGTTTCTAAACATGTTTGTTTCTAATACTCTTTGATTGTGTGGTATTGAGTGATGAAATACTTGTGACTTGTGCATGCATGTGTATTTATTTGTGCGTTGTTATTTTTCTGGTTATAGAATCAAACGAGGAGTGTACCGAGGAGGGGGAGGTCTTTGAGTACCAGGAGGAAGAAGACCAGGGACTAGCCAACCAAGGCAGGCCATCTAAACTTGATGCATATCTGAATCCTACTTACATACTTTGCATGTTTCATAATGTTTTATTAAAGTGCATGATTTTATATTGCTATAGTCTTAATAACAATTAGTTGTTGGCTCAAGCTCCATGAGCCAAATTGTTATCATCCCTCGAGATGACCCCTTTGATCACCTATTCTATACCCGCAATGGTGGCTTGTTGATTAGTAGCAAAGCCTTTGGGAAACGTCTAGTGGAGCTAAAAACTCTAGGATTGGGAACACTCAGAGAAAGTTTCGAAAATGCTTTCGAAAACCTTGGAGTAGTACCTACTCCACTGAAATGTTTTCAAAAATGGTTTTGAGCAAATGGAGGATAAAGGAGTTGGTGTTTTTCCAAATGACATTGGTGATCACTAATGCCTCCTTTGATTCATAGGATTTGTATAGGATTTGAATCCTATGAGAAAATTTCGTACACACATGTTTGATTCATAGGAATATATCCTATAGGAATCTAGTAGTGTAAATCCTATAGGAAAAAAGCATTAGATCATACCTCATGAAAAAATTTCTTTGCTACAATCAAAGTCACTTCATCTTCCTATAGAATTCAAGTAGGCATGACATTCTAATCCTATGTCTTTCCTATTCCTATGGTTTTCCTATCCAATGAATCAAAGAAGCCCTAAGTGTTCACTCAGAACAATTAACCCGTGCAACCACATTACCCCGGTATGGGACAGGGCCTAGTTTGAAGTTTGTCTGCTTTAGTGCGGGGAGTCTCGTACTATATAAGGGCTCGTGGTACCTTGCAAAACATGGTGCACGTACCCTGGAATCTGGGTTGTCCCCGAGAATGGGGCAATACATATCACGGTATATCCTGAGCCGCTGGAAGACACTTGGGTTCTCCCGCCGTGGCGCCGGAGTTACGCTCTAGAGGAGGTACTGCCGGGGCGTGCCGGGGAGGTAGACTCCACAGGGTAGACACCCGTACTAAGGTAGATGGATGGAAGACTTTGATCAATTATTTGAACCCCGCATACTTGTGTATGATGGTCTGTGGTGGTATCCCGGCGGATTTATCGAATGGTGTGGGTAAAGTGTACAACCTCTGCAGAGTGTAAATCTATTCGAATAGCCGAGTCCTCGGTCATGGGCGGTTGGGGCGACTGTTACTTAGCCCAATGTCAGTTTTGTTTTAAAAAGATGTTTTCGGGAAAATGGAGAAAGGTGTCGGACGGAGTACTCGGAGGGTACTACCGTGGCACGGTTGTGGTTTGGAGTACTTGCAGGGTACTGCCGAGGAAATGGACATGGTCATGTGTGATTGACCTAGTTTTATGAAGGAAGGTGGTCATGTATGATTGATCACCGGCTCTCTCTTGTTAAACAAATGAGTTTCCCCCTTTCCTAGAGATTTTACTAAAAAGGTTTTCTAAATGTTTTCTGTAATAAGGATATAGAAATGTCGTAGGACATGCTATATCGACATGAGAAATTGACTAGTTAGGATAAACTAGACTAGAGCCTTTCACCTTGCTACAGCCAAACTGCATGACAACACTTCTTCCTAGATGGTTTGCGAGTACAATTCCAAAATGTACTCACGGCTTTGTCCCTGGCTATTAACTTGGCTAGATTATGGTGAAGACTACGATGATGATGGTGAGGAGTTCGACGACGCCGGTGCGAACTAGGATCCGTCTCCCTGTCAGTCACCTGTAGGGTAGAGGCATGACACGGGCTACCAATGCTACCCATGTATCCGCAGCATTGCTTAGTGAACTTGCCCTGCGTGGCATTTGAATTCGGCCAAGTGGCCATGTAAGACTATTCGACTCGTTATGTAATGGATGATGTACTCTGTAATGCCAACTCTGTTATGTGGATTCATGACGGTCTTCCTAGGATCATGAATTGTAACATCCCAATTTTGGGGAAAGAGTTTAAAAATCTTGCACATGAAATCATGCCATCATTTCATGCATTCTTTCATCTTTGCATTGTACATTTTCAAGTTATAGTTGCTATGTTCTTTTGAATCAAACCTTCCCTGTATGTTTTAATAACATAGAGGAAGTTTTACAGTTTGCAAAAATTGGCTTGAATCAAATTAAAGGTTTTTGCAAAAGTTTTCAAACAAAAATCAAAAGAAAACAGAAAAGAAAAGTGAAAGAAATAGGAAAAATGAATAAAAGGCCAGGGGGAGCCATTCCGGCCCAGATCCCCTTTCGGCCCCGGCCCAGTATCATGCAGACCCTGAAGGGGTATGTTCTTCTTCCTCCAACCGCTAATAGCCCGACCCCACATGTCAGCGCCTTCTTCCTCCTCCGGACGCAGTCCCACCCGAGCCCGACACCGCCCCGCCGTCCGATCTCGATTCCGCACAAACCCTAGCCCCTCTTCCAAGCCAAGACCGGCTATAAAAAGCCCACGGATGCCTCCCTCTTCTCCCTTTGCTCCTCCTCAGAATCCTCGACTAGCCGCCGAGAAATCTCTCGCCGAACCTCCGCTCATCTGCGGGCATCGTCGGTCGATTTCGCCACCGTCGGTGAGCAGCAACCTCTCCCTCTCCTCCTATCCTCTCTGATTTTCTCTAGCGCCCCTCCTGATCCCCTCGGTTCACCCTGCTCTGCAATAGATCGAGCTCCCCGTCGAGCACCCGAAGCTCCACCTGCGCACGATGACTCCAGTCGCGTCTACCTCCCTCGCCTGGAAGCGATCTTGTACGCCGACCAAACTCCCGAGCCTGTCTTGTCGCCCTGCATCCCATCGTGGTCACTCCATCATCCAGAAGTGGCCAGAAGCTCATCGGAGTTCACCACCAGTGCGCCCTCGTCGGAGATCGCTTGCCGGAACCCTAGCTACCAGGTGAGCTCCTCTCCGATTAGATCTCGCCCGTCAGATCTTAATCGTGCGGCCCGGACAGATCCACTTAACGAAGAGGTATCGATCGATCAGATCCGCTTGTTTTCCTTTAGATCTAACGGTAGCTGAGCCGAATCCACCCGAATAGGTAACGTCCAATAGGGACGCGCCAAGTGTCGCTTCCTAATTAAAACCCGATCGGTTTCGTTTTAAAACTTCCAGAATTTGTTCAAAACTTGTAAAATTCATATCTTAAGTTCTATATGTCCAAATTTAGTAAACTTTGCGCCCATGGTTTCATAAAATTGTGTAGATTCTATTTCCAGCATCAAAATCTCCTATAGTATCTGTTTTATTTATTGAATTATTGCAAGCTTATTTAAGTATTTTTGCTATTAAAATTAGTTGTAAAACTTATTTTTCAGTATACTCTTTTGCTTTTGGACTATTTGGAACCTCCCAGTACTGTAGCATGGCCAAAATATTTTTAGTATCTTCTATATTACTTTTGTAGTTTTAGTTTGTTTAATTGTTCTACTTGTGTGTTGAAAATAGTTTGAGCTTTATAAATAACTCTAAAATTTTGATCATGACATCATGCATATAGTTAACAACCAGAGAACATGTTAAGTGTCTTTGTGGTGTTTTAACTCACATATTGTATGCATATTTTCCTTTCATGAGTGTTTATGATTGATATGTGCTTATGGTGCAATATTTTACGTGTAGATTGTGTTGAGTGCAACGAGTGCCTTTGTGACGAGTGCACCAGCTCCTCTTCTCACCAAGGCAAGTGTCACCATGTTCCCTTGTCCCACTGAAAGTTTTGTCACTTGTAGCTTTTCTAAGTAGAAGATGCATGTGTAGGTATTTTTATGAATTCTTGTCTTAGCTTGCTAGATTTTATGCTAAGTTTTTGTCTAGCTTTGCCTAACTTTGCATCTCCTATTAGAATTGCTGCTGCTATAGGACTTTGCCTTTACACTTGTTGTGGGAAGGGTTAACATATATTTTTGGCTAGTTTTGGCCAAGTGTTGAAAACCTTGTTTTGCAAAAACTAAGAAAACAACTAATTAATGAATCACCTGGGTGGATGTGGCTTTGATTGGTTTATGTTGAGTGGTTCCCTGGGGTCATGTCATCGAACCTCTGAACCACCAGGTGTATCTCACTTGTGGACGGCCACCCAGGAGCAAAGAGATTGGAGACGTTCAAGTCATGAAGCTTCCAGTGCAACCACAAGACATATGGGCTCTGTCTTGGTCAACTAAGGTGCAAGAACTCAAGCCAGGCGGACAGAGGGTGGTAGATGTTGGTAGGATGGAGCGCGTCCGTTTGGTCTGAGGGAATGCTTCTGAAAGGCCTCGTCTTAGTTTTCACTTGGCCATTTGAGGCAAAATGAGTCTCATGGCAAAACGGGTTAACTAAGTCTTGTGGGAAAAGTGCACCACCTCTGCAGAGTGTTTAGAACTAAGTACTTAGCCGTGTCCCCAGTTATGAACAATTTTGAGTGACATTAATGAGGGGTGACCTCTTGGGTGTGGCCCGATCTTCACAGATTCACGAGATTTATGGCGGGGAACGAGGATGAACACGAAGAACACGAAGAACAAATCGAAGGCAAACACACACACACAAGATACACACCGGTTGTCCTCGTTGGCCCGATTCACCAACTCAATAGAATCACAAGGAAGAGACTCCAAGAGTAGAATTCCTTGTGAGAGATTGACTTGCAAGGGATAGAATTCCAAGAGGGGAAGAGACCAATCAATTGGATAGAATTACATACTCTTGTATGCAAGAGATCCAAATCAAGGTAGAATTCCCCAAATAGAAGAGATCCCAAACAAAGAGGGTAATTTCTAGATGTATATCTAGTTTGGTTCCCACAAGGGAGAAGGCATCATGCCAATTCTTATCTTAATTAATCTCTATCCTAGGGAGGGGGAAAGTGACCCATATATATAGGGAGCCACGAGCTAGGGGTAGTTTGGTCACTAGGGAGAAAGATAACATAGGTGGCTTCATGGCCAAGACATAGCTGACTCGAGCAGGCCGGCTATAGCCGGGGTTAAGGCCAGCTTTAGCTGATGGGCCGGCTTTAGCTGGGGTAGGACCGGCTTTAGCTGGTCCAGCTTCAACTGATGTCTCTTCTTGTGGTGCTTCCAAGCTTCTTTCTGGTGGTTCTTCATCTTCCTTCTCTTCGACGCCTCGATGATGTCGGACTTGATTGTTGACGCACATGATGTGGTGGAGTCCGAAAGCCACCCCACATCATCTCCCCCCGCTTCAAAGACCATCGTCCTCGACGTTGACTCAACATCATCATGTAGGGGAGGTAGATGTAGGTGATTATACTTGGAGTGCGTCATGTGGTCGTACTTGCGAAGATCTGTTTGGTAACTCTTCAATGTTCCTTCACCTTCCATGAGGCCTACCAAGGTCACAAGCAAAGCGAAATAGACTACACGTGCGAAGCTCGTGCGCCAATGCAATCGCTAGGACAATCTCCGGGAGTTACTGATCTTGCGGATGCACGATCAGCCTGACCAGCGAGGGTCTTAATTCCTACCTGAAATCGAGAACAAGTAAGAACTAATACATCAATCAAGATATTGTGGATGAAAGATGTATGCTTTATTCAAAAGGTGGGATTCCGAATAGGCGGTCTTCTTCTAGGCGATTGGCCTCAAAAGTCGAGCTCGTAGTTGTAGCAATGGCTAACTTTAGTCTAATCAAAATCTGAGTTCTAATGACGGCTACGGGGGGTATTTGAGGAGGAAAAGGTAGGGGTGCGACCAGCCATGGGTATGATGGTCGAACGGAACCCTAACAGGACTTTTCTCCTCAAATTCGGACTCCTAAAAGTGGCTGTCTTATTTGCTGCGAAAATTACATGGGCCTGCCCAAAAATAAAAGTGACGCAGCACCATATTTATCTAAGGACGAATTTATGAAGTAGTTCTTTGTATATTTCGTCCAAGTCTTCATCCTTCATTATGGTGGCTTCAAAGTTCTGAAGTCTCCACTTGTGGCATCTTCTTCAATCCTCAAACGCTTGCTGCCATCTCCTTACACGATCATGCTCCAATGCTTGTCCCTCTCATCCATGCTAGGTCCATCATTCCTAAGAGTAACAAACATATCTGATTTAGGCAGCATCATATTCTCATGTATGTGAGAAAAAGTTCCAAGAAACGAAAGTACCTGATAGTTAAGTTGCTTGGCACGAGCTCGAGTGATGGGTCCTTGTATGTGTTCCGCTGTAGGTGCAGCGGTTTTATCAATAGATGGGATGTCCTCATCATGCTCCCCTTCTTGAATTGAAGTCGTCCTCGACGCAACCTCATCTTCATCACCGAAGTAAGGTTTTAAATCTGCAATGTTAAATGTAGGACTTACCGTACCAAAATCTGCAGGAAGCTCAAGTTTATATGCATTATCATTGATTTTCTCTATCACCTTAAAAGGACCATCAGCACGTGGCATTAACTTAGACTTGTGCAAATCAGGAAAACAATCTTTGCGCAAATGCAACCAAACAAGATCAGCAACCTCAAACACAACATGCTTTCGTCCCCTATCCCCAGCAACTTTATACTTAACATTCATGCATTCTATGTTGTCTTTAGTAGTTGCATGCAATTTTAAAATCAATTCAGCACGTTGTGTAGCATCGAAATTATTTTGCACTGAAGATGGTAAAGGCAACAAATCAATAGGTGCACGTGGAACAAAACCATAGACAATCTGAAAAGGGCTCATCTTTGTGGTAGAATGCAGCGAACGATTATAAGCAAATTCAATATGAGGCAAACACTCTTCCCACAATTTTAAGTTCTTCTTTAAAACAGCCCGCAAGATGGTAGATAAAGTTCTATTAACTACTTCAGTTTGTCCATCAGTTTGGGGATGACATGTAGTACTAAACAGCAATTTAGTCCCCAACTTAGCCCATAAACATCTCCAAAAGTGGCTAAGAAATTTAGTATCATGGTCAGAAACAATAGTATTTGGCACACCATGCAAACGAACGATATCACGAAAAAACAAATTAGCAATGTGCGCAGCATCATCGGTCTTGTGACAAGGAATAAAGTGTGCCATCTTAGAAAACCGATCCACAACAACAAAAATAATATCCCTCCCCTTCTGTGTACGAGGTAATCCCAAAACAAAGTCCATCGAAATATCCTCCCAAGAAACACTAGGAACAGGAAGAGGCATATATAAACCATGTGGATTAAGGCGAGACTTAGCTTTTTGACTAGTGCAGCGTGCCACGAATCTCTCAACATCTCGCCGCATGCGTGGCCAATAGAAGTGTGCAGCAAGAACATCCTCCGTCTTCTTGACACCAAAGTGTCCCATCAATCCTCCTCCATGCGCCTCCTGTAACAACAAAAGACGAACGGAACCATCTGGGATGCATAGTTTGTTAGCACGGAACACAAATCCATCATTAAGGATGAATTTGTTCCATGTTCTACCATCTTTACAATTTTGCAACACATCTTTAAATTCAGCATCATGCAAGTATTGTTCCTTTAGAGTTTCCAACCCAAAAATTTTGAAGTCAAGCTGAGATAACATAATATAACGACGCGACAAAGCATCAGCAATAATATTATCTTTACCCTTTTTGTGTTTGATAACATAAGGAAAAGATTCAATAAATTCAACCCACTTTGCATGACGACGATTCAGTTTTGCTTGACTACGAATATGCTTCAAAGATTCATGATCAGAATGTATAACAAATTCTTTAGGCCATAAATAATGTTGCCAAGTTTCTAATGTCCGAACCAGCGCATATAATTCTTTATCATAAGTAGAATAGTTCAGACTAGGCCCACTCAATTTTTCACTAAAATATGCTACAGGTTTGCCCTCTTGTAATAACACACCTCCCAAACCAATTCCACTAGCATCACATTCAAGTTCAAACGTCTTATTAAAATCAGGAAGTTGGAGTAATGGAGCATGTGTTAACTTATGTTTCAGTATCATGAAGGCCTCTTGTTGTGCATCGCCCCAAACAAAGGGCACATCCTTCTTTGTGAGCTCATTCAATGGCGCAGCAATAGAACCAAAATCTTTGACAAAGCGCCTATAAAACCCAGTGAGACCAAGAAAACTCCTCACTTGTGTGACCGTCTTGGGCTGCGGCCAATTCTCAATAGCTTCAATCTTGGCTGGGTCAACTTCAATTCCCTATTCTGTAACAACATAACCAAGAAAAGCAACTCTATTTGTGCAAAAAGTGCACTTCTCAAGATTACCATATAAACGTGCATCACGTAAAGCATTGAAAACAGCACGTAAATGATCCAAATGGTCCTCTAAAGATTTGCTATATATGAGAATGTCATTAAAATATACCACCACAAAACGACCAATAAAAGCACGTAAAACTTCGTTCATCAGTCTCATAAAGGTACTAGGTGCATTAGTTAAACCAAACGGCATTACTAACCACTCATATAAACCGAACTTAGTTTTAAAAGCTGTTTTCCATTCATCTCCTAATTGCATACAAATTTGGTGGTAACCACTACGCAAATCAACTTTAGAGAACATAATAGAACCACTCAGCTCATCTAGCATGTCATCCAAACGAGGTATAGGGTGACGATATCGAATGGTAATATTATTAATAGCTCGACAATCAGTACACATGCGCGAAGAACCATCTTTCTTAGGTACTAAAATAATAGGAACAGCGCATGGACTAAGAGACTCACGAATATAACCTTTGTCCAATAAACTCTGGATTTGTCGTTGGATCTCTTTTGTTTCTTCAGGATTGGTGCGATATGGCGCACGGTTGGGCAGCGAGGCTCCTGGAATCAAATCAATCTAGTGTTCTATCCCACGAATAGGTGGAAGTCCAGGTGGAACATCTTGTGGAAAAATGTCCATGTATTCCTGCAAAAGGTTAGCAACCGCAGGTGGCAAAGAAGGAGGCATATCCTCAAATGAAAACAGAACTTCTTTGCAAACAATGGCATAGCAGGGAGTAATATTGACATCCATTTCAGCAAGATCAGATTTGCTAGCAAGTAAACAAGGATTCTTCAAACGAATTTCAGTAGCATGGTTAGAATCAGATTTAGAAGAATGCTTAGGGGGTACAAAATCTGCAGCAATAATCTGATTCTCACTCTTATGTTTGTCCTCGTTTTTTAATCTACTAGCTCTAGCAAGATCATCTTTCAAAATTTGTTCCGGAGTCATGGGTTTAAGTCCAATTTTCTTGCCAGCATGTGTAAGAGAATACTGATTTGTTTTACCATTATGTACAGATTCTCTATCAAATTGCCATGGTCTACCAAGTAACAAAGAACAAGCTTGCATAGGTACAACATCACAATCAACAAAATCTGAATAAGTACCAATAGTAAAATGCACGCGTGCAGTTCTTGTTACCTTGAGCTTACGGGAGCTCTAAAACCATTGAATGTAATAGGGATGAGGTCGTTGTCGTGTGGGTAGAGCAAGCTTCTCCACCATGTCAATACTAGCCAGATTGTTACAACTCCCTCCATCAATGATGATTCGGATAGCTCTCTCCTTAACAACGCCTCTTGTTTGAAACAAATTGTGGCGTTGATCATGCTCGGCTTTGCTCAATTGCACACTCAAGACACGTTGTGCAACTAAACTCTTGTATTGATCAGCAGTCTCAGCTCCCATTACCTCCATCTCCTTGTCAGAATCAGAATTGGCACCATCACGTGCAGCAATAAGTGCCAATGTATCATCATCAAAATCACTCGCAGAGTCATATTCGCCATCTTCAAGCACCACCATCACACGTTTGGTTCTGCATTCTTTTTCGATGTGACCAAACCCAAAACATTTGCGACATTGAATATCGCGAGTCTTCCCCGTGGAGGCCATGGAAGAAGAACTCCGTGTCAGACCAGCAGATGGTGATGGAGCAGGAGCAGGTGGCGTTCTTGACGTCGGCGTGGTATACCTGGAGGTGGAAGGACCTGGTGCATCCCCACGAGAAGGGGGAGCTGATTGGCGCGCAGACCATGAAGGAGTACGACCTGGAGAATTATTAGCTCTTCTCCATGATGGTTGACGATCCTGCACTTCAAGTTCAGCTTTGCAAGCAAGGTGAAATAAACGAGTTATAGTGTTGTACTCCTTATAGTCTAAAATATGCTGAATCTCCTTATTTAAACCACCAAAGAAACGTGCAAGCATAGCTTCATTATCCTCTACAATACCACAACGAATCATGCCCGTTTGTAACTCTTGATAATACTCTTGTACGGAATTTTTGCCTTGTTCTAAACGAGTTAATTTTTTAAGCAAGTCCCGTTGATAATGTGGAGGTACAAAACGAGTACGCATGGCATGTTTTAGACCAACCCAAGTAGCAGGAATATTAGCATGATTGACTCGACAATGTTCAGACCACCAGATAGAAGCAAAATCTGTAAATTCACATGTAGCAGCACTAACACGCAAATGCTCAGGGTAGCGTAAACATGCAAAACGTTGCTCTACTTCTAATTCCCAAGTGAGATATGCATCAGGATTATATCTACCCTCAAATGGCGGAATATTTAATTTCAGCTTGGCCACATGTTCATCATCACGTACCGGATGCGGAGGTGGACGAGCGTTGCGGTTGTATTGCCACGGACGGCCAGGTGCAGGTTGTTGGACCTCGTCCTCCTCGAGCTCGTTTTCATCTTCGAACTCGTTTTCCCCCTCGTCAGCAGCATATCCATCCTGGGTGGCCGCCTCCGTAGCGGCCGCAGCAGCTGCCGCGGCTGTAACGGTACCCGCAGATGGCGGGATGAGAGGAACGCGGCGAGCACGTGGGACATGGATGCCCGGCTGTGGCAGTGGTGGTAAACGGGTCAGGACTTCCTGGAACCGGGCGTCGAGCTTGGTGTTGAAGGATGCCTCAAGACCAGCCATCTTGTCCATCGCATCAGAAAGCTTGGAATCAACATCACCCAAGCGTGTGTCCACATCTTGTGCACGCCCCACCAACAGCCGAGTGAAGTGGGCATGCAACTCTGCATTAGTCATCTTCTCCGGATCAACATCATCCTTCGTGGTTCCTGTCATGGTTAGCATAGAAGCAAGCACAAATATATATACCTACGCACTACAAAATATGGTGGAATCACGCGTAATCCGTCAAGCGGTATACAAAGCTCTTACAAGTGCTTACCAAACATGAGGAAGGTGATATGCAACCAGCAAGGATCAGCGACTCCCAAAATTGCACAAAGCGATTACCAAGTGTCGATACAAAGCACGTGCAAAAATATGTGGAGCTGTAGGAAGGCTTATATGGTAGCAAAAACACAGCAAATATAAAAACAGCAATGCAATGTTGAAAGAATGCTCAACCACGGTACTGTGCTAGTCCTAGGCTATACCGAGCTAGAGACGCGAGCCGGGAACACTAAGAAAGTCACGGCATGGCACAACAAGCAGAAAGAAACAGCTCCAAAGCAAGATATAAGTGAAGATCTGCAGGAATTTTCGGGTCTAAAACTTCAGAGGGCAAAAACTCAGCCTTCCCGGACTTTTTTGGGCGTTCTGAGTGTCGCACAACGACGTGGTTAGATAGATCTTTTCGTGCTGAGCATTTTGAGTGGTCGCACGTCGAAAACGAAGTTCGTATGCAAAAGTTATGGCCAGTTGAAGTTTGCTGTCGAAAACCATCAAAAACTGACGAAACTGTCCAATTCGGACTGAAATCGGACTGGACTAGTAGGAACGGGTCAACCCGACTTGGATGCGGATTTGACTTTTTTTTTTTTGCTCTTCTTCTTCCTCTTGACTGGCGACCGAAACCTAACTCACGGACTCTGAAAAAGGCACGGATGAAATTGGGAGGAACGAACAAAAACTTATGTGAAGGCGGTGGCGGAAGTATATAGCGTGGTGGCGGAAGGATATGGTGGAGCAGTGGTGCAAGCGTGCGGCAGCGGCGGGACTATGGTGATTCGAACTCGAAACTCTAAAGGAACAGACACTAAGACCAGCAACTTGACACGCGGATGCAGACACAAATTCAACGATGCAAACTGAAAAGACAATGCAAAGGCTCGGATGGTTTATGGGACGAGATGATCTAAACCCTAACTGTATTTTTGGCTTTTTCGTGGTTTATAGGTATGAACACAGATGCAATCTAAACTACGAAAACTGTAAATCTCACCGAGCAACCTGAAATCTGATACCACTTGATAGGGCAAAGGTGTCCGATCTTTCGATGAGATCTTGATATGTCGATTTGGTGGGTGGAGTTCGTGCTTGACGATCCGACTACACGTGCGAAGCTCGTGCGCCAATGCAATCGCTAGGACAATCTCCGGGAGTTACTGATCTTGCGGATGCACGATCAGCCTGACCAGCGAGGGTCTTAATTCCTACCTGAAATCGAGAACAAGTAAGAACTAATACAGCAATCAAGATATTGCGGATGAAAGATGTATGCTTTATTCAAAAGGTGGGATTCCGAATAGGCGGTCTTCTTCTGGGCGATTGGCCTCAAAAGTCGAGCTCATAGTTGCAGCAATGGCTAACTTTAGTCTAATCAAAATCCGAGTTCTAATGACGGCTACGGGGGGTATTTGAGGAGGAAAAGGTAGGGGTGCGACCAGCCATGGGTATGATGGTCGAACGGAACCCTAACAGGCCTTTTCTCCTCAAATTCGGACTCCTAAAAGTGGCTGTCTTATTTGCTGCGAAAATTACATGGGCCTGCCCAAAAATAAAAGTGACGCAGCACCATATTTATCTAAGGATGAATTTATGAAGTAGTTCTTTGTATATTTCGTCCAAGTCTTCATCCTTCATTATGGTGGCTTCAAATTTCTGAAGTCTCCACTTGTGGCATCTTATTCAATCCTCAAACGCTTGCTGCCATCTCCTTGCACGATCATGCTCCAATGCTTGTCCCTCTCATCCATGCTAGGTCCATCATTCCTAAGAGTAACAAACATATCTGATTTAGGCAGCATCATATTCTCATGTATGTGAGAAATAGTTCCAAGAAACGAAAGTACCTGATAGTTAAGTTGCTTGGCACGAGCTCGAGTGATGGGTCCTTGTATGTGTTCCGCTGTAGGTGCAGCGGTTTTATCAATAGATGGGATGTCCTCATCAGAAACACACACAAAAAGATATAATGGGGTTAGCGTGACCAAGGAAGTGAGCAAGAAACAAAATGGTCCTAACAATGACTATTAGCTTGGTGTCACACCAACGCAAGAGATTTGCACAAGATGCCACTCTTCTCTTTTCTCTCTTTTTGCTTGCAAGCTTTGAACTCCTTTGTATCGGTGGAACACACACTCTTTTTGGATTTTTTGTGTTTCTATGCTTAAAAGCTTATTTGCTATCTATTTATGTCACACAAAGGCTTCTTCTTCTTTTGTGTATCTTTCTCACCGAGCTTGCTTTGGAGCTTTGCTCAACTTACGCACACACACAAACCCTCTCACGGTCGTGAACACTTGTGCAATGCTTCGCAACACTCGAAAAGCCACTCTCAATAGGATAGGTACACAAAGGAAGAAAAGAGGTTACAAAGGTGGTGCAAGTTATACCTATGCAAAGGTTAGGCGGTGTCAAAACACAAGACTTGCGGTGATGTCGATGAGGGTGGAGTCAAAAGACTAGTCGAAGTTCCGAGGTGCCAATGCCGTCGTCGTGATGTTGATGTAGGCGCGGTATTACTTGGCACGAACTAGGCACGCAAAAACTGAAATCCGAACACACAAGTCAATGCCCGAAAATTTGGGGCAAAAAGGACTCACAAAAGTTGTCAAAATTTGTGTCACGATGACGCTGGATTTTGTGTCAAAGGGGCAAATAGATGTCAAAAGGGGTAATATGGAGTTAAAACAGAGTCAAAATGGATATGTATGATGTATACCGGCTTTAGCCGGTTTGGACTCTTCGGAGGCCGGCTATTTCTGGTCCTGCTGGTGAGCTGCGCGCTAGGCGGGCGAGTGGAGATGGGAAGTGGACACAGAGGAGGGGCGTGCTGGTGGCTGGGCTCGTGGCCTAGTGGAGGAGAGGCGGGGCAAGGCCCTGGTGCGTGCGCGTGGCTGGGCAGTTGGTGCAGCGATGCGGCGCTGTGCGGGGCGGAGGAGGTATGCTGGGCGGGAGCGTGGCCGGCTTGGGGCGGGGCGTAGCTGAGGCAAGCGGGGGCGGGACTGGCGGCTGGTGCGGAAGTGCGGGGATGCTATGAGGTGGTGGCGCGGGGCTTGGAGCGAGGCTAGAGTGATCGAGAGGAGTTGAGACGCGGGCGTTGAGCGGGGGCAGCGGTGAGGCAGAGCTGATCGATGGCTGCGGGTGGGCGAGCGCTGGTGGAGCAGGTCGATGGCGTTGGAAGTTGGTACCTGATGCGGGGCAGCGTCCGGCTTTAGCCGGTTCGCACCTTTTCGAGAAATTTCTGCGCGAGCTGTTCGTCGATTTGGGCGGAAATTGGAAGAGAAAATCATCGATTCCGAGAGAAATAAGAGGAATTGGGGCTAGAAATTTTGTGGCAATGTAGATCAACACCCAAGACAAGAAATCTATGGATCAAAACCACAAAAAACTCAACAAATCTAGAGATCAAAATTCGAGGCAATTTGGGGCTATTTTTTTAGATTTTCAAAATTTATGGTGGAAATCACAAACGAGAGTAAATCCGTGGCAACCTAAAGCTCTGATACCATATGATGAGGGGTGACCTCTTGGGTGTGGCCTGATCTTCACGGATTCATGAGATTTATGGCGGGGAACAAGGATGAACACGAAGAACACGATGAACAAATCGAAGGCAAACACACACACACAAGATACACACCGGTTGTCCTCGTTGGCCCGATTCACCAACTCAATAGAATCACAAGGAAGAGAATCCAAGAGTAGAATTCCTTGTGAGAGATTGACTTGCAAGGGATAGAATTCCAAGAAGGGAAGAGACCAATCAATTGGATAGAATTACACACTCTTGTATGCAAGAGATCCAAATCAAGGTACAATTCCCCAAATAGAAGAGATCCCAAACAAAGATGGTGATTTCTAGATGTAGATCCAGTTTGGTTCCCACAAGGGAGAAGGCATCATGCCAATTCTTATCTTAATTCATCTCTGTCCTAGGGAGGGGGAAAGTGACCCATATATATAGGGAGCCACGAGCTAGGGGTAGTTTGGTCACTAGGGAGAAAGATAACATAGGTGGCTTCATGGCCAATACATAGCTGACTCGAGCAGGCCGGCTATAGCCGAGGTTAAGGCCGGCTTTAGCCGGTGGGCTGGCTTTAGCCGGGGTAGGACCAGCTTTAGCCGGTCCAGCTTCAACTGCCGCATCTTCTTGCAGTGCTTCCAAGCTTCTTTCCGGTGGTTCTTCTTCTTCATTCTCTTCCACGCCTCGATGATGTCGGACTTGATTGTTGACGCACATGATGTGGTGGAGTCCGAAAGCCACCCCACATCAGACATGATGTTGAAGCTGTTCAAGAATCTCCTCACCCCAATTTCTCTGAGTTAAAACTTGATGGGTAAACTTGGGTAGAGAAAGGTGCTTTCTATCAAAATTTTGCTAAGGAAAAACTTGAGTTTTACAAAGATAGGGAAAAGCTTGCTTTTTGCTAAGTTAAACTCCACCTGGCCAAAAAGCATATACGTGTAGGTGCCATTGAGTCCACCAAAGTGGCATTTGCCAATACATTCAAAGTATTGACCCTCCGTGGCTACAACGTATCATGTTGCAGGTGGCTACTAAGAAGATTGAAGGATGCTACGCTACGGTCACGAGTCTTCGTCCAACACATCTGCCTGCGGAGCTTTGAAGAAAAGAAGACTTTAGTTCGTTTACTTAGTCATCTTCTAGAGTTGTAATAGGTTTGTGGCTTTGTGCCTTACTGAGTTGTAAAAGACTGTTATTTGTGGATCAAACGTTGTAATAAAGACCTTTGTATTCTTGGTACGCTACATGAATTGAATGCATAACGGGAATTCTGGGTGGTAAACTGGGGTCCCCACATAACATCAAGCAATAGAAATGGTCAGTGTATCAGATCAATAGCATGATGGCAAACAGGGGCCAAAACCCTAGATCGGTTGGCAGTAGAACCCTAGGATGGGGAAGAGGAAGCCAGTACCAGGAAGATGCAGAGAGGAAGAGATGAAGGGGGTGAGCTTACCTGGCGCCCAGGAGGTACCACCATGGCATGGCGAGGCAGTGCTCGCACGGCCACGACAGCACCGATCCAAGGGAAGTTGCCGACAACACGTCGGCAAGGCACATCACCACACCAGCACACGACAGCATCAAGGGGAAGCCGGGCAGCTCGTGGAGAAGCTCAAGATCGCCATGGTGGAAACCCTAGGTGCAGGAGGCGACGGAGCCAAGGACACGGGGAGCAATCAGCGAGATCTCATGGACAGGCAGCTGCGCCATCGCGAGATCTACCGGATGCACCCCATCTCGACGGCTAACTCCGGCGGGGGTGGCCGGAATCGAGGACGCGATGGCAGCGGCGATCCAGTCGCGGGAGCCTGAGCGAGAGGAGGAGAAGGGGGCGCGTCGTCTGGCCGGGTCGGGGAGCGACCGAGCCATCTGGTTGGGCTCGACCAGGTGGGCCAGCGGCCCGACAGGATTCTAAATGGTTTTTGAGCTATTTCACCAAATAAATAGTGAATTAGAATAAAAATGATTCATAATTGAATCATGACATTCTCTTTTGAAAAGAAAAAGTCCTAGGAAGATTTTTAAAAGGTTAAAAAGGACTTAAGAAATAAAGCACCAAAAATTCTAAGATTAAAACTAAGTAAATCCATTCAAGAATTAATCTTTAGAATTCTTGAATGAATTTAACCTAATATATACTCTGGTAAATTCATAACTAGGAGTATATGCACCTTTTAATAAATCACCACATGGGGTTAAGATTAAATCACACACTCAAAAGAGCATATCATTATCTGAATCTTTAACCATTGCCCTTATCGGAAAATGATGTTGTTTTCAAGAACCCGAGGTCCCTGGTCACTCCAACACATCCAACTGCACTACCTTGCAGTGTGCAGGTAAGTTCACTCTTGCTCATATCTCTTGTTTATCTTTAGCAAATTACTTGCAAATATACCTATGGTATTACTACTGCATTTAAAAGCAAAAGGTTCTGTCTTCATAATTAATATGAAGTAGTGGTTTCAACCGGAATGGTTGTTGCCCTAGGATGGTGGGCAGTGGGACCATGGTATGAGTATGGTGGAGGTCCCACTGCAACTGGAAAGTTCACCTAGGAATTAATAACCAATGTCGCCAGTGATTCTAGCGCCACAAATAACGGTCAACCATGAGATCTGGTATGGGACGGAGAAGTCAGCTATACCAACTTCCTCTCGCATATCAACAGATGCACCATACCATAGCTGCATCCTGCTGGGTTGCAGTAATGGGTGGGACCCCTTAGTGCCCACGTGTATCGGTGGTCTATGATGGTTGTTCTAAAACTGGGGAGAGGCAAAGGCCCCAAAAACTGGGGAAAAGAGCTAAGTCCAGGGCAAGCGGGAAAATACCCTAAAGATTGGGGAAAGGCCCGTGGCAGCAGGAAAGGTCCTAACGATTGGGAAAAGCCTATTGCAAGCGAGGAATGCTCTAAAGATTGGGAATATGACCGTAGCCAGCCAGCCATTACAAACGGGTGGGTATGCAAGGTCACAGAGGAGGACAGTGATTAGCTTGGATCATCGACTGGGCCCCACAAAAAAGAAGTATGGATGAGAAAGTACGCCCGGTTGTGCAGCAAGGCTTTGATCTCTTATGGGTACAAGTGACCACCTCTGCAGAGTATAAGAAAGTATCTGGATACTCCCTGTTCTGGGAAGGAGCTACGAACATGGCAGGAAAGGAGCCCATCGAAGCTCTAATCAACCTGTGAAGACTGACGGACATAGCTTTCTGAATAAAATCAATCTTTGAAGAAATGATTATGAAAACTACATTTGACCTAGGACTTTCGAGTCTACGGTTGTAGCTAGTGCATCAAACTCAACTATGCTTTTAAAATGAACTTGTTGGGTAACGCTCGTTACTCACCCTACTCCCTCTTAACCCTTGCTTAGACTCGGAGGGCCAGTACGAGGAGACTGAAGGAGCCTCAGAAGACACTGAAGAAGTTTACTACAAGGAGCCAGACCTGTCCGGTGGAGTCGAAGGTGTTGACTACACCATCGCCTATGGTACCAGCGAAGGAACCGAGGAGGAGGCCGACAACTAGTAGTTTAGTGTAGTAACTTAAGTCGCACCGAACCCTATAGAATAAAGTGACTTGAGTTCAGTATCATGTTTAGTTTACTATTTTCTATTCTAGCTAAGGTTTGTAGTATTAATATAGAACCTGCTAGTGTTCCTGTTTGGACCGAGGAGGAACTGGAGTCCTTTGTAACATTATGGCTTGTAATATTTAGTGCTTGAATAAAGACCGCTATGTTTCTGTTGTACCACTCTGAGGGATGTAATATTTGTGAAATGGTACTTCATGAGTGTTATGTCAATGACTTGCGTACTACAACATGAAGTGGTATGCTAGGTCACCATGGTGAGCAACCTAGTAATCTGATACCACATGATAAGGTTCACGCCGGTGATCCTCGAGTTTTGTCCCGATCTTTCACAACGAGTCAATGAATAGATAGGTCATCCGATCACGCGATGAATGCAACCTGAAGAAGAAGAACGAATCCAGCAAGCAACATGAAGATAATAAACATGCCTCAAATCTAAGCCTGATAATCCTTGATGAACACAAGAACCCTCACAACGATTCAATTGATATGATAAATGACAACACTGTCCCTAGAGGATGCTACATGTAGCACCACAACTCTATGTTTTGTCTAAAATTCTGAACTCCCTAAACCCTAGCCGGCTGGCCTCCTTATATAGACGGCCAGAAAACTATTGAGCTTGGACAGGCCTAAACCCAAAACACAAATAACATGAACATAGATACAAACTGATGACACAGCCTTAGACTTAATTATTACATATCGTAGCTCGTCCTAGCGTGCCAATCTATAACGAGCTGCCCTCCTCTTAGTGGAGTCCTGAAACTGGGCTTCACCTCCTCCTTCGTGCCCATATCATCCTCCTACCCTTCAAAAAGCATTGTCCCCAACGCGTGTGGGTCTGCTGGAAAGGGTGGCGTCCTCTCATATGGAGCCAAGTGGGAGGACTGCTTGCCGTTCGCTGAATTTTCATACAACAATAGCTACCAAGCTAGTCTTCAGATGGCCCCCTTCGAAGCCCTATATGGCCGTAAATGCCGAACCCCTCTCAACTAGTCAGAAACTGGAGAAAGCCAAGTGTTTGGTCCTGATATCATCAAAGAAGCCGAAGAGCAAGTGCAACTAATCCGTAACCGTTTAAAAGCCACTCAATCTAGATAGAAAAGTTACGCAGATTCTCGACGGAGACCCCTTACCTTTCAAGTGTGAGACTTTGTCTATCTCCGGGTGACGAGGGTTAACTCGACAAATGTCCTAGATGAAGGACTTAGGATCGGGGAGATAGGGCGTCGGATGAACTCGAAGGTAAAGTCAGTCAAACAAGGTGTGTATCAAAAGTAAACGTGGGTGTAGAACCTGTCTTGCTTTCAATCTGTCCCACACCGTCCCCTCCTAGCCCCTATATATAGGTGGCCAGGTCTCGAGGATCGGGTGGAATCCGATATAGATTACAATATCGACATACGATATAAACTCGTATTTCGACTAGTATTACAATTGGGCCTAGTCTAACGGGCCTCAGGGGTACTCAACTGACGGGCTCTATTATCTATATCCTTGTCAGTAGCCCCCGAGATCCTACCAGAATTGCAGATTTGGGTTGAATCTCAGATCTTCAATTCTTCGACTTGATCAATACTTGACTTCTTCAGATCTTCAAATCTTCGACTTGGTCTTTCGACTTATCTTTTATTATAATATCTCGCAAGGGGTTTTGCTGAACAAGCCTGACAACTCTGACGGATCAAGAGGCCAGTTAACTGCCGGAACAGATACTTGCCACCTACTTCAAATTCAATCCCCTTGGACCTGAATTTGGGAAACCGGTCAAACCCATTCTTTTGCCGTATTTAGGACTTACAAAGAATGAGTCCCAGTGGTTATCAGGGTACCCAGTGCGTCCACCAGGATTTTTCTTCGTGTCATAGACACGGATATGTACCAGCAAAGCGCATCCATGTGCGTATACCGGGCCACACAGGACGGATCTTGGTATCTTACCTTCATGATATATTTCAACCACGGCATTCAAGTTTTGTCGCGATGACGCAACTCGAGAATCATATTTCGCAGCCTTGTTTGACTGTTTCAATATACAAAACATTCAAGTTATCCTTTGCAACTCTCATAAATAGCTCCCGATGGGAGTACTCGATATTTTATTTTGTTGACAATGTAGTCAAAGCTCATTTCTGATGAAATACAACCGATTGCACCAAAACCATTTGAGCACCAACCGGCTCTTTATTTATCAGCTTTAGTTCTGCTCCTTTCTATCGACTCCCTTCTATCGGGTGCGCGACAGCGCTCCCGATGGGAGTAGCCCCCGAGGCCATAGCCGAATTTTGTCGGGTATAGGCTCAAAACTATAGACGTATCTATGCCATATATTCTGTCTTTCAATATTTGTCGACATATCTCGCTCTTCTGGTAATTCTTCTCTTCTTTATGACTTAAGCCCCCGAGTCCAAAAACGAGGTATATTGTGCTTCTTTATAGATAACTTCTTCTCTCTTTGTTTTTCCTCGTACCTTCTCTATTGATACATTGATCTTTCGTTTATCATCTGTGTTAGGCAGCATATAAGAGCCTGTAAGAATATTTTGGACCGTACCCTTGTAAAGGCCCATTAGTGCGTGCTTATAAATAAAGCACGCCTGGCGAGGGTAAAAACCCTAATCCATTCATTAGCTTCTCCTTCTGCCGCATCATCTTCTTCCTCTTTCACTCATCTAGGGTTTCTTCTTTTCCACCACCTATCTCCATGGCCGATGCGGGTGAATCGCACCGGAACATTGGTGCCTCAGTGGAGAAACGGGGTCGCGGTCGCCCTCGCGGCAGTAAGAACAAGGCTTCAATCGAGGCTGCAGTGGCTTCGTCGTCCGCCCCGGTGAAGCGGTGCCCCAGTCGTCCGGCCGGGAGCAAAAATAAACCCAAGGTGCCATCTGCTGCACCAGGTCCAAACGCTCCTTCTGCTAATGCTTCTTCTCCTCCACCCAAACTCTTCTCGTTCTGTTGCATCGCCGGCCCGCAGTGCCGTGAGATTCAGCGTCTACCGCTGAATTTCACCAAGTTTATGGATGGGCGAGAATTGTGGGAAGCTATTCTTCGTGAACACTCTCGGGGAGGGACTCCCTATGAAGTGGAGGTCTGGTACGACGGTGCCAGTGAGCAGTACTTCAAGGGCGGCTGGTCGCAATTTGCAGAGGACCACGACCTCCATCAGGGCTTCTTTATGACTTTCGACTTTCACGTCGGGACGTTGAAGTTTGACATGAAGATCTATGACTGCACCCAATGCCAGAAAGAATATGAAGCTGAAGTGCATTTTCACTAGTTTTATGTAATCCTTTTGTTCGAGTAAGAAGTAGTCGTATTTATGTATTGTCCTTGCTTTATTAATAGACCATGGGAACGAATCATAGTTCCGACGTGTTTATTTAATATATTATCGGGTTCTTCTGAACCTGCGTGTGTTGCTGCCGAATGTCGGGTTGTGAACAACCTTGTAGTATGTCGAAGATAATAACCATAGATCCCAATAATAACCTTTTATTCTTTATTTCGTACGACTCGAGGGTCTGAGCCCCCGAGTGGAAAAAATAAAAATATTTACACGTATTGTCGAGTTGACCCAAGGAACCCGACCTATGGCCTCATGTTCTGGGTTCGGAAGGTCAGAACTCGAAGAATCCTTTGTCGTCGTATGCCGTCTATGCGTAGAACCGTTGTAGTTGCTCTGCATTCCACAGGTTACTCTCGTTTTTCTCTGTTTTCTTGTCTTGTAGTCAATAAGCTCCTCCTGGTATCACTTCTGTCACGATGTAAGGTCCCACCCATGGGGACTCGAGTTCACCCAATGCCAGAAAGAATATGGAGCTTTGTATGTGATCTCGACTGGAAGCACGGCTTCTGCGCCATGGACCAGGAAGAAAGGTGTTTATTGAGTAGCTGCGTTGGGTGTAGTTTGTAGACTCCAGAGCACGGAGGGTAACTCATCTACCCAAGCATTCTTGGCTTTCTCAAGGGGTGCCAACAGCCATTTCTTTATCCAATTGCATATTAAGCCATTGGCTTTTTCGACTTGCCCGTTTGTCTTTGGATGCGCTACAGATGCAAATTTCAATTTGATTCCCAATTCTTCACAATAGTCCTTGAACTCTTTTGATGTGAAATTTGTAACATTGTCTGTGATGATGTTGTGTGGCACTCCGAAGCGAAAGACTATAGACTTGATGAAGTTTATTGCAGCTTTAGAATCTTGGGTTGTTACTGGGGCTGCTTCTACCCACTTAGTGAACTTGTCGACTGCTACTAGCATATAAACATGCCCTCCTGGCCAAGACTTGTGCAATTTCCCTACCATGTCGAGACCCCATTGTGCGAATGGCCAGGATAATGGTATTTGCTGCAATTCTGCTGCTGGCGTTTGTGGCCGAGATGCGAATCTTTGACATGCTTCACACTTTCGAATGATGTCTTTTGCGTCCTCGATGGCTGTTAACCAATAGTATCCTGCTCGAAAGGCTTTAGCCGTGATAGCTCTGCTACTCGCGTGATGTCCACACACTCCTGCGTGGATATCCTTTAAGATTTCTTGTCCATCCCGAGGAGTGACGCATCATTGCAAGACACCTGATATACTTTTCTTATATAATTTTCCCTGTAATATGATGAAAGCCTTGGATCGTCGTATTATCCTTTTTGCTTCTACCGTGTCTTCGGGTAGCATTTTGTTTATTATGTACGCCAGATATGGCTGCATCCAAATTTCTTCTATCATCATGACTTCTGCTGATTCTGCTATGCTTGCTTTTCCACCCCCCGATCATGTTGCTTGGTGTTGGCCTTGTTCCTCTGTAGTCGAAGTTTTGTTGCTTTTTATTGATCTTTCTATGATTTCTTCCCAAAAGACTCCTTGTGGTACGGGTAAGCATTGCGACCCGATGTTTGCTAAATTGTCGGCTTCCTCATTACTGGCTCTGCTGACGTGCGAAACTTCGCATCCATCAAATGTTCCCTCGAGATAGTAGTATAAGTTTCTATATGCTGTCATGTTGTCACTGACGGCGTCACATTTGTTCATTACTTTTTGGACGACGAGATTCGAGTCTCCAAATATTTTCAGTCGAGTTGCTCCACATGCTTTTGCCATTTTCATTCCATGGAGCAATGCCTCGTATTCGGCTTCATTGTTGGAAGCTTGGGGAAAACTCATCCTTAGCACGTACTTCAACTTGTCACCTTGTGGATATATCAGAACTACTCATGCCCCTGCACCTTGGATTCTTTTTGAACCGTCGAAGTACATTATCCACACACACTCGATAAATCTGGCGGTCCTACACTTTGTAATTCCAACCATTCTGCCGTGAAGTCTGGTAGGATTTGTGATTTGATCGCCATAAGGAGACACGTCCTGTTGCTGAAGGGTTGTTAAATATATTGGATAGTGGTGCTTCGTTAACCACTATAATTGGGTGCACCGCAAAATATTGCCGTAATTTCCGAGCTGTTTTGAAAACACTATATGTGAGCTTTTGATAGTGCGGGTACCTCTGTGTTGTTGGAGAAAGTACTTCGCTGATGAAATATACTGGCCTCTGGACACCGTGAGCTTTTCTCTCTTCGCTTCTTTCGACTACCAATACCGTACTCACCACTTGATATGTTGCTGCGATATACAGTAGTAACGGCTCTTTTTCGTTCGGTGCGACCAACACCGGTGGCGTGGAGAGCACTTTTCTCAACTGCGCGAATGCTACGTCTGCCTCTTCTGTCCACTCGAATCTATCATCTGACTTTTTCATGAGCGCATAGAAAGAGAGTGCTTTCTCTCCCAATCGAGCCACAAATCGACTTAGCGCCGCGACGTGCCTTGCGAGCTTCTGTACATCGTGTAGCTTTGTTGGTTTTCCCATTGTTAAAATTGCTTGGATCTTTTCTGGGTTCGCCTCTATTCCTCTTGCTGACACCAAGAACCCCAGGAGTTGCCCTGCTGATACTCCGAAAGAGCATTTTGTCGAGTTAAGCTTGAGCTTGTACCTGTTCAGATTGTCGAAAGTTTCTGCCAAGTCGCTGATCAGATACTCCTCTTTCCTTGTGGTGATGACCATGTCGTCGATGTAGACTTGGATATTGCGTCCTATTTGACTTCCGAG
The DNA here is from genome assembly GCA_007115705.1 of Dactylis glomerata. Classification (NCBI taxonomy): domain Eukaryota; kingdom Viridiplantae; phylum Streptophyta; class Magnoliopsida; order Poales; family Poaceae; genus Dactylis; species Dactylis glomerata. The sequence goes on from QXEO01000722.1 coordinate 337,722, forward strand.
GCAATTTTGCATCATCCGCTGGTAGGTTGCTCCTGCATTTTTTAGGCCGAAAGGCATGACTTGATAACAGAATAGGCCATATGGGGCGATGAAAGCTGTTTTTTCCTCGTCTTCCTTCTTTAATTTGATCTGGTTATAGCCAGAATATGCATCTAGGAAGGAAAGCCTTCCGCACCCCGCTGTTGAGTCAATTATCTGATCAATGCGAGGTAGAGGGAAGGGATCCTTTGGACAGTGCTTGTTGAGAGATGTGTAGTCGACACATACTCTTTGTATGTCTGTATTTTTCTTGGGGACTATAACTGGATTAGATACCCAAGTCGACGTTTTGATTTCTCGGATGAACCCTGCGTTTTCCAGCCTATGTAGTTCTGATGCTATTGCTTTCCTCTTGGGTTCATCAAATCGTCGTAGTGGTTGCTTGACTGGCTTTGCTTTAGGATCCATATTTAGTGCACGCTCGACGAGTTCCCTGGGAACACCTGGCATGTCTGAAGGAAACCAGGCGAAGATTTCCCAGCGCTCATGGAGGAACTCGACGAGCACGCTTTCCTATGCGGGATCCAGGTTTACTGCTATGCAGGTGGTCTTGTTCGGGTCCGTGGGGTGGACCTGTATTTTCTTCGAGTCTTGAGTTGCATCGAAAGCCTGATCTGGCAGGGATCGCCCGACGTCGGGTAACACGTTGTGGTCAGTTTCGCCTTTTAGCCTTGCGTACTCTGCTGTCATGCCGAAAGTTTGTGCCAACCTATTGAATTCTTTGTCACAAGTGTTGGATACTTTAAAGCTGCCGTGCACTATGATCGTTCCTTTAAGTCCTAGGATCTTGAGCGTGAGGTATGCATAGTGAGGTACTGCCATGAATTTCGCAAATGCTGGGCGCCCCAGGATTGCATGATATTGTGAAGGCCAGTCCATGACTTCAAACTCTAGCTTTTCTCTGTGATAGTTGCTGTTGTTACCGAAGTAGACGTCAAGTTCTATTTTTCCCAAAGGGTAATTTGCGGCTCCTGGTACTATTCCATGGAAAGAACAATCTATTGGCTTTAGATTTTCCAGTGAGATACACATTGCCTTCAGCGTTCTTGCGTATATTAGGTTTATGCCACTTCCTGCATCCATGAATACTCTCCTGACATCATATCCTCCTATTTGCGCCTTTAACACCATTGGTGAGTGACCCGGTCTGGGCACTTTCCTCGGGTGGTCTGCTCTGCTGAACCTGACTGGTTGATCGGACCACTTGAAATACTCTGTAGTGGCTGGTGGTGATGAGATGGCTAGATTTACCTGTCTGGATATGCTCTTCCATTCTTTCTTTGACTTTGGCACCGGTTGGATCATTGCAGATATATAAACATTCGACTCCAGATGCTTTGCTAGCCGTTGTACTTGATATCCTTGACTCATATTCTTCTTTCCTTGTCGTGCTCCTTGGTTCGAGTCCATGGCACTTTGCAACCTTAAGAAGGTTCTGCAATCCTTCATCTGGTGGTTAGAAACTCTCTTTCCATCTAAATACGCATAGTGGATTCAACAAGGTCCGTATAGCATGTCCTCTGCCGATGGGCCAGAGTATTTTTGTTTTTCTGCATCATGTTTTCCTCTTGCCTGGAACTCCTTGTTTTCGTATCCTTCCTCGTCCCTTCTTTTGTATCCTGCTGCTACCTGATTTCTCCTCCATTGCGATATCTTCGCTTCTGGCTGCTTGCTCTGTCGACTTCTGGTGAATGTCCCCTTTTGTTGTTGTACATGTCTTCTCCATCGGCGAATCTGTTGGCTACTTCCATTAACTCAGACACTGTCCTTGGCCTTGTTCTCCCTATCTCTTCTGCTAGGTCTGAACGACGAAGACCACTCAAAAAAGCTTCTATTGCTCTTTCGTCGGAGACGTCTTCTGCTGAGTTTTTGATTACACTCCAGCGTTGTATATAAGAGCGTAGGGTTTCGCCTTTCTGCTATACGCACGACTTGATTTCTTCCAGCGACGTTGGGTGCTTATATGTTGAGCAAAAATTTCTTGCGAAGTGATTCTCTAGCTCTCCCAACTTCCGATGGAGTCGTTGGGTAGGGTATTTAACCAGGACCGCGCTGCACCGGTGAGGTGTAACTGTAAACTTTGCATGGCTGTTGCTCTTGTTCCTCCTAGTATCTGCACTGCTTGTAGGTAAACTGACAACCATAGAGTGGGCTCTTGCGACCCATCATACTTTTCTTGATCATGTGGCAACTTGAAACCTTTGGGTACCCGCATTTTGTGAACCCTGCGGGTAAAGCATAATGCGCCCATCTCTTTTTCATTGTCTTCGTAATTTTCCTCTCTCCATGCATAGCATGAGTTGTTTACTCGTGCTTGTGCTATTATGTTTCTTGTGTCCTCCTTCCTTTTTTGTCGCCTCTCATCTTCTGATGAATCACTGGATTCGTTTCGCGAGGATTTGCGCTTGAATTCTTCTTTTCGCCTTTCCTTTCGATGTGTCGCCTTTTTCTCTGGAAGCTTTCCCATTAACTTGTCTTCTAGCAACCCAAGACTTCGTATTGCGGCCTGATGCATGTGCTCCCGTGGATCTCCAGGCTCTGGTTGTGTGGTTAGTAGGTACGCCTATGCTGCTACCAACGCTGCTTCTGGTGTTTCTTGAATGAAATCTTCTTCCTCTTCTGACTGATGTACGCTTTGATTTTTCGCATAGCTCTCCTCTCTTATCTGTGCTGTTGTCCTCCTATTGTGCTTTGGGTCTCTATGTCTTTCCATGCTGCTCTCTGATGCGTCACTGTACTCATCCCAGTATCCTCCACTTGACGTACTGTCGTCACCTCGTCTTCTCATGAACATGTCTCTTTCCTCCCTTAGCTTCTTTTTGTGCTGGTGCAGTGCATACTGGTACCCCATCAGAACCTCTCTCCTTGAATCTACGGGTACCTCTGTGCCGTGATTGATGGCTGACATGATGATTCTCCACTCTCCGGTTGAAATGTGAATTTTCTTCTTTTCCTATTTTCTGCTATTCCTCGGTCTGTCGACTTGCAGGTCGACCTCTTTGTTGCCTTCATGATTGTCCTCTTCTGCTGCTTCAGTGATAATGATGCATAACTGATGTACACTTCTGGAGATGCCACTGCTTTCGATGGCGAAATCCCTTGAGCTGTCGTGAATTTTAGCCACTGCTTCTTCCATGTCGGGCTTTCCTCGAGTTTCATCGAATTCCTCGAGTTTCTCTTTCATATCTTTTGTTGCTGTGAGACTGACCGGCGAGTTTACCTCGCTGGAAGAGCCCACGGATGATCTAGATGCTGTGATTCTCTTGGTTTTGCTTGTCGACGGACCTGATTTCGTCGGATCCAAAAGGCGAGTTGAACCCAAAGGTCTGATGTAGAAGCTTAAACTTCTGAACGTCAGCTCCATCTCTTGATTTTCGTCGACTTCTAGATTGTTACTAGCTAAAGGCAAAAAAGCCGTCGAATTCATGATTCCAATGCCCATAGTCCCCCCGGTCGGTGCCAATTGACGAGGGTTAACTCGACAAATGTCCTAGATGAAGGACTTAGGATCGGGGAGATAGGGCGTCGGATGAACTCGAAGGTAAAGTCAGTCAAACAAGGTGTGTATCGAAAGTAAATATGGGTGTAGAACCTGGCTTGCTTTCAATCTGTCCCACACCGTCCCCTCCTGGCCCCTATATATAGGTGGCCAGGTCTCGAGGATCGGGTGGGATCCGATACAAATTACAATATCAACATATGACATGAACTCGTATTTCGACTAGTATTACAATTGGGCCTAGTCTAACGGGCCTGAGGGGTACTCAACTGACGGGCTCTATTATCTATATCCTTGTCACCGGGTGACTCCACTCAAGGGTATGCAGCGTTTCCATGTCAAGGGCAAGCTTGCACCTCGCTACATTGGCCCATACAAGATCCTAGAAGGCCGCGGAGAAATGTCCTACAAGTTAGAGCTACCCCCGAAGTTGTCCGAGTTTCACGATGTCTTCCACGTCTCACAGCTACGCAAATGTCTCCAAGCCCCCAACAAGCCCGAAACCTTCCAAGAGGTTGATCAGGATACCATTGACCTTAACCACGACTTGACCTACCGCGAGAGGCCAATCCATATTTTGGAGAAAGATGCCGTCTCACCCATAGACGAAAAATCAACATGTACAAGGTTCAGTGGGGTAATCACACCGAAGATGAGGCCACTTGGGTACGTGAAGATTTTCTTCAGCGAGAATTTCCCGAGTTACTCCACGCTTAGCTAATGAATCTCGGGATGAGATTCTATTAAGGGGGGAAGGTCTCTAACACCCTACTTTTTGTAAGACAAGTTAAGACCAACTTAATGCTTTATCTAGGATAAAATTTAAACTTTTGATAATATTGTGTGTGCTTGTGTGCATGTGTGCTAGGGTTTGAGAACTCATGTGTGGGTATGCATGATTTCATATGCATTTATGTGTTGCTATTAAATCTTTTATTTTAGAATTCTCTCTTCTTAAATTCTTGCAAGTTTGAATTAATATGTGTGAGTGGTTTGCAACCTTTTCAAGGGTCATTCAAACTTAGGTACATCAAATTCAAAACCTTGCATAGCTTGATCTACACCATCATTTCATGTGAGATCTTTTCTCTCATTTTCTTCTCACTTCCTTTCTTGAACCCAAATCTTTTCCTCTAAAACCCAGCACGCATACTCAACAAATAAACCAACACCACACCTAGCACTACCCTAGCTCCTAAGTTGATCAAAATTTCGAAAATAAAGAAGGAGAAGGGGAACCAGAGCCATTGCATACCAAGATCTTGCAAAGATCTTCTCAAATCTCTCTCCCTTCCTCTCCACCACTAGCCATGCGGGTATTTGGACCCAGTAGGCCACCCCACCCCATAAGTCAGCCTCTCGGGTGCTCTCTCTCTCTCCCCTCACCCTTGCCCTGGCAAAGCCCGAGACAGACCACCTCGGACTCCACCCCTCCTCTTTGCCCTCCCAACCAAACTAGCGCACGCATCTCTCTCTCTGCACCTCGCTTAGTCCCCAGGCGAGCCCACTCCTTCTCCCGTGCACCACCCCGCCAAGCCACCCCCAACCCGCTCCGTGCACGTCACCCTGGACACGCCCCCGTTCTCTACCCCACGCTCACCCCTGGTCCATTCTGTTCTGGCACACGGACTCCATGCCACCCCAGCACCCTACTGGCGTAGCCACCCCTGCCCTCTCGCCCGTTAGACCGCCACCACCACCGTCGAACACCTGCGCGGTGACATGACTGCACGATTAGCGTGTCCGTCCCCGCGCCATAGGACACTCGCGTCCCTCCAAAAGACCGCATGGTGTGCACGCCTGGACACCGCCCTGCAATGCCACCGCCCCTCCCAGCTAATGCCAGCACCATGCTCCACGACCAGCTGCACCGGCCACCGAGACCACCTCGCTAGATAAATAGCCCTGTGCCCCCTCTCTTCCCTGTCTTTCTGCTCATTTGCATCCCCAGCACACCAGCATTGCCACCAAGAGCCGCAGCCAAAGCCTCTGGCTCTCCCTCATCGGGGAGAGCTCGATCTCGCTCGAGTGCTGCGCGGGAAGTCGGTGAAGGTTGCCGTCACTGCGACCTTCTTTTTCCCCCATCCTTTCCCTCTGCAACCAGCTAGCTCTTTCCGTCCTAACCTCGCTCTCCGTTTTGGCTAGATCTAGCTGGGCGCGTCGCCATCGCCGAGGCATAGCCGAGCACCTGCAGGACCCCCTCGACCATGCCATCGCCCGGAGCCCCTCCCGCTTCACCGACGATGACCCATGACCACACGGAGCCCATGCAGCCGCTGCTACCCCTTCTCTGCTGATGAGGGTTAACTCAACAAATGTCCTACATGAAGGACTTAGGATCGGGGAGATAGGGCGTCGGATGAACTCGAAGGCAAAGTCAGACAAACAAGGTGTGTATCGAAAGTAAACGTGGGTGTAGAACCTAGCTTGCTTTCAATCTGTCCCACACCGTCCCCTCCTGGCCCCTATATATAGGTGGCCAGGTCTCAAAGATCGGGTGGGATCTGATATAGATTAAAATATCGATATACGACATGAACTTGTATTTCGACTAAATTTACAATTGGGCTTAGCTTAACGGGCCTCTGGGGTACTCAACTGACGGGATCTATTATCTATACCCTTGTCATCTGCCGACCAACACGCCCACGGTGAGCCCCTCTATCCCTTGGCGAAACCCTAGGGTTTTCGCTGCCCCGTTCCTTTTCCCGCGTAGACGACGAGCGACGGCCATCGATCCTGACTTGATCGGGCGGCCGCCCTCGCTGCATACCGCTTCGGTCGCCTGGGGCCGCTGACAGCCGTGCCCCACTGGCAGGCCATTTGAAATCGGCATCTCCCGCGTGCCGCCGTCAGATCGGGCTGGTTTGCACTGGATTCGGCCCAATCCGGGGCAAATCTGGCCCGTGCTGTATTTTTTTTGGAAAAACCTCCTAACCTTTTTCTAGATATGCAAACTTTGAATAATCATAGAATATTTTCTATAAATAAAAATTTGGTGATTCAAGTTGCTGTGAGTAGCTTAGCATGTTAACTTTCAGATGGCATAGGTCTCATATCTATAGAGTCACTGTAGATCAAATGTTAATTTGTGGATTTAAATTAGCCTCTTCTCAAACTTAAATGCAAATCTTGAGTTTTATGTACTGAAAATGTGTGAACCCAATTTCCAGTGATAGCTTAGTGAGATATCTTGCATGACCCACTGGTTTTACTATTTTAGGATTTATATCATTGCAGTAGTAATTAATATGGCTATTTGTGTAATTAATCTTAGATAAATTACCATTTGTAGTAGGATAAGAATTTTGGGTTGAATCCAATTTCATTGGATTGTGTTCTAGAAGAGCTTTCCAGAACACTTTAGTTCATATTTTTCTGAAACTCGGAGAATATCTGAGATTTATTTTGGTGTTCTAGTGATATTCCCTATTGTTTAATTCATAGAAATTAAACCCTAACTTGTTTTGGGTTGAGACCAACTTTGTTGACTTCTTAAGATTGTTGTCAACCGGCTAGTGTATTGAATGTGTACTTGGTCTATGGAACCCCCTGCATGCTTGTTAGAATTAAATTGGTGTTGTGATTGTTTTATTAGAGGAACCCTAGTTCTAATAGGATTAACTTAATAACTAAAAGTCTATAAAATCTTGGTTTGATTTCTAAACATGTTTGTTTCTGATACTCTTTGATTGTGTGGTATTGAGTGATGAAATGCTTGTGACTTGTGCATGCATGTGTATTTATTTGTGCGTTGTTATTTTTCCGGTGATAGAATCGAACGAGGAGTGTACCGAGGAGGGGGAGGTCTTTGAGTACCAGGAGGAAGAAGACCAGGGACTAGCCAACCAAGGCAAGCCATCTAAACTTGATGGATATCTGAATCCTACTTACATACTTTGCATGTTTCGTAATGTTTTATTAAAGTGCATGATTTTATATTGCTATAGTCTTTATAGCAATTAGTTGTTGGCTCAAGCTCCATGAGCCAAATTGTTATCATCCCTCGAGATGACCCCTTTGATCACCTATTCTATACCCTTGCAATAGTGGCTTGTTGATTAGCAGCAAAGCCTTTGGGAAACGTCTAGTGGAGCTAAAAACTCTAGGATTGGGAACACTCAGAGAAAGTTCCAAAAATGCTTTCGAAAACCTTGGAGTAGTACATACTCCACTGAAATGTTTTCAAAAATTGTTTTGAGCAAATGGAGGATAAAGGAGTTGGTGTTTTTCCAAATGACATTGGTGATCACTAAAGCCTCCTTTGATTCATAGGATTTGTATAGGAATTGTGTTGGATTTGAATCCTATGAGAAAATTTCCTACACACACGTTTGATTCATAGGAATATATCCTATAGGAATCTAGTAGTGTAAATCCTATAGGAAAATAGCATTAGATCATACCTCATGAAAAAATTTCTTTGCTACAATCAAAGTCACTTCATCTTCCTATAGAATTCAAGTAGGCATGACATTCTAATCCTATGTCTTTCCTATTCCTATGGTTTTCTATCCTATGAATCAAAGAAGCCCTAAGTGTTCGCTCAGAACAATTAACCCATGCAACCACATTACCCTGGTATGGGACGGGGCCTAGTTTGAAGTTTGTCTGCTTTAGTGCGGGGAGTCTCGTACTATATAAGGGTTTGTGGTACCTTGCAAAACATGGTGCACGTACCCCAGAATCTGGGTTGTCCCCGAGAATGGGAAAATACATATCACGGCATATCCCAAGCCGTCAGAAGAGACTTGGGTTCTCCCGCCATGGCGCCGGAGTTACGCTCTGGAGGAGGTACTGCCGGGGCGTGCCGGGGAGGTAGACTCTATAGGGTAGAAAACCATACTAAGGTAGATGGATGGAAGACTTTGATCGATTATCCGAACCCCGCATACTTGTGTATGACGGTCCGTGGTGGTATCCCGATAGATTTATCGAATGGTGTGGGTAAAGTGTACAACCTCTACAGAGTGTAAATCTATTTGAATAGCCGAGTCCTCGGTCATGGACGGTTGGGACGACCGTTACTTAGCCCAATGTCAGTTTTGTTTTCAAAAGATGTTTTCGGAAAAATGGAGAAAGGTGTCGGACGGAGTACTCGGAGGGTACTACCGTGGCACGGTTGTGGTTCAGAGTACTTGTAGGGTACTGCCAAGGAAATGGAGATGGTCATGTGTGATTGACCTGGTTTTATGAAGGAAGGTGGTCATGTATGATTGATCACCGGCTCTCTCTTGTTAAACAAATGAGTTTCCCCCTTTCCTAGAGATTTTACTAAAAAGGTTTTCTAAATGTTTTCTTTAATAAGGATATAGAAATGTCGTAGGACATGCTATATCGACACAAGAAATTGACTAGTTTGCATAAACTAGACTAGAGCCTTTCATCTTGCTACAGCCAAACTGCATGACAATACTTCCTCCTAGATGGTTTACGAGTACAATTCCAAAATGTACTCACGGCTTTGTCCCTGGCTATTAACTTGGCCAGATTATGGTGAACACTACGATGATGATGGTGAGGAGTTCGACGATGCCGATGCGAACTAGGATCCATCTCCCGGTCAGTCGCCTGTAGGGTAGAGGCATGACACGGGCTACCAACGCTACCCATGTATCCGTAGCATTTCTTAGTGAACTTGCCCGGCGTGGCATTTGAATTCGGCCAAGTGGCCATGTAAGACTATTCGACTCGTTATGTAATGGATGATGTACTCTATAATGCCAACTCTGTTATGTGGATTCATGACGGTCTTCCTGGGATCATGAATTGTATGCATAACGGGAATTCTGGGTGGTAAACCGGGGTTTTCACATAACATCAAGCAATAGAAATGGTCAGCGTATCAGATCAATAGCATGATGGCAAACAGGGGCCAGAAACCCTAGATCAGTTGGCAGTAGAACCCTAGGATGGGGAAGAGGAAGCCAGTACCAGGAAGACGTAGAGAGGAAGAGATGAAGGGGGTGAGCTTACCTGCCGCCCAGGAGGTACCACCATGGCATGGCGAGGCAGTGTTCGTGCGGCCACGACGGCACCGATCCAAGGGAAGTTGCCGACAACACGTCGGCAAGGCACATCACCACACCAGCACACGACAGCCAAGGGGAAGCCGGGCAGCTCGTGGAGAAGCTCGAGATCGCCATGGCAGAAACCCTAGGTGCAGGAGGCGACGGAGCCGAGGACACAGGGAGCAATCAGCGAGATCTCACCGACAGGCAGCTGCGACATCGCGAGATCTACCGGATGCACCCCATCTCGACGGCTAACTCTGGCGGGGGTGGCCGGAATCGAGGACGCGACGGCGGCGGCGATCCAGTCGCGGGATCCCGAGCGAGAGGAGGAGAAGGGGGCACGTCGTCTGGCCGGGTCGGGGAGCGACCGAGCCATCTGGTTGGGCTCGACCAGGTGGGCCAGTGGCCCGACAGGTGGGTCGGTGGGCTGACAGGTGGGCCAAGAGAGGGTTTTAACCAAAAACTAACAAAAAAAATACAAAGAAAGAAAAGGGGGTTTTGGAAAAACCCTTTTGGCACTTAATAAGTAATAGAAAATACCACCAACTCTAAAAAAATAATTCTAAATGGTTTTTGAGCTATTTCACCAAATAAATAGTGAATTAGAATAAAAATGGTTCATAATTGAATCATGATATTCTCTTTTGAAAAGAAAAACTCCTAGGAAGATTTTTAAAAGGTTAAAAAGCTCTTAAGAAATAAAGCACCAAAAATTCTAAGATTAAAACTAAGTAAATCCATTCAAGAATTAATCTTTAGAATGCTTGAATGAATCTAACCTAATATATACTCTGGTAAATTCATAACTAGGAGTATATGCACCTTTTAATAAATCAGCACATGGGGTGAAGATTAAATCACACACTCAAAAGAGCATATCATTATCTGAATTTTTAACCATTGCCCTTATTGGACAATGATGTTGTTTTCAAGAACCCGAGGTCCGTGGTCACTCCAACACATCCAACTGCACTACCTTGCAGTGTGCAGGCAAGTTCACTCTTGCTCATATCTCTTGTTTATCTTTAGCAAATTACTTGCAAATATACCTGTGGTACTACTACTGCATTTAAAAGCAAAAGGTTCTATCTTCATAATTAATATGAAGTAGTGGTTTCAACCGGAATGGTTGTTGCCCTAGGATGGTGGGCAGTGGGACCATGGTATGAGTATGGTGGAGGTCCCACTGCAACTGGAAAGTTCACCTAGGAATTAATAACCAATGTCGCCAGTGATTCTAGCGCCACAAATAATGGCCAACCATGAGATCTGGTATGGGACGGAGAAGTCAGCTATACCAACTTCCTCTCGCATATCAACGGACGCACCATACCATAGCTGCATCCTGCTGGGTTGCAGTAATGGGTGGGACCCCTTAGTGCCCACGTGTATCGGTGGTCTATGATGGTTGTTCTAAAACTGGGGAGAGGCAAAGGCCCCGAAAACTGGGGAAAAGGGCTAAGTCCAGGGCAAGCGGGAAAAGACCCTAAAGATTGGGGAAAGGCCTGTGGCAGCAGGAAAGGTCCTAATGATTGGGAAAAGCATGTTGCAAGTGAGGAATGCTCTAAAGATTGGGAATATGACTGTAGCCCGCTAGCCATTACAAAAGGGTGGGTATGCAGGGTCGCAGAGGAGGACAGTGATTGGCTTGGATCATCGACTGGGCCCCATAAAAAACAAGTATGGATGGGAAGGAGCTACGAACGCGGTTGTGCAGCAAGGCTTTGATCCCTTATGGGTACAAGTGACCACCTCTGCAGAGTATAAGAAAGTATCTCGATACTCCCTGTTCTGGGAAGGAGCTACGAACGCGGCAGGAAAGGAGCCCATTGAAGCTCTAATCAACCTGTGAAGACTGACGGGCATAGTTTTCTGCATAAAATCAATCTTTGAAGAAATGATTATGAAAACTACATTTGACCTAGGACTTTTGAGTCTACGGTTGTAGCTAGTGCATCAAACACAACTATGCTTTTAAAACAAACTTGTTCGGTAACGCTCGTTACTCACCCCACTCCCTCTTAACCCTTGCTTAGACTCGGAGGGCCAGTATGAGGAGACTAAAGGAGCCTCGGAAGACACTAAAGAAGTTTACTATGAGGAGCCAGACCTGTCCGGTGGAGTCGAAGGTGTTGACTACACCATCTCCTATGGTACCAGCGAAAGAACCGAGGAGGAGGCCGACAACTAGTAGTTTAGTGTAGTAACTTAAGTCGCACCGAACCCTATAGAATAAAGTGACTTGAGTTCAGTATCATGTTTAATTTACTACTTTCTGTTCTAGCTAAGGTTTGTAGTATTAATATAGAACCTGCTATTGTTCCTGTTTGGACCGAGGAGGAACTGGAGTCCTTTGTAACATTATGGCTTGTAATATTTAGTGCTTGAATAAAGACTGCTATGTTTCTGTTGTACCACTCTGAGGGATGTAATATTTGTGAAATGGTACTTCATGAGTGTTATGTCAATGACTTGCATACTACAACATGCAGTGGTATGCTGGGTCACCACGGTGAGCAACCCAGTAATCTGATACCACATGATAAGGTTCACACCGGTGTTCCTCGAGTTTTGTCCCGATCTTTCACAATGAGTCAACAGATAGATAGGTCATCCGATCACGTGATGAATGCAACCTGAAGAAGAAGAACGAATCCAGCAAGCAACATGAAGATAATAAACACGCCTCAAACCTAAGCCTGATAATCCTTGATGAACACAAGAACCCTCACAACGATTATATTGATATGATAAATGATAGCACCGTCCCCAGAGGATGCTACATGTAGCACCACAACTCTATGTTTTGTCTAAAATTCTGAACTCCCTAAACCCTAGCCGGCTGGCCTCCTTATATAGACGGCCAGAAAACTATTGAGCTTGGACATGCCTAAACCCAAAACACAAATAACATGAAATAACATGAACATAGATACAAACTGATGACACAGCCTTAGACTTAATTATTACATATCGTAGCTCGTCCTAGCGTGCCAATCTGCAACGAGCTGCCCTCATCTTAGTGGAGTCCTGAAACTAGGCTTCACCTCCTCCTTCGTGCCCATATCATCCTCCTACCCTTCAAAAAGTGTTGTCACCGTCTTCAAACTTGCCTGGAAAGGGTGGCGTGATATCAACACAATCATCACGCGTCGTCACCGTCTTCAAGCTTGCTTGCCCCACACCACGTCCTTCCTCTTGGCCTACTCGACTTGATACAACCCTGGGTGGCTGCACCTCTTTTCTTCACCAAATGAACTTGTACTTAGGTGCCTCCACCTTCTTCTTCTCAACCCTTGCTGGAACCTTGCGTTGCTGAACATGAACCTGCATTGCACAACCCGACAAAAGATGAGTAATGCCCAGGCCACACAACTAACGAACATGTCCATCTTTGCCTTTATGCATACGCACTGCTGCTCCAACAAATGCCTCACATGTGTTCTAACAAACCTGCGGTCTTCCATCTGTTGCGGCATTTGCACCAACACACGATCAGCACAAGGAGCATCGGTCTGAACACCTTTGTCAACCCAAACTATAGAACATGCTGCAATATTTTTCCTTTCATCAAGAAGAGGCTTGACTTCAACCGGCTTGTCACCAACAAGAACAACTGGATTGTCATCTACAGGCATGGCTGAAACAATTTCAATACTGAGCTCCGTGCATCATGCTCCTCAGGCTGCAGCGTAGCTAGCCCAGATTTTGGCTTAGCCTTGCGCAACTTCAACTTGTGTACCACCAGCTCAACATCAGACTTTATTTGATCATCCTACATAGGTTTCAAAGTCTGCTGTTTACCATCATGCACAAAAGAATATGTATTTGCTCTCCTAGCATGATTAAGATTGCAATCATACTGCCATTGACGTCCAAGTAATAGCCCACACACCTCTAATGGCAACACATCGCACTCCACCTCATCAACATACTCTCCAACAGTAAATGGCACACGTACCTTATGAGTAACCTTCAGCATACCGCAGCTATTCAACCACTCAACATGCTTAGGTTCAGGAATACGCCATGTGGACAACCCAATGATGCCACCATTGCCTTACTAATGCCATTACAATAGCTACCGCTGTCAATAATTAATTTGCGTATCTTCTCCTTGATGGTGCACTGTGTCTGAAACAGGCTCCATCGCTAATTTTGTACCACCACCTTATCACCATTGGGCAATTTGTGAAGCTGAATACTCATACCTCTCAATGGTGTGTCATCTTCAGCAACCTTGGCTTGTACCTCTGGAACAACTACCTTGTGCGACTCCATGAACTTCTGCGCAGATCTAGTACACAGAAATTGCTTGAAATCCTCCCAACTTGATGTTTTACTTGTGATGCCCTTCGCAGATCTGTCGTCGCACCATGAACTAGCCACCTTTGTATCCACTCACCTGTAGGCAATAAGATATTCCACATGACCACCAAACGTGCTATCAAGCGTACGACATCATGCAAAACCATGAACCATATAAGGTTCCCAAGTCTCATATTCTGCGAATGTTGCGGCACTATCCAATCTCCACTGAATATTAGTTGCATCAAATGAGTAGACGACCACGATATTAAGATAGTCATGGTATACATCATCTGACTTGTTAGTTAAACGAGTAGGCCTTGATAAACCCATATCTAAATATTTTGGTTAAACTACCGATCTCCACAATGGAAATTCCCAGAAATTGTTGTCCACTTGAAGACCAAATCAAACTGCACCAATTTCTTGCCTTTTCTGTACTAGCCGTGAGTGCAGGAGCGGGTGAAAGATCCTTGATCGTCAGGCGTGCCAGGGTAGGGATGGCAATGGGTACCCATTACCCGCATACCCGGCGGGTATATACCCATTAGATGTGCGGGTATGAGACAAAAAAAATACCCATGGAAATATAAAATGAGAAAATATCATACCCGTCGGGTACAACGGGTATAGGTATGAAATCATAATACCCATACCCACATACCCATGTACCCGTCTAATATTTGGCATGTGGCCTCTATAATATCCTAATTTCTAATATGTTAACTTTATTTCAATGCTTATTTTGTATCTTTATGTATGGTCTAATTACCTCTATAAATTTGTGTGAGTTCTAGAACTTAAAGTATATGACTATGTGTTATTGTTTATGATTATGTGTTGGCTTTTATATATGAAGTGTCATTGTTATGGGAAAGTACATATGTTTATGATAATGTGTTGTTGTTTATAATATGTTGCAGATCATACGTACGTCTTGTTGTTTACATTATTCCAATGTTTAGAAAATATGGTTATGTGTTGTTGTTTATGAATATTTTTGCTCAATTTGATGTGTAGTAATCACAGGTATTTTTACCCGTGGGTACCCACTTCCCCTGTCGGGTAACGGGTATGGGAAAAACTTGTACCCATTGAAAGATATGGGTATAGATAACGAGTACTATCAGAAGTGACGGGTACAGGTATAGAGTGGCTAGACTCATATCCATACCCTGCGGGTGCCATCCCTATGCCAGGGGCAGAGGTTGTCTTCCATTCGGCGAGCAGACAATAGCGCCAGGGAGAGGCCAGGGCGAACGATCGGAAATCCTATGCTCCGCCCGTTAGCGGAGCGGAACTCAGCTCCGCCCGCGTGGGCGCGATGCTGGGCCGGCCCGTTAACGCGGCGGGGTGGGCTTTTTTTGCGTGTTTTTTCTTTTTTTTGTTTTTTCTGGTTTTATTATTTTCTTCTGATTTTTTGTTTCCTTTTTCTTTTTTCATTATTTTTTTCTTACAATTCTAACTATTTTTTAAAATTTGAACTTTTTTCAAAATTTGAACATTTTTTTAAATTTGAACATTTTTATGTTTGAATATTTTTTATGGTTGAACATTTTTTATGCTTGAACATTTTTTATGTTTGAACATTTTTTTATGTTTGAATTTTTTTATTTTTAAATAATTTGAACATTTTTTATATTTGAACATTTTTATGTTTGAACTTTTTTTTCAAATTTGTACAATTTTTGGAAATTGTTAAGATTTTAATTTTGTTCAGATTTAAATTTTTGTTCATATATGAATTTTATTTAAATTCTAAATTTTTTAGAAATTTAAAATTTAAAATTATTCAAATCTTAAAGAAAACAGAAAAGAAAAAACTAATAAAGAAGAAGTTGTTACTGGGCCGGCCCGACAAGAGCCCTCCGCGGGTGGAGCTTTGCTAGCTCCCGCTAACGCGCGGACACTAGTAGCCCCTGCGAGCGATCCTAGACTCGGAAAGAAAAAAACAGGGGCGTTGGGCAGATGGGCCGGCCCGCTAGAACACAATGCTCACGGGGACGGGTGATTTTGTTTGCGGTCACCGAGTTCCTTGCCACAGACTCACAGGTACCTTTGTTGCTTGTAATAGACGCCATTTGACAAGTTGGGTAGGTAATTCCTCAGAGGGCCCATACTGAATGAAATAAGGGCAAACCAAATATTGCCGTGACTTCTCCCGTTTTGGGCCCATTGCGGTCCCGCATGTCAGTATTTCTCTGTTTCATGTTAGTTCCAGCGTGTCAATCTGCGTGGCAATTCGATGTAATGGGGTCACTCCGTAGCAGTGTACGGTCAAGATCTAGTTCGTCCCTCCGCCCTTAACCTTGCCTGAACCCTAGGACGGCGGCAGCGACACAGACAGATAGCGCTGCTTAAAGCTCTCATGCCCGCACCCGACGGCCTGCGGTGATGCCGAATGTCGAGCGAGCCGTTGCTCGAAGATAGATCGTCATCGCCGGGAGATGAGCTGAGCAGCACAGAGGATGGAAGGGCCCGCAACTCAGGAATCATGTCTCACCCTGAGAAGCCGGAGGAGGTGAGCTTCTCTTCTCTTATGTATTTTACCCTTCTTCATCGGCATCTGCTAGATGGATGTAGGAAATCAAGATATATTTTAGCGAGAGATGTTTGTTAGTCGAACACTAACAAGCATTTCTTATTTCCCCAACTTTGTGTCGAGTAGGATTCGGAAAGATTACAGCCTCCTTCTACAAATTCATCAGTACGTTGCTATGTTTGACAATGGCCACTCCGTAGCTGTGGAGGGTCGTACGGTAAACTTGACCGCTCCAGAATGAAGCTTGAAGTCTATATCTGGGATGGTTGAACTTGTTCGTGGAATTGTTCCAATGGGCTCCGCACAAACTGCAGAATTCGAATGGGTATCACAGCGGGGGGTTGTTACACCTGTGGACATGGAAAAGATTGAAGATCAATTGGAAAGGTTTGCAGACTCTCCTGGCCACATTTTGCATGCTAAAATTGTTGGTGGAACACGAGATGGTGTTGTTGCCCAAGCATCCAAGAAATTTCCTGCTGATATTGTTCATCATGCTGGTAATCAAAGAAAATCTGCTGCTGGTGCTCAAGCTGCTACACATCCTAGTAGTAAATCTGCTGCTATTGGTAACCCTGCTCCTGGTAAACATCATCCAGCTGCTGAACCTCCTGCTGGTGTTGAAAAACCTGCTGCTGCTGGTGCTGAAAAACCTGCTGCTGCTGAACCTCCTCCTCTTTTGAGAATGGTGGCCACATTCGACCCCTACACTACAGAACTGGATGATGGCTCAGATGTTCTTGTTCCAAAACACGATGTTGATGTCTACGTCGATCGCCAGAAGGGGATACAAGTAGCTGAACTGATTGGAATTTTTAGTGAGAATTTGCTGCTGGGATCTCACCAAAAAGTAAAATATGTGTGGTGGAATAGAAGAATCCATGATTTCATTGAGATTGGCGATAACAGTCAACCTAATTTAGATGTGGCATTGGAGAAATATGGAACGGGCAACCATATACTGTTTCTCAGTTGCGTAGGCACCCGTGCTGATCCAGAGGGGGATGGTTTAACTGAAGGTAACGGGAACATTCCTAGTTCCATGAAGGATTGGATCAGCCCTAGTAAGGTTGGCACTCAAAATTATCGTCCAAAGAATACTGCAAAGGTTACTCCAACAGATAGTTTGAGATGGAACCGCAAGCTCCTATGCAAGAGGACCTGTCCCATAAAGAACGCCTCTGTGCAGTCTATGGCAGAGTGGTTGATGACCACCGAGGGGGAGAACACCCGCAAGAAGTCAACTAGAAAGAAGACCACCGAGGAGAACACCTAGTCAACCGCAAAAAAGACCACCCAGGAGAACACCCCCTTAACCACAAAGAAGACCACCGAGGAAACCACCCCCAATAAGTCAACCACAAAGAAGACCACCGAGGAAACCACCCCCAATAAGTCAACCACAAAGAAGACCACCGAGGATAAGACTCCCAAGATGTCAACCACAAAGAATACCACCGAGGAGAACACCCCAAAGAAGTCTACCACAGAGAAGACCACCGAGGAAACCACCCCCAAGAAGTCAACCACAAAGAAGACCACCGAGGATAAGACCCCCAAGAAGTCAACCACAAAGAAGACCACCGAGGATAACACCCCCAAGAAGTCAACCACAAAGAAGACCACTGAGGAGAACACCCCCAAGAAGTCAACCAAAAAGAAGACCACCGAGGAGAACACCCCCAAGAAGTCAACCACAAAGAAGATAACCCCCAAGAAGTATACCAACAAGGAGTCCACCCCCACCAGAAACACTAACATGGAGTCCACCCCCAAGAAGGACTGGACGTTAGCAGACACAGATAACGATGATACTTGTTAATGGGAATGCCAATTGGATGAAGATTTTATGGAACAAAGGGCAGAACCACCATCACTAGTACAGACAGATATGGGAGAAAATTTCTCAGCACAGCAAGTAGATTGGCAGACTGTCAATGTCAAACACATGGGAGGTGATGGCGTCGACGAACCCATGGCAGAGAAAACAATGTGTGATGTACTTGGCATCGCTAGTGAACCTAGTGATGATGATGTAGAGGAAGACAATGAAGGTCCGCCTGTTTCAGACATAGGGGAAGATGAGGACAGTGAAATAGAGGTGCTGGAACAAGAAACAGGTGATGATGTAATCAATGAATCACTAATGGAGGAAGCTACCATCCCGATAGATGATGAGGTCACTAGCGAGTTAGCAATGACATATGATCCAGTGGTACCTGTAATTATGGTGGGCACATACTTCGCCAACATGGTAGAATTCAGGAAAGCATTTGCGCAATATTGTATAATCGAAGAGTTTCACGTCTTCAGAACTAGAAACACAAGGAAACGGTACGAGGCGAGGTGCAGATTAGACTACTACAATGGGGAGAGGGTGAAGGATCAATGCCCATGGAAGATCTCCGTTAGGATACTTCCTGGTGGAGAAACAGTTAGGGTACTGACAAGCTTTCCTCGCATACAAATATCTATTTCTAACTAACGGGTTTGGGTTTTCATATGTGAAGCAAGTTTAGGAATTATTATGAAGCAACTAATGTATAAAATGAATGTTTCGATGCAGGTGAACAAGATGGGACCTGCACACAGGTGTCCAACAGGCTGCAAACTAAGATCTTCTTGTGCAACTCAAGAATGGGTTGAGAAGCATGCTTTGGCCATTCTTAAGAAAACGCCAAATGAGACTGCCAAGGCGATTCAGGTAAAGCTTATGACTGATTACAACATCGAGCTACCGTATCACATAGTTTGGAAAGGTAAAGAGAGAGCTTTGCAAACACTATACGGGGACTGGGAAAATAGTTTCAGGCTGTTGTACAGCTTCAAGGCTGAAATACAATCTAGGTCTCAAGGTAGTGTTGTCGAGATTGACACGAAAGAGGAGGAGGGGAACATATATTTTAACCGTTTTTTATGGCCCTTGAGCCCTGTATTCAAGGGTTCAAGGAGGGTTGTAGGCCATATTTGAGTATAGACTCCACTGTCCTCACTGGCAGATGGAATGTTTGTCTAGCATCAGCGACAGCACTAGATGGGCACAACTGGATGTTCCCAGTGGCATTCGGCCTGTTTCAGTCAGAATCAGAGGCGAACTGGGAGTGGTTTATGAGGCAACTGCATAGATCAATAGGTGATGTTTCACCACTGGCCATAAGCACTGATGCATCCAAAGGATTGGCAAATGCAGTTCGGACAGTATTTCCACATGCTAAACAAAGAGAATGCCATGCTCATTTGATGTTGAACCTGTACAGGCACTACTCAGACACTGTATATCGCTACATGTGGACTGCTGTTAGGGCCTACAAGCCTGAGAGCTACAATTTTTTTATGGACAAGATACATGCTGAGAACTCTGATTTTGCCGTATACTTGGAAAGGAATCACAGCCTTTTATGGATGAGGAGAGCTTTTAATCCTGCAATAAAGTGTGATTACATAAACAACAACCTTGCTGAAACCGTAAATAACTGGGTCAAAGACTCAAAAGACCTTCCAGTTCATATGTTGATGGACACCATACGAGGTATGTTGATGAGGCTGATAAAAGTAAGAAGAGATATTGGGGACAGACTAAGAGGGCACATTCTACCCGCTGTTATTCAGCAAATAAACCAGAGAAGTCGAGGTCTTGGTTACCTTAGAGTTGGAGAGTCCAACGACCACAGCTGTGAGGTGAGAGATTTGAGCCGGAATGGCCTGAGGCATGTCGTGAAGATTGACAGTAGAGAATGCAGCTGCTTAGAGTGGCAGCATACTGGGAAGCCATGCCCACACGCATTAATCTTCTTGGTTCACAAAAGAACTCTGCCACACCTTCATCAATATGTGAGTGAGTACTTCTCTTTGGCTAAATTTCGAGCTACCTACGCAGGTGTCGTCCCTCCTTGCACAGACCAGTCACAGTGGCCTGTGGTTCAACTACATTTCAAGCTGTGCCAGCCAAATGTTAAAAGAGGCAAAGGAAGACCTTAGAAGAGTAGGTTCAAGAATTTCATGGAGAAGCAGGGCATGCCTTTTAGTGGTAGCAAGAAAGGCAAAAACAGATGTAAGCAATGCAAATGTATTGGACATAGAGCAGCGGGGTGTCCTTTGAACGGACCAAAGCCTAGGTATGAAGTATTTGCGTGTATGATCTTTATTTATAATTAGGTAATATCTATGCTTACCTGGGGCTTACCTGCTTTCTAACATTTGTCAGGAAGCGCAAGACAAGGTGCAAGACTGCTGATGCTGTCTATGTGCTTCACGAGGAAGTTGAGTGGAGTGATGATGACACGAGATCTGATTCAGATTGGTCGGACATTCCAGAACCTTCTGATCCAACATACAAGAAGGCGAGAAAACTGTCCCCAAAGAGGAAGAAGACAGCTAGGTCGGAGTAAGACTAATTCAGTCTTTTTTCTGAGTGCTCCGTCTCTGTAATACAGCAAAATTCTGAAAACTATTTTTCCGGAACATCTGTGTTTGTGTGTGCATTGTAAAACAGGGGCCCTGAACCTGCCCGAAATTCTGTCTGAACTGTATTTGTTATGGAATTTGTAATTTGTAAACTATGTACTCATTTTTAATAGGCCTTGTTTGACATTATGCATATGTTCTTATTCGGTGGTAATGTTCAGAGGGATAGTCAGAAAAGGCAGAATAAATGGCGCAGGATAACATTTCACATTACACAATATTTGGGTCCTTATAGTTCTGCTTTTCAGGTGCTAGATATCATAATGCCAACATAAACTTCAAATGCCATGGAACATATCCATATGAAAAGCAGATTGTTACCACCATCTGCCCTAACCCTGATCTGCTCTATTTCAGCTGCTTGCTTCTGCAACTGAGCATGCACACCACCACTCTGCTCGAGCTTCCGAAGTTGGTCCAGAAGCTCCTTGTTTTTATCAAGCAGCGCACGGTTCTCCTCCATCTTCTCCCATACAACATCACGAAGATCACGAACAAGCTCTCTCTGGAAAACTGGCAGCGGGTCGTCCATCCACTCATACTTCTCACAGCCTCGGCCCTTGCCTTCCTGCCAAAAACATAGTAAAGGAAGAGGAAAGATGTGAGAATTAAAATAACTAAACTGGCAAACAAACTTGATTAGTTTACAATAATACCGCGCGGATGCCGTAGTTGTAGAATCGTCTCCCAGCGTTTTCATCCGTCCATGCAATCCATCTCGGCATCTTTACTCCACAGTCATAGATTTTGTTCGGCGAATAGTCGTAGGGCTTACTCCGGTATGGGATAGGGGGGCGTCGGCGAGCCGACCCTGATTCCGCCTGCGAAGAACTATAGTAGCTGCGAACCATTGCCTTGCACCAAAGGGAGAGCACAGCAGAGGGACTAGGTGGGGAACTAGAACAGCAGATGAGAGCTAGCCGGAAAAGAATCGTAGGTGCAAGGGGGAGATGGGAAGAAGGAAGAATCGGAGTGACGACGCTGCTCTTGCATCCGGCAGTTATACCAGTGCGCCCCCCAGAATATGACCGTTTGAGTATGACAGGTGGGATCGTGCAACGCAACTATGCCACCAATGAAATTGCCATCATGGACACAAAGAAAATGTATTGTTTACAAGCGTGGAAGCTATGCACAGTCGCTGGGGGCATGTGCTTCCATGGAGAGCTACCCTGTCAAAAAGATCTGTTTCCTTCTGGGCATGCACCACGATCACTAGCCTTCGCCTCCTGTTCTTCACATGAGCGAGCCCTCCCCGTAGTTCAGATGCCTCGCACCGGCCGCTACAACACCTCCCGCACACAACACGGAAGCTCCACCCCAGGCCTCAGCCACGCCACCCCAGGCCTCAGCCATGGCGGCGGTACGTACTACCACAACGGGAACTCCACGCCCGATCGTGCACAGCGCAACAGGTCAAGCCGCCACCGCATTAGATGGCCATGGTGGCTCGAACCGAGCAGCAATGCATCTACTCCAACTCCTACTTCTTCGACCTCAAGCAGGTCTGGCAGTGGCTCCAGCAGGCCTCGCAGTGTAGGCCAGTTCAAGACCGCCCTCAAACCCGTACCGTTCATCAATCTTGAATCGGACGATGAGGACGGCGGCGTCAACACTGAGCAGCCAAGATCCGCCATCGCAAAGTTTGCGCGAGACATGAAGACGGCCATGACCAGGTCATTGGAACCCCAGGGCAGGAGGGAAGGGCAAGGCAACCACGATGGAGGATGAAGCAGAGGGCAAGGACAAGGCCCCAACGGAGGTCGACTCCGACGACTCCGACGATGTCATGTACTGGGTTTAGCTAGTGGTTAAGTTAGTAATCTATGAAGAAAATGCAAATGGCATGCATATTATCTAGCATTTTCTGTTCAATGCAATTTATCTTGCATAAGATTTGACCCTTCCATTTTCAGTTAATATATAAAATATAATGCATTTTATCTTCCGGCGTGTCCTGGCATGCCTTCTCGTGTATGCGGACCGGTTCCTTCTCGTCGAAGGGTCTAGCCAGGACCCAAGCACTGGCACGATAGGACGTGGCAGTGACCGTCAGTTAATCGGCGCCACGTATCCACCCGCGTGCCGGGCGGGGGCTCTATTTTTTCATTTATGGAGGATATAGCTTGCATGAGAAGGCTAGAAGACAGAGAGCAGTGGTTGGACCACGGGCTGGGTTGTTTGACTATCTTGCCATATTATTCATTCACCTACTTCCTTCTCCTTCCTCCTGCCCGGCCCCCCATCCGCTCTGTCTAGTCATGCCTCCAAAGAGAAACCGCCCCCTGATGACTCAGGAAGCGGACAGAATGGAGAGAGCTCACCGCCGAAAGGAACTTGCTCCATCCATTAGAGAAAGCCCTCACATAGAGGCGCAATCTTTGCTCTCCCTGATGGAGAAGGGAAAACTTCAATCAGGCGAGGGCTCATCTAGGTTCTGGGACGAATTCTTCTTCTTCATCATCATCTTTTTGTTCTTCTTCTTCTTCCTCCTCTATAACTCATTACCGTGGAATAAAATGTTCCAGAGCCGGCGGAGCCATGATGGTTTTGCAGGGTGTGCCTCTCTCCCAAAAAATGGCGGCGGCGATCCAGAACCCGATGCCCACATTTCCCCGGCTCAGTGAGGTAAGCACTCTCTAATTGTGTTGACATGCATTGGGGTTCTTACGATTCTGACTTAGGTGAGTGTAGAGTGCTTTACCTGTAATGGGGTTTTTGCGAGGATGCCACTGCCACTTAGTTGGCGTCCTTGGTAGAAATAACCCTGTTTTTATTTTATATAGGAAAAGAAGGTGGGGCTGAACCCAGATATGGCATCCTGGCTTAATGAACGGATAGCCAAACAAAGGGAGAAAAAATTGACCCAGGAAGTGGATATGGCTAAAGTCCTCTTAGTTGCCAAGTGCCTTGCTCGTGAGCACAAGCAGCTTGTAAAGGAGAATCAAAAGTGGTCAGAACTGCACAAGGAAGCCAGCGCCTTGGCACATAAGAATACAGCCAGGATCAAAGATCTATTGGAGGAAAATTTGAAGCTAACAAACAGTACTGTCACCCTGGAGATCACATGCAGGAACCTGCTGGCTGAAAACGAGAAAGCACTCAGGGAGCTCGTGGATTCCAAAATGAAATACCTCGCAAGCTGCCAACTCATGGCGTCTCTTGAGAAGGAAAATGAGCAGCTACGCACCCGGCTTGAACTCTGATGTGTCATGCTTTCGCAATAAAATTATGTAATGAACTGAACACATTGAAGTACTTTGTGTTTATTATGTTATGAACTGTTATGAAACCATGTCATGCAATGTTTGGAAGCACCTCTCTGTGAGAGAGTCCACATGTGAACCCTTGGGATGCCATGTTTGGTATTTTTCCTAGGTGATGCATCACTCACCATGACTCCATGCACTGTTTTTACATTTTTTGATTTTTTCTAAATATCCTAGGCCCCCCTCCGAGATCTAGGTCAAACTCGCGGTGCCATTGATGTCTGCCAGGTGGGGTGGGAACCATGGTTTGGTCTTAGGTCTAGGGTCCCACAGCCCCAGGGGACCTCCCTGTATTTTTCCCCAATTTTTCTAGTGTGCATTTCTTGTAGCCCCAGTGCAAAATTGGATTAAAAAGGATTTAGGGCAAAAATAATTCATTATATGGCAGCAGGCCGAGATAATTCCTAGCCTCCTGGATGTGGCACCCCTGGTAGGTCCCCCACCCATGAAAAATAGAGTGGTGATGTTTTGCACACTGCCCTTGGTGGCCCCTTCACAAAAAAGCACCTGTTTCGACCCCTCCGGGCACCTGAAAAATGGGAAATGCATTTTTTATGTGGAAACTGGAAAAACACTAGTTGCAAAAGTGGTTAAGAATGCAAAGATGCATATCTCCACCAAAAATGGGACCATGGTTCCAAAGTTTGCTGTGGAACTTGCACAAACCATGGTCATGTGCCAAGGAAGACCAAGAGAACTCCTGCCTGGAAGCACCTCTCTGTGAGAGAGTTCACATGTGAACCCTTGGGATGCCATGTTTTGTATTTTTCCTAGGTGATGCATCACTCACCATGACTCCATGCACTGTTTTTCCATTTTTTGATTTTTTCTGAATTCCCTAGGCCCCCCTCCGAGATCTAGGTCAGCCTCGCGGTGCCATCGATGTCTGCCAGGTGGGGTGGGAACCATGGTTTGGTCTTGGTTCTAGGGTCCCACATCCCAAGGGGACCTCCCTATATTTTTCCCCAATTTTTCTGGTGTGCATTTCTTGTAGCCCCAGTGCAAAATTGGATTAAAAAGGATTTAGGGCAAAAATAATTCATTATATGGCAGCAGGCCGAGATAATTCCTAGCCTCCTAGATGTGGCACCCCTGGCAGGTCCCCCACCCATGAAAAATAGAGTGGTGATGTTTTGCACACTGCCCTTGGTGGCCCCTTCACAAAAAAGCACCTGTTTCGACCCCTCCGGGCACCTAAAAAATGGGAAATGCATTTTTTATGTGGAAACTGGAAAAACACTAGTTGCAAAAGTGGTTGGGAATGCAAAGATGCATATCTCCACCAAAAATGGGACCATGGTTCCAAAGTTTGCTGTGGAACTTGCACAAACCATGGTCATCTGCAAAGGAAGACCAAGAGAACTCCTGCCTGGAAGCACCTCTCTGTGAGAGAGTCCACATGTGAACCCTTGGGAAGGCATGTTTGGTATTTTTCCTAGGTGATGCATCACTCACCATGACTCCATGCACAGTAATTCCTTTTTTTTCTGAATTCCCTAGACCCCCCTTCGAGATCTAGGTCAGACTCGCGGTGCCATTGATGTCTGCCAAGTGGGGTGGGAACCATGGTTTGGTCTTTGTTCTAGGGTCCCACAGCCCCAAGGGACCTCCCTGTATTTTTCCCCAATTTTTCTGGTGTGCATTTCTTGTAGCCCAGTGCACAATTGGATTAAAAAGGATTTAGGGCAAAAATAATTCATTATATGGCAGCATGCCGAGATAATTCCTAGCCTCCTGGATGTGGCACCCCTGGCAGGTCCCCCACCCATGAAAAATAGAGTGGTGATGTTTTGCACAGTGTCCTTGGCGGCCCCTTAACAAAAAAGCACCTGTTTCGACCCCTCCGGGCACCTGAAAAATGGGAAATGCATTTTTTATGTGGAAACTAGAAAAACACTAGTTGCAAAAGTGGTTGGGAATGCAAAGATGCATATCTCCACCAAAAATGGGTCCATGGTTCCAAAGTTTGCTGTGGAACTTGCACAAACCATGGTCATCTGCCAAGGAAGACCAAGAGAACTCCTACCTGGAAGCACCTCTCTGTGAGAGAGTCCACATGTGAACCCTTGGGATGCCATGTTTGGTATTTTTCCTAGGTGATGCATCACTCACCATGAATCCATGCACTATTTTTCCATTTTTTTTGATTTTTTCTGAATTTCCTAGCCCCCCCCCCCGAGATCTAGGTCAGATTCACGGTGCCATCGATGTCAGACAGGTGGGGTGGGAACCATGGTTTGGTCTCGGTTATAGGGTCCCACACCCCCAGGGGATCTCCTTGTATTTTTCCCAATTTTTCTGGTGTGCATTTCTTGTAGCCCAGTGCAAAATTGGATTAAAAAGGATTTAGGGCAAAAATAATTCATTATATGGCAGCAGGCCGAGATAATTCCTAGCCTCCTGGATGTGGCACCCCTAGCAGGTCCCCCACCCATGAAAAATAGAGTGGTGATGTTTTGCACACTGCCCTTGGTGGCCCCTTCACAAAAAAGCACCTGTTTCGACCCCTCTGGGCACCTCAAAAATGGGAAATGCATTTTTTATGCGGAAACTGGAAAAACACTAGTTGTAAAAGTGGTTGGGAATGCAAAGATGCATATCTCCATCAAAAATGGGACCATGGTTCCAAAGTTTGCTGTGGAACTTGCACAAACCATGGTCATTTGCCAAGGAAGACCAAGAGAACTCCTGCCTGGAAGCACCTCTCTGTGAGAGAGTCCACATGTGAACCCTTGGGATGCCATGTTTGGTATTTTTCCTAGGTGATGCATCACTCACCATGACTCCATGCACTGTTTTTCCATTTTTTTTGATTTTAATGAATTCCCTAGCCCCCCCCCCCCCCCCCGAGATCTAGGTCAGATTTGCGGTGCCATCGATGTCTGACAGGTGGGGTGGGAACCATGGTTTGGTCTCGGTTATAGGGTCCCATGCCACCAGGGGATCTCCTTGTATTTTTCCCAATTTTTCTGGTGTGCATTTCTTGTAGCCCCAGTGCAAAATTGGATTAAAAAGGATTTAGGGCAAAAATAATACATTATAGGGGGCAGGCCGAGATAATTCCTAGCCTCCTAGATGTGGCACCCCTAGCAGGTCCCCCACCCATGAAAAATAGAGTGGTGATGTTTTGCACACTGCCCTTGGTGGCCCCTTCACAAAAAAGCACCTGTTTCGACCCCTCTGGGCACCTGAAAAATGGGAAATGCATTTTTTATGCGGAAACAGGAAAAACACTAGTTGTAAAAGTGGTTGGGAATGCAAATATACATATCTCCACCAAAAATGGGACCAAGGTTCCAAAGTTTGCTGTGGAACTTGCACAAACCATGGTCATCTGCAAAGGAAGACCAAGAGAACTCCTGCCTGGAAGCACCTCTCTGTGAGAGAGTCCACATGTGAACCCTTGGGATGCCATGTTTGGTATTTTTCCTAGGTGATGCATCACTCACCATGACTCCATGCACTGTAATTCCTTTTTTTTTCTGAATTCCCTAGACCCCCCTTCGAGATCTAGGTCAGACTCGCGGTGCCATTGATGTCTGCCAAGTGGGGTGGGAACCATGGTTTGGTCTTTGTTCTAGGGTCCCACAGCCCCAAGGGACCTCCCTGTATTTTTCCCTAATTTTTCTGGTGTGCATTTCTTGTAGCCCCAGTGCACAATTGGATTAAAAAGGATTTAGGGCAAAAAATAATTCATTATATGGCAGCATGCCGAGATAATTCCTAGCCTCCTGGATGTGGCACCCCTGGCAGGTCCCCCACCCATGAAAAATAGAGTGGTGATGTTTTGCATAGTGTCCTTGGCGGCCCCTTAACAAAAAAGCACCTGTTTCGACCCCTCCGGGCACCTGAAAAATGGGAAATGCATTTTTTATGTGGAAACTGGAAAAACACTAGTTGCAAAAGTGGTTGGGAATGCAAAGATGCATATCTCCACCAAAAATGGGTCCATGGTTCCAAAGTTTGTTGTCGAACTTGCACAAACCATGGTCATCTGCCAAGGAAGACCAAGAGAACTCCTACCTGGAAGCACCTCTCTGTGAGAGAGTCCACATGTGAACCCTTGGGATGCCATGTTTGGTATTTTTCCTAGGTGATGCATCACTCACCATGAATCCATGCACTGTTTTTCCATTTTTTTTTGATTTTTTCTGAATTTCCTAGCCCCCCCCCCCGAGATCTAGGTCAGATTCACGGTGCCATCGATGTCAGACATGTCGGGTGGGAACCATGGTTTGGTCTCGGTTATAGGGTCCCACACCCCCAGGGGATCTCCTTGTATTTTTCCCAATTTTTCTGGTGTGCATTTCTTGTAGCCCAGTGCAAAATTGGATTAAAAAGGATTTAGGGCAAAAATAATTCATTATATGGCAGCAGGCCGAGATAATTCCTAGCCTCCTGGATGTGGCACCCCTAGCAGGTCCCCCACCCATGAAAAATAGAGTGGTGATGTTTTGCACACTGCCCTTGGTGGCCCCTTCACAAAAAAGCACATGTTTCGACCCCTCCGGGCACCTGAAAAATGGGAAATGCATTTTTTATGCGGAAACTGGAAAAACACTAGTTGTAAAAGTGGTTGGGAATGCAAAGATGCATATCTCCACCAAAAATGAGACCATGGTTCCAAAGTTTGCTGTGGAACTTGCACAAACCATGGTCATTTGCCAAGGAAGACCAAGAGAACTCCTGCCTGGAAGCACCACTCTGTGAGAGAGTCCACATGTGAACCCTTGGGATGCCATGTTTGGTATTTTTCCTAGGTGATGCATCACTCACCATGACTCCATGCACTGTTTTTCCATTTTTTTTGGTTTTAATGAATTCCCTAGCCCCCCCCCCCCGAGATCTAGGTCAGATTTGCGGTGCCATCGATGTCTGACAGGTGGGGTGGGAACCATGGTTTGGTCTCGGTTATAGGGTCCCACACCACCAGGGGATCTCCTTGTATTTTTCCCAATTTTTCTGGTGTGCATTTCTTGTAGCCCCAGTGCAAAATTGGATTAAAAAGGATTTAGGGAAAAAATAATACATTATAGGGGGCAGGCCGAGATAATTCCTAGCCTCCTAGATGTGGCACCCCTAGCAGGTCCCCCACCCATGAAAAATAGAGTGGTGATGTTTTGCACACTGCCCTTGGTGGCCCCTTCACAAAAAACCACCTGTTTCGACCCCTCTGGGCACCTGAAAAATGGGAAATGCATTTTTTATGCGGAAACAGGAAAAACACTAGTTGTAAAAGTGGTTGGGAATGCAAATATGCATATCTCCACCAAAAATGGGACCATGGTTCCAAAGTTTGCTGTGGAACTTGCACAAACCATGGTCATCTGCCATGGTCATCTGCCATGTTTGGTATATTTCCTAGGTGATGCATCACTCACCATGACTCCATGCACTGTTTTTTGATTTTTTCTGATTTTTTTGTAATTCCCTAGCCCCCCCCCCCCCCCCCGAGATCTAGGTCAGAGTCGCGGTGCCATCGATGTCTGACAGGTGGGGTGGGAACCATGGTTTGGTCTCGGTTATAGGGTCCCACACCCCCAGGGGATCTCCTTGTATTTTTCCCCAATTTTTCTGGTGTGCATTTCTTGTAGCCCCAGTGCAAAATTGGATTAAAAAGGATTTAGGGCAAAAATAATTCATTATATGGCAGCAGGCCGAGATAATTCCTAGCCTCCTGGATGTGGCACCCCTAGCAGGTCCCCCATCGATGAAAAATAGAGTGGTGATGTTTTGCACACTGCCCTTGGTGGCCCCTTAACAAAAAAGCACCTGTTTCGACCCCTCCGGGCACCTAAAAAATGGGAAATGCATTTTTTATGTGGAAACTGGAAAAACACTAGTTGTAAAAGTGGTTGGGAATGCAAAGATGCATATCTCCACCAAAAATGGGACCATGGTTCCAAAGTTTGCTGTGGAACTTGCACAAACCATGGTCATCTGCCAAGGAAGACCAAGAGAACTCCTGCCTGAAAGCACCTCTATGTGAGAGAGTCCACATGTGAACCCTTGGGATGCCATGTTTGGTATTTTTCCTAGGTGATGCATCACTCACCATGACTCCATGCACTATTTTTCCATTTTTATTTTTATTTTTTCTAAATTCCCTAGGCCCCCTTCTGAGATCTAGGTCAGAGTCATGGTGCCATCGATGTCTGCCAGGTGGGGTGGGAACCATGGTTTGGTCTCGGTTATAGGGTCCCACACCCCCAGGGGACCTCCTTGTATTTTTCCCCAATTTTTCTGGTGTGCATCTCTTGTAGCCCCAGTGCAAAATTGGATAAAAAAGGATTTAGGGCAAAAATAATTCATTATATGGCAGCAGGCTGAGATAATTCTTAGCCTCCTGGATGTGGCACCCCTAGCAGGTCCCCGACCCATGGAAAATAGAGTGGTGATGTTTTGCACACTGCCCTTGGTGGCCCCTTCACAAAAAAGCACCTGTTTCGACCCCTCCGGGCACCTGAAAAATGGGAAATGCATTATTTTATGTGGAAACTAGAAAAACACTAGTTCCAAAAGTGGTTGGGAATGCAAAGATGCACATCTCCACCAAAAAATGGGACCATGGTTCCAAAGTTTGTTGTGGAACTTGCACAAACCAAGGTCATCTGCCAAGGAAGACCAAGAGAACTCATGCCTGAAAGCACCTCTCTGTGAGAGAGTCCACATGTGAACCCTTGGGATGCCATGTTTGGTATTTTTCCTAAGTGATGCATCACTCACCATGACTCCATGCACTGTTTTTCCATTTTTTTTTCTAAAATCCCTAGGCCCCCCTCCGAGATCTAGGTCAGATTCGTGGTGCCATCGATGTCTGCCAGGTGGGGTGGGAACCATGGTTTGGTCTTGGTTCTAGGGTCCGACACCCCAAGGGGACCTCCCTGTATTTTTCCCCAATTTTTCTGGTGTGCATTTCTTGTAGCCCTAGTGCAAAATTGGATTAAAAAGGATTTAGGGAAAAAATAATTCATTATATGGCAGCAGGCCGAGATAATTCCTATCCTCCTGGATGTGGCACCCCTAGCAGGTCCCCCACCCATGAAAAATAGAGTGGTGATGTTTTGCACACTGCCCTTGGTGGCCCCTTCACAAAAAAGCACCTGTTTCGACACCTCCGGGCACCTGAAAAATAGGAAATGCATTTTTTATTTGGAAACTAGAAAAACACTAGTTGCAAATGTGGTTGGGAATGCAAAGATGCATATCTCCACCAAAAATGGGACCATGGTTCCAAAGTTTGCTGTGGAACTTGCACAAACCATGGTCATCTGCCAAGGAAGACCAAGAGAACTCCTGCCTGGAAGCACCTCTCTGTGAGAGAGTCCACATGTGAACCCTTGGGATGCCATGTTTGCTATTTTTCCTAGGTGATGCATCACTCACCATGACTCCATGCACTATTTTTCCATTTTTTTTGATTTTTTCTGAATTCCCTAGGCCCCCCTCCGAGATCTAGGTCAGACTCGCGGTGCCATCGATGTCTGCCAGGTGGGGTGGGAACCATGGTTTGGTCTTGGTTCTAGGGTCCCACACCCCCAGGGGACCTCCCTGTATTTTTCCCCAATTTTTCTGGTGTGCATTTCTTGTAGCCCCAGTGCAAAATTGGATTAAAAAGGATTTAGGGCAAAAATAATTCATTATATGGCAGCAGGCCGAGATAATTCCTAGCCTCCTGGATGTGGCACCCCTAGCAGGTCCCCCACCCATGAAAAATAGAGTGGTGATGTTTTGCACACTGCCCTTGGTGGCCCCTTCACAAAAAAGCACGTGTTTCAACCCCTCCGGGCACCTAAAAAATGGGAAATGCATTTTTTATGTGGAAACTGGAAAAACACTAGTTCCAAAAGTGGTTGGGAATGCAAAGATGCATATCTCCACCAAAAATGGGACCATGGTTCCAAAGTTTGCTGTGGAACTTGCACAAACCATGGTCATCTGCCAAGGAAGACCAAGAGAACTCCTGCCTGAAAGCACCTCTCTGTGAGAGAGTCCACATGTGAACCCTTGGGATGCCATGTTTGGTATTTTTCCTAGGTGATGCATCACTCACCATGACTCCATGCACTGTTTTTCGTTTTTTTTGATTTTTTCTAAAATCCCTAGGCCCCCTTCCGAGATCTAGGTCAGATTCGCGGTGCCATCGATGTCTGCCAGGTGGGGTGGGAACCATGGTTTGGTCTTGGTTCTAGGGTCCGACACCCCCAGGGGACCTCCCTATATTTTTCCCCAATTTTTCTGGTGTGCATTTCTTGTAGCCCCAGTGCAAAATTGGATTAAAAAGGATTTAGGGAAAAAATAATTCATTATATGGCAGCAGGCCGAGATAATTCATATCCTCCTGGATGTGGCACCCCTAGCAGGTCCCCCACCCATGAAAAATAGAGTGGTGATGTTTTGCACATTGCCCTTGGTGGCCCCTTCACAAAAAAGCACCTGTTTTGACCCCTCCGGGCACCTAAAAAATAGGAAATGCATTTTTTATGTGCAAATTAGAAAAACACTAGTTGCAAATGTGGTTGGGTATGCAAAGATGCATATCTCCACCAAAAATGCGACTATGGTTCCAAAGTTTGCTGTGGAACTTGCACAAACCATGGTCATCTGCCAAGGAAGACCAAGAGTACTCCTGCCTGGAAGCACCTCTCTGTGAGAGAGTCCACATGTGAACCCTTGGGATGCCATGTTTGCTATTTTTCTAGGTGATGCATCACTCACCATGACTCCATGCAATATTTTTCCATTTATTTTTATTTTTTCTGAATTCCCTAGGCCCCCCTCCGAGATCTAGGTCAGACTCGCGGTGCCATCGATGTCTGCCAGGTGGGGTGGGAACCATGGTTTGGTCTTGGTTCTAGGGTCCCGCACCCCCAGGAGACCTCCCTGTATTTTTCCCCAATTTTTCTGGTGTGCATTTCTTGTAGCCCTAGTGCAAAATTGGATTAAAAAGGATTTAGGGAAAAAATAATTCATTATATGGCAGCATGCCGAGATAATTCCTAGCCTCCTGGATGTGGCACCCCTGGCAGGTACCCCACCCATGAAAAATAGAGTGGTGATGTTTTGCACAGTGTCCTTGGCGGCCCCTTCACAAAAAAGCACCTGTTTCGACCCCTCCGGGCACCTGAAAAATGGGAAATGCATTTTTTATGTGGAAACTGGAAAAACACTAGTTGCAAAAGTGGTTGGGAATGCAAAGATGCATATCTCCACCAAAAATGGGACCATGGTTCCAAAGTTTGCTGTGGAACTTGCACAAACCATGGTCATCTACCAAGGAAGACCAAGAGAACTCCTACCTGGAAGCACCTCTCTGTGAGAGAGTCCACATGTGAACCCTTGGGATGCCATGTTTGGTATTTTTCCTAGGTGATGCATCACTCACCATGACTCCATGCACTGTTTTTCCATTTTTATTTGATTTTTTCTGAATTCCCTAGCCCCCCCCCCCGAGATCTAGGTTAGATTCGCGGTGCCATCGATGTCTGACAGGTGGGGTGGGAACCATGGTTTGGTCTCGGTTATAGGGTCCCACACCCCCAGGGGATCTCCTTGTATTTTTCCCAATTTTTCTGGTGTGCATTTCTTGTAGCCCCAGTGCAAAATTGGATTAAAAAGGATTTAGGGCAAAAATAATTCATTATATGGCAGCAGGCCGAGATAATTCCTAGCCTCCTGGATGTGGCACCCCTAGAAGGTCCCCCACCCATGAAAAATAGAGTGGTGATGTTTTGCACACTGCCCTTGGTGGCCCCTTCACAAAAAAGCACCTATTTCGACCCCTCCGGGCACCTGAAAAATGGGAAATGCATTTTTTATGCGGAAACTGGAAAAACACTAGTTGTAAAAGTGGTTGGTAATGCAAAGATGCATATCTCCACCAAAAATGGGACCATGGTTCCAAAGTTTGCTGTGGAACTTGCACAAACCATGGTCATCTGCCAAGGAAGACCAAGAGAACTCCTGCCTGGAAGCACCTCTCTGTGAGAGAGTCCACATGTGAACCCTTGGGATGCCATGTTTGGTATTTTTCCTAGGTGATGCATCACTCACCATGACTCCATGCACTGTTTTTTGATTTTTTCTGATTTTTTTGTAATTCCCTAGCCCCCCCCCCGAGATCTAGGTCAGAGTCGCGGTGCCATCGATGTCTGACAGGTGGGGTGGGAACCATGGTTTGGTCTCGGTTATAGGGTCCCACACCCCCAGGGGATCTCCTTGTATTTTTCCCAATTTTTCTGGTGTGCATTTCTTGTAGCCCAGTGCAAAATTGGATTAAAAAGGATTTAGGGCAAAAATAATTCATTATATGGCAGCAGGCCGAGATAATTCCTAGCCTCCTGGAAGTGGCACCCCTAGCAAGTCCCCCACCCATGGAAAATAGAGTGGAGATGTTTTGCACACTGCCCTTGGTGGCCCCTTCACAAAAAAGCACCTGTTTCGACCCCTCCGGGCACCTGAAAAATGGGAAATGCATTTTTTATGTGGAAACTGGAAAAACACTAGTTGTAAAAGTGGTTGGGAATGCAAATATGCATATCTCCACCAAAAATGGGACCATGGTTCCAAAGTTTGCTGTGGAACTTGCACAAACCATGGTCATCAGCTAAGGAAGACCAAGAGAACTCCTGCCTGGAAGCACCTCTATGTGAGAGAGTCCACATGTGAACCCTTGGGATGCCATGTTTGGTATTTTTCCTAGGTGATGCATCACTCATCATGACTCCATGCACTATTTTTCCATTTTTTTTTGATTTTTTCTGAATTCCCTAGGCCCCCCTCCGAGATCTAGGTCAGAGTCATGGTGCCATCGATATCTGCCAGGTGGGGTGGGAACCATGGTTTGGTCTCGGTTATAGGGTCCCACACCCCCAGGGGACCTCCTTGTATTTTTTACCCAATTTTTCTGGTGTGCATTTCTTGTAGCCCCAGTGCAAAATTGGATAAAAAAGGATTTAGGGCAAAAATAATTCATGATATGGCAGCAGGCCGAGATAATTCCTAGCCTCCTGGATGTGGCACCCCTAGCAGGTCCCCCACCCATGGAAAATAGAGTGGTGATGTTTTGCACACTGCCCTTGGTGGCCCCTTCACAAAAAAGCACCTGTTTCGACCCCTCCGGGCACCTGAAAATGGGATATGCATTTTTTATGTGGAAACTGGAAAAACACTAGTTGTAAAAGTGGTTGGGAATGCAAATATGCATATCTCCACCAAAAATGGGACCATGGTTCCAAAGTTTGCTGTGGAACTTGCACAAACCATGGTCATTAGCCAAGGAAGACCAAGAGAACTCCTGCCTGGAAGCACCTCTATGTGAGAGAGTCCACATGTGAACCCTTGGGATGCCATGTTTGGTATTTTTCCTAGGTGATGCATCACTCATCATGACTCCATGCACTATTTTTCCATTTTTTTTTGATTTTTTCTGAATTCCCTAGGCCCCCCTCCGAGATCTAGGTCAGAGTCATGGTGCCATCGATATCTGCCAGGTGGGGTGGGAACCATGGTTTGGTCTCGGTTATAGGGTCCCACACCCCCAGGGGACCTCCTTGTATTTTTCCCCAATTTTTCTGGTGTGCATTTCTTGTAGCCCCAGTGCAAAATTGGATAAAAAGGATTTAGGGCAAAAATAATTCATTATATGGCAGCAGGCCGAGATAATTCCTAGCCTCCTGGATGTGGCATCCCTAGCAGGTCCCCCACCCATGGAAAATAGAGTGGTGATGTTTTGCACACTGCCCTTGGTGGCCCCTTCACAAAAAAGCACCTGTTTCGACCCCTCCGGGCACCTAAAAAATGGGAAATGCATTTTTTATGTGGAAACTGGAAAAACACTAGTTCCAAAAGTGGTTGGGAATGCAAAGATGCATATCTCCACCAAAAATGGGACCATGGTTCCAAAGTTTGCTGTGGAACTTGCACAAACCATGGTCATCTGCCAAGGAAGACCAAGAGAACTCCTGCCTGAAAGCACCTCTCTGTGAGAGAGTCCACATGTGAACCCTTGGGATGCCATGTTTGGTATTTTTCCTAGGTGATGCATCACTCACCATGACTCCATGCACTGTTTTTCTTTTTTTTTTGATTTTTTCTAAAATCCCTAGGCCCCCTCCGAGATCTAGGTCAGATTCACGGTGCCATCGATGTCTACCAGGTGGGGTGGGAACCATGGTTTGGTCTTGGTTCTAGGGTCCGACACCCCCAGGGGACCTCCCTGTATTTTTCCCCAATTTTTCTGGTGTGCATTTCTTGTGGCCCCAGTGCAAAATTGGATTAAAAAGGATTTAGGGAAAAAATAATTCATTATATGGCAGCAGGCCGAGATAATTCATATCCTCCTGGATGTGGCACCCCTAGCAGGTCCCCCACCCATGAAAAATAGAGTGGTGATGTTTTGCACACTGCCCTTGGTGGCCCCTTCACAAAAAAGCACCTGTTTTGACCCCTCCGGGCACCTGAAAAATAGGAAATGCATTATTTATGCGGAAACTAGAGAAACACTAGTTGCAAATGTGGTTGGGAATGCAAAGATGCATATCTGCACCCAAAATGGGACCATGGTTCCAAAGTTTGCTATGGAACTTGCACAAACCATGGTCATCTGCCAAGGAAGACCAAGAGTACTCCTGCCTGGAAGCACCTCTCTGTGAGAGAGTCCACATGTGAACCCTTGGGATACCATGTTTGCTATTTTTCTAGGTGATGCATCACTCACCATGACTCCATGCACTATTTTTCCATTTATTTTTATTTTTTCTGAATTCCCTAGGCCCCCCTCCGAGATCTAGGTCAGACTCGCGGTGCCATCGATGTCTGCCAGGTGGGGTGGGAACCATGGTTTGGTCTTGGTTCTAGGGTCCCACACCCCAGGGGACCTCCCTGTATTTTTCCCCAATTTTTCTGGTGTGCATTTCTTGTAGCCCCAGTGCAAAATTGGATTAAAAAGGATTTAGGGCAAAAATAATTCATTATATGGCAGCAGGCCGAGATAATTCCTAGCCTCCTGGATGTGGCACGCCTAGCAGGTCCCCCACCAATGAAAAATAGAGTGGTGATGTTTTGCACACTGCCCTTGGTGGCCCCTTCACAAAAAAGCACCTGTTTCGACCCCTCCGGGCACCTGAAAAATGGGAAATGCATTTTTTATGTGGAAACTGGAAAAACACTAGTTGTAAAAGTGGTTGGGAATGCAAAGATGCATATCTCCACCAAAAATGGGACCATGGTTCCAAAGTTTGCTGTGGAACTTGCACAAACCATGGTCATCTGCCAAGGAAGACCAAGAGAACTCCTGCCTGGAAGCACCTCTCTGTGAGAGAGTCCACATGTGAACCCTTGGGATGCCATGTTTGGTATTTTTCCTAGGTGATGCATCACTCACCATGACTCCATGCACTGTTTTTCCTTTTTTTTTTGATTTTTTCTGAATTCCCTAGGCCCCCCTCCGAGATCTAGGTCAGACTCGCGGTGCCATCGATGTCTGACAGGTGGGGTGGGAACCATGGTTTGGTCTTGGTTCTAGGGTCCCACACCCCCAGGGGACCTCCTGTATTTTTCCCAATTTTTCTGGTGTGCATTTCTTGTAGCCCTAGTGCAAAATTGGATTAAAAAGGATTTAGGGCAAAAATAATTCATTATATGGCAGCAGGCCGAGATAATTCCTAGCCTCCTGGATGTGGCACCCCTAGCAGGTCCCCCACCCATGAAAAATAGAGTGGTGATGTTCTGCACAATGCCTTTGGTGGCCCCTTCACAAAAAAGCACCTGTTTCGACCCCTCCGGGGACCTGAAAAATGGGATATGCATTTTTTATGTGGAAACTGGAAAAACACTAGTTGCAAAAGTGGTTGGGAATGCAAAGATGCACATCTCCACCAAAAATGGGACCATGGTTCCAAAGGTTGCTGTGGAACTTGCACAAACCATGGTCATATACCAAGGAAGACCAAGAGAACTCCTGCCTGGAAGCACCTCTCTGTGAGAGAGTCCACATGTGAACCCTTGGGATGCCATGCTTGGTATTTTTCCTAGGTGATGCATCACTCACCATGACTCCATGCACTGTTTTTCCATTTTTTTGATTTTTTCTGAATTCCCTAGGCCCCCCTCCGAGATCTAGGTCAGACTCGCGGTGCCATCGATGTCTGCCAGGTGGGGTGGGAACCATGGTTTGGTCTTGGTTCTAGGGTCCCACACCCCCAGGGGACCTCCCTGTATTTTTCCCCAATTTTTCTGGTGTGCATTTCTTATAGACCCAGTGCAAAATTGGATTAAAAAGGATTTAGGGCTAAAATAATTCATTATATGGCAGCAGGCCGAGATAATTCCTAGCCTCCTGGATGTGGCACCCCTAGCAGGTCCCCCACCCATTAAAAATTGAGTGGTGATGTTTTGCACACTGCCCTTGGTGGCCACATCATAAAAAGGCACCTGTTTCGACCCCTCCGGGCACCTGAAAAATGGGAAATGCATTTTTTATGTGGAATCTGGGAAAACACTAGTTGCAAAAGTGGTTGGGAATGCAAAGATGCACATCTCCACCAAAAATGGGACCATGGTTCCAAAGTTCGATGTGGAACTTGCACAAACCATGGTCATCTGCCGAGGAAGACCAAGAGAACTCCTGCCTGGAAGCACCTCTCTGTGAGAGAGTCCACATGTGAACCCATGGGATGCCATGTTTGGTATTTTTCCTAGGTGATGCATCACTCACCATGACTCCATGCACTATTTTTCCATTTTTTTTGGTTTTTTCTGAATTCCCTAGGCCCCCATCTGAGATCTAGGTCAGACTCGCGGTGCCATCGATGTCTGCCAGGTGGGGTGGGAACCATGGTTTGGTCTTGGTTCTAGGGTCCCACACCCCCAGGGGAGCTCCCTGTATTTTTCCCCAATTTTTCTGGTATGCATTTTTTGTAGACCCAGTGCAAAATTGGATTAAAAAGGATTTAGGGCAAAAATAATTCATTATATGGCAGCAGGTCGAGACAATTCCTAGCCTCCTGGATGTGGCACCCCTGGCAGGTCCCCCACACATGAAAAATAGAGTGGTGATGTTTTGCACACTGCCCTTGGTGGCCCCTTCACAAAAAAGCACCAGTTTCGACCCCTCCGTGCACCTGAAAAATGGGAAATGCATTTTTTTATGTGGAAACTAGAAAAACACTAGTTGCAAAAGTGGTTGGGAATGCAAAGATGCACATCTCCACCAAAAATGGGACCATGGTTCCAAAGTTTGCTGTGGAGCTTGCACAAACCATGGTCATCTGCCAAGGAAGACCGAGAGAACTCCTGCCTGGAAGCACCTCTCGGTGAGAGAGTCCACATGTGAACCCTTGGGATGCCATGTTTGGTATTTTTCCTTGGTGATGCATCACCCACCATGACTCCATGCACTGTTTTTCCATTTTTTTTGATTTTTTCTGAATTCCCTAGGCCCCCCTCCGAGATCTGGGTCAGACTCACGGTGCCATCGATATCTACCAGGTGGTGTGGGAACCATGGTTTGGTCTTGGTTCTAGGGTCCCACACCCCTAGGGGACCTCCCTATATTTTTCCCCAATTTTTCTGGTGTGCATTTCTTGTAGCCCCAGTGCAAAATTGGATTAAAAAGGATTTAGGGCAAAAATAATTCATTATATGGCAGCAGGTGATGCCTGGTTGATGACCAGCCCGTTGGGAACCCCAAGAGGAAGGTGTGATGAATATAGTAGCAAGGTTTTCCCTCAGTTAAGAAACCAAGGTATGTCGATCAAGAGAGGAGCAAACAAACGACTGAAGGTGATGCCAACTGGCTTAGTAACACTCCAACAAGGGCGCCATTTACGACACTTGTTGGCTCATCTTCGGCCAGTAGCAACGCAGAACCTGCACACAACACAACCAAATACTTTGTTCCCAACTTGCGATGAGGTTGTCAATCTCACCGGTTTGCTTGAAACAAAGGGTATGAGCGTATCGAGTGGAAAGTGATAATAGTATGCGAGTAAAGTAAACAATGTGAGTAAAGTAAACAGGTGATAGCAATATGATGGAAATAGGACCGGGGTCCACAGTTCACTAGTGGTGTCTCTCCATAAGATAAAATAACACATGCTGGGTAAACAAATTATAGTTGGGCAATTTATAGAATAAAGATAAACGTGATATCTCAAGAAGATCACTATGCGATTTACTCTGGGCATTACAACAAAATACATAGACCGCCATCCAACTGCATCTATGACTAATAATCCACTCACGGGGATATCGTCCGAACACCCTATGAGTATTAAGTTGTGAACAACAGATAATTGCATTAAGCAAAGTGTGTAATGTAAACAAAGCATATGCCCTTGAGCATATGAATGTTGTTTTCTCCCTAGTAGCAACAACACATCTACAACCTTAGAGGTTTCTGTCACTCCCCCAGGTTAAATAGAGGCATGAACCCACTATCGAGCATAAATACCCCCTCTTGGAGTCACTAGCAACTACTCAGCCAGGATAGCTACTAACAACGGAGAGCATGCAAGATCATAAACAACATAGAGATAACATAAGATATATTTCAGTATAGCAACTCAATCATAACACCAATATTCATCGGATCCCAACAAACCAAACATGTAGAATTACATAACAGTGAACTCAATCATGTAGGGCAGCTCATGAGATCTAAACATGAAGCACGTGGTGGAGGAGACAACCATCTAGCTACTGCTATGGACCCATAGTCCATGGTAGACTACTCACTCATCGCTCCGGAGGCAAGCATGGCGATGAAGAAGACCTCCGGTGGTGATTCCCCTCTCCGGCAGGGTGCTGGGAAGAGCTTCTGGACCCTCCCGATCTCGGGTCGACGACGGCGGCGGATCGCGATGTGTTTCTGGAAAATTGATCGGGTACTTAGGTTTTTCCCATCGGGGGGTCTTTATAGGCGAAGGGGCAGCATCAGAAGTGGACCGAGGCGGCCTCACACATAGGGGGCGCAGCCAGGGGCCAGGCCGCGCCGCCCTGGTGTGAGGGTGGCCTGTGGCCCCTCTCTGTCTCCTCTTCGGATCTCTGGAAGCTTCCGGCAAAAATAAGACTTCAGGAACTTGTTTCGTCCAATTCTGAGAATATTTCCTATGTAGCTTTTCTGAAACACAAAAATAGCAGAAAACAGGGAACTGGCACTGTGGCGACTTGTTAATAGGTTAGTTCTGGAAAATGCATAAAAGTGCCACGAAGTGTAACGAAACATTAGGCAAATGGTGTAAAGACAAGCATGGAGCATCAAAAATTATGGATACGTTGGAGACGTATCAGCATCCCCAAGCTTAACTCCTGCTCATCCTCGAGTAGGTAAGTGATAACAAAAGAAATAATTTTTGAGGTGATATGCACCTACACAATCTTGATCATATATGTAAGCATTTGTGAGCTGGGATCAAAAGAACTTAAAACATGGGCATGAAAGATATAATCTTGACAATAAAAACTTAGCAACCATGTTATAACATGCAAATGAACACAAACAAAAGATCATGAAATGAAACACTGAAAGTCAAACGTGTATTCAAATCATAAGGAAAAATATACAAATGGTTTTCAGCTTGTCCTTCATGGAGAGCAAAACATAAATGCATAGGACACCTTCAAGTTTAAGAGGGCGACTAGATACAAATAATTTGAGAACAAGTGAAACCAACAATATGAATCAATCAATGAAAACTTTGGGACAATGCACATTATACTAAGAATGACAACTATGCTCTCTTAATGGTGCATAAAGATAGAAGGTGGTGACTCAACATAAAAGTAAAAGAAAGGCCCTTCGCGGAGGGAAGCAGTGATTGCAAGTTTTATAACCTTCAAAAATTATGGTACTTACCGGCTTTGAGCTCTCATTGCCCCCATCAAAAGTATCTTGAATGGTTAAAGTTAATGCGAGAACAATTATGATGCATATGCTTGACAAATCATAAGTTGAAAACCTCGTGTCCCGTGAATACAAGTACCCAAACCTCATGCTACTTTACTTAGAGTCCCAAGCAAGGCTCTTGTCATTGTAAGTATATACGTATCATCGAGAACCGCCAACGGGGTACCTCCGTGCCCGATGACATGGAACAAGCCCACATCAAAATGACAGGACAAGCAGACAATGAACACCTCGATATCTCTTTTATTTACCATTTGTTTAGCTTTTTATTTTGAGACGCGTCGTCAAATATCCACTATGGGTATGCTGCAAATTTCCACCATGAATTATGCATGGCTTAGATTGGCGGCCTAGGCGTTTCCCTAACACATATACAAACTCCATGATCCCCACAAGATTCCCAATTCATTTCACACCGCGGGCATCCATAATCAAAAGATCATGATATCAACTCAAAAGAGAAGTGCAATGTTGAAAGCTTGCCCATGACTGCATGGCTGGGCTAGTCTCCAACTTACAACTTGCAAGCATAACAACTCAACATAAGAGACCACAATGTCAAATTTTTAAGAACAGGAAAAAGTAAAGTGTGCCTTCCGGTTCGTGAGAGCTTTACTGACCAATTTTCGCATAACACTAGTAAGAGTTTAATTTGAAGAGAAAATAAAAGCAAGTCAAATTTACTTGGAATAGCAAATTGCTAGTAGGTATGTATGGTGGACACTTTGGAATAACTTGGTTTTTAGGAGTTGGATGCACGAGTAGAGCTCATACTCAGTACAAGGCGAGGGCTAGCAAAAGACTGGGAGCGACCAACTAAGAGAGCAATAATGGCCATAATCATGCAAAGCGACATTAAAAGAAGCATAAGATGGCATCAAAAGTCAAAAACTAAATGATCATAGAGGCTATTGGTGACTTTGTATGAGTCTAACATGTGTGAGCATGCGCCAAGTCAACCCAAATAAAGCATCAAGGAGAAAACCAAAATAATGCTTCCAAACGATAAAAACAACGCATGATTTTTTCAAAGGCTCATT
Organism: Dactylis glomerata; assembly: GCA_007115705.1. Taxonomy (NCBI): domain Eukaryota; kingdom Viridiplantae; phylum Streptophyta; class Magnoliopsida; order Poales; family Poaceae; genus Dactylis; species Dactylis glomerata. The sequence continues at coordinate 380,805 of QXEO01000722.1, forward strand.
AAGCAATCTCAGTTATTTGAGACAAGTCAAGCTACAGCAAAACCACTAAGCATACTATCAAAAAGATATTAAGCATGACATGAAAAAGCCTAAGCCGCAGTCTACACAAGCTCCTTCTTGTACCACTCTTTTGCATAAAGCTTTTTCTCTTTTCCAACACCATTCGAACTTTTAATAAACACCTCTTTTGATGAAAACCAATAAAGATCAGAGGCAAAAATACACCTTGATGAATAAATATAAGAAGATTTGAACGCAAATCAAGGCGAAAATAAAAACCAAAAGCAGTAGCAGAAAAAGAAGAACTCTCGGTTTTTGATAAGAGTGAAAACTGGAGCGTTCTTGGCAAATGAAAAGCAAGGCAACTTCTCCAAAATAAATTTGTTGGGGTCCAAACATTTATTGCAGAAAACAAAACTAAACTAATAAAGAAAACTAAAACAACTGACGCTCCAAGAAAAACACATAGTGCATGAAGCAATAAAAATATAGTGTCTTGAAAGGTGACCTGATTTTTGCCGATGAAGAAGGGGTGCCTCGGGGGCATCCCCAAGCTTTGACGCTTGTACTTCTTGGATATTTCTTGGGGTGATGCATGGGCATCCCCAAGCTTGAGCTTTTGTCCATTCTTCAACTTATCTCATCATTCTCCAATCCCTACACTTGAAAACTTCCTTCATACAAAACTAAACACAATTCTATTAGCAACATTAGTGTAGCATAACATATAATCAACCTCTTTTTGCTTCAGGTTTCAACCTAAAACCACCACATATCTAGTATATACTACTGTAGCAACTTCCCCAAAAGTTCCGTGATCAAAAGAACTCGCAAAGAAAGCGATAAAGCGGCAAACACAAATATTGGCAGAAATCAGCCAAAACAGAACAGCTGACAAAGGTCGAATTTTTGGGGGATTTTCTGTTGCTCAAATCAAAAAGTGTTAACTAATGAAAGTTTGGATATAACCTGGGGCATATGCACAAGAAATCGCAGGTCCAAAAGATATACAGAGAATGTTTACGAATTTTTACGGTGCAGCACCAAAAACAGTTTCAGGACAGCAACATCCCCAAATCTTGCCTCACTCAAATTAGAGGCTTCTCTTGGCACAATAATGAAATAAAAAGGATAAGGAGTGGTCATTACAGTAGTAATGACTTCCAAGACTCAAATAAAATAAAAAGTACTGAAAAGAAAACATTGGGTTATCTCCCAAGAGTGCTTTTCTTTAACGCCTTTGAGCTAGGCGCAGAAAATTGCGAATCAAGTATTTTTAGAAGAAGCATTAAGATCAACTGCAGAGGTCTTGTCAATAAGGCATTGTATTTCATCCACATAAGTTTTTGAAGACCCTTTGTGATCACGCTTTGGTTCACTCAAATCACTAAAAAGATTTTTGTGACAGATCCAGTCAAAATTATTTTTGAAAGCTTCATACAATCCCAAGAGCTTGCTAGGTATAGGTATTTCGGTTCCTTTATCGTTTGTACTAATAACCTTTATAGGTGAACCGAGATTATTAAAATGCTTAAGAACTTTCCTAGCTTCAATAGCAACATCTTTAAATTCTAAGCGCAAAGTTTCCAAGATAAAGGCTTTCTTTTCAGGATCTTCAATTTCATGAAGCTTAAGGAACATGTTTTGAATAAAAGGATTAAGACTAGCAAACCTAGCTTCCAACATGTGAATTAAATAAGCATAAGCAACTTCAATACTAGGAGCTAGCTCAACCAAATACTTTTCCTCAACTTCTTTATGCATACTAATGTGATTAAAGAACTCCTCAATGTTATCTTTCCCAATAATTGAACCACTACCTACTGAGAGGTCCTCCAAAACATACTTAGGGAACAACATAATGAACTAAAGTAAAGAAATAACAACTAGCAAGGATTCTGATTTTTTGGGTTTTTGATAAAATGATGCAGGTAAAATAAATAAAGTAAAGAAAAACAAATAACAAAGTAAAGGATGTGTGTGCAAAAAACTCCCCTTGCAGAAGTCTTCTACTTCCTCCCCGGCAAAGGCGCCAGAAAAGAGCTTGATGCCTGGTTGATGACCAGCCCGTTGGGAACCCCAAGAGGAAGGTGTGATGAATATAGCAGTAAGGTTTTCCCTCAGTTAAGAAACCAAGGTATGTCGATCAGGAGAGGAGCAAACAAACGACTGAAGGTGATGTGGACTGGCTTAATAACACTCCAACAAGGGCGCCGTTTATGACACTTGTTGGCTCATTTTTAGCCAGTAGCAACGCGGAACCTGCACACAACACAACCAAATACTTTGTTCCCAACTTGCGATGTTGATAAGGGGTGTCCCGATCTTCTCAGCGAGCGCGATGTAGATGGCGATGATGGTGATGAAGATAACTCGAGTGTCGCTGTAAACTCTCCGGCTAATCCCTGCTGCCAGCGCAACAACTCTCAACCCTTTGGATATTCGCAACGTCACACGCTTGCGCACGTAGCCGCCGACCACGAAGCGGTGATGCAATATACTAATTCCCAATGGAACAGCAGATTACACTCAGACTTTCAGAAGAACAAACACCAGATCGATACGAATTGGTGCGAATAATTTCAGAGGAACACTTGGTTCTGTCTAGAAACTAGGGTTTTGTTTAAACGTGGTCTAAGGGACTTGAGGGGGCGCCCCTGGCTACTTAAGGGAGGATGGGGCGTCCTCATCCTGGATCTGGCCCACAACCAACCTGGTTTGGGCCCAAACTGACTCGGTTCGACTCAAACGAGTACATACCGACCCATATATGGGTTCGGCCTATTTCTGGCACGCAGGCCATGTGTGTGGCGCGCCTTAGACGTGTAGACATCGTGTCGTGAGCAGTCCTAGTGCGCCATCACATGCTCGTGCTCATGCAGACTTGATCTCCACTTGTCTCCCGATCACCGTCCTCCCTCTCCTCCCGCTGGCGATATCTTGACAGATGACATACCTAAATACAACACAGTAATTTGCTTTAGGTAGTATATAATTCAGAGATATCAAAACATTCTCTTCAATTAGGAAAGAATTCACCTTATAATTATTATTAGTTAGGCTCAATATTTCCTTCCAGCTCAAACAAGTAGAATCATCATATTCCATGGATAGATCCTCATCATCCTCCGTTTCTTCAAGAAAAGCCGTCCTCGGCTTTGGGTAAGCTGAAAGTGGAAGAAACAAAAAGAGCAACGTGTACGCACAATATAGGTATATATAACATTTCGTATCGGTTTTGTGAACATGATGAGTATTCCCAGTAGACAAGATGCAACTGAAATTGCAAATATAAGTGAAGTACGGATCAGTACCACACTTAGGCAATGAAGTATGGGACAAACACAATAAACATAGCAAATCCGAGTGCAAACTGGCAAAAATAGAGCAACCCAACATATCATGATTGGTGAGCCGAAACACATCAAGTAGACCAGAATACATTATACTATCTCGAAAATTTACTGTTTTCCCAGAGCAAAAACGCTTGGACAAAATGCATATATTGTTGAAAACAGCAAGTTTCAGTTCAGCGATTCTATCACATGTAATGCATATGTTGTCCACCATAAAATCATCACTCATGCTATATTCACCGACTAAATTAAAAGTGAAGCAATAGGCATATGTGCTAGAATTCAAATATGAAATTTCAGAAATCTTATTCATAGCACAACTCAAATTAATAGGTTTATTTAGCATGATGGAATACACAATATGAACAGGTGGTATTCGAGCAAGTACTTCTTTATGTGTCATCAGTACCACATGATCGAAATTCGAATTTAGCAAAGTATCACAAGGTGCTGAGACAGTAGTGCAAGATAAATCACAAGAAGGAACCAGCAAAGGAGTAGACTCACAAAGATTTTCCATCGCTGGTTGTAGTTCCAAAACACTGCCTATTGCAATGATAGGCTCCTCGGATGTAGTAGGCACCGGAACGTCCTCCTCAAGTGATAATACACAAACCGGTGATGCAGGTTGTAAAATAGGCGGCTCCCTTTCTTCAAAAGCTACCTGCATTTCACAAGAAACAACACTAGGAGTAGACATGGTTACATTAGTTGAAATATCCTCACATGTCCTAGCAACTCCCTCGCTCAGTTTTTCTGGAACAATGACATTCTCACTCTTGTGCACACTCGTATCGACACATAATGTGGAATCATGCAAGTTAAATTTAGGTGGCTGAGGTGTACACATGGTGGGAATACATAGGTCAGGTGGTGTAAGAACAGGAGCAACATGTGGTTTTATTAGAAGGGTTGCAGGTGGATGCAGGTTTTGACGCCTAACCTCCTGAAATTCCTTAATGCAAATATATGACAACCACGTGTGCTTACTATTCCAAAAGATGGAGGGGTCAGGATGATCACTACTAAAAACAACCTGAAACTGAGAACACCAAGATTTTCCCAACAAAATATGGCAAAAATTTAGCGCTCTAGGAACCACATCACAACGAATATGAACAGTATGGCCATAAATGGTGAGACGAACATGGGTAGTTCGCGTAATCGGTAGTGCATGATCATAAGAAGCCAACATATATGGTTTAATTTTTCCATAAGTACGCAATTGCATCTTTTCAACAACCTCAATACTAACCAAGTTCGGTAAAGAACAATTATCAATGGTAACAGCAGCAGGTCTACCATGAATATCTGCAGTGAAGTGGAACAAACCCGAATTAAGCACCACTCCAGAATCCTCCTCCCAAAATGTATTGCTGCAATCAAACTGCAATGGTAAAGGATCCTCCTCGTCATCATCTGCCATTGTTAGTACAGACAAAGGAAGTGGCAGCAATATATATATATGGTTGAACTCTCAACTCACACAAAACTGAAAGAAAGAGGTATCTTACCGTTCCAAAGTGAATAATAAATGCTTACCACTTGTAGTGGCAGAACGTGTGCGGATGTGATGAAGCGAATACCGAGGGTATAAGAAACTATCACATGACAAACCAGGGTATATGGTGGGGCTTGGTATGGATACCTAACTACACCGAAATACAAGTCCTAGTGCTGATCGTATGACAAGACCCACGAAACACACACGGTGGAGATAAGTGAGGCAAAGCAACTCTGAAAAAGAGCTCAAGAGATATAAGTGACAATGTACAATAGCTCATGTTGCAATGCACAAGAGAGACGCTAGCACTGGCTCGACGAACAGGCACAAGATTGCGCACACAGCAGCAGCCTGATGAGCACGAAATAGCTAGTCTCGTATGGGTAAGCTCCTAACACAATGCTATAGACAGGCTGTGGCTAAAGCGATCAAAATCGTGTAGAAAGGACGCTATGTGGACACAGTGGTAACACGCTGTCGCGGCAGAGAAATCGACAAAAAAACGTGTCGCGGCAAAGATATATGACGCCGGAAACGCACGGCAGCGCGACGGCGACGCGAAACGGACAAAGTAGTTTGTCTCTTTTTTTTATAGGTGCGGCGTGTGCAGGTACGTCCCCTTGTTTTTGATTTTTTTTTACTAATCAAATTGGGCCAACAAATTTGGGCCTGTCTGGCACTAGCTTGTCTGAGCTAATTCGCTATCAACGCGCTTGGTCAGACAAACATCAAGCAATGTCTGATCGGGAGCGTTCAGTACTGAAACGCGTATAGCGCGTAGACTGCGAACAGCGATCGGTCAGCACTTTGTTTCTTTCTTTTCTGAATTGACCGATCCGGCCTGGGAATTAGGAGTAGTATACTTATCGGATCTGAAAAGGTTTTTTTTTTGTTACTAGACAGTGATTGGATTCAGATCGGAAACGATCGGAAACTGGAGCAAGAACACACACGGCGGACGGAAAAGCTGTTGTGACGCGATGACAACACAGAAGATAGAAAACAAAACATGGGTAAGACTTAGATTAGTAGAGAAGGCTATGCAAAAGAGCTACGATCAGCAACTAAAACAAATACCTCGATGCAATCTAGGCTATGGCAAAAACTAAGAACCCTAAATTTTTTTGTGGCTTTTTCTGGATAGGACTAAAACGAATCTACGAGGATGGATTTGTGGATGCTCACCGAGTAAACGCTGGAATCTGATACCAAGATGATAAGGGGTGTCCCGATCTTCTCAGCGAGCGCGATGTAGATGGTGATGATGGTGATGAAGATAACTCGAGTGTCGCTGTAAACTCTCCGGCTAATCCCTGCTGCCAGCGCAACAACTCTCAACCCTTTGGATATTCGCAACGTCACACGCTTGCGCACGTAGCCGCCGACCACGAAGCGGTGATGCAATATACTAATTCCCAATGGAACAGCAGATTATACTCAGACTTTCAGAAAAACAAACACCAGATCGATACGAATTGGTGCGAATAATTTCAGAGGAACACTTGGTTCTGTCTAGAAACTAGGGTTTTGTTTAAACGTGGTCTAAGGGACTTGAGGGGGCGCCCCTGGCTACTTAAGGGAGGCTGGGGCGTCCTCATCATGGACCTGGCCCAAAACCAACCTGGTTTGGGCCCAAACTGACTCGGTTCGACTCAAACGAGTACATACCGACCCATATATGGGTTCGGCCTATTTCTGGCACGCAGGCCACGTGTGTGGCGTGCCTTAGACATGTAGACATCGTGTCGTGAGCAGTCCTAGTGCGCCATCACATGCTCGTGCTCATGCAGACTTGATCTCTACTTGTCTCCTGATCACCGTCCTCCCTCTCCTCCCGCTGGCGATATCTTGACAGATGACATACCTAAATACAACACAGTAATTTGCTTTAGGTAGTATATAATTCAGAGATATCAAAACATTCTCTTCAATTAGGAAAGAATTCACCTTATAATTATTATTAGTTAGGCTCAATATTTCCTTCCAGCTCAAACAAGTAGAATCATCATATTCCATGGATAGATCCTCATCAGATGTGGTTGTCAATCTCACCGATTTGCTTGAAACAAAGGGTATGAGCATATCGAGTGGAAAGTGATAATAGTATGCGAGTAAAGTAAACAGTGCGAGTAAAGTAAATAGGTGATAGCAATATGATGGAAATAGGACCGGGGTCCACAGTTCACTAGTGGTGTCTCTCCATAAGATAAAATAACACATGCTGGGTAAACAAATTACAGTTGGGCAATTGATAGAATAAAGATAAACGTGATATGTCAAGAAGATCACTATGCGATTTACTTTAGGCATTACAACAAAATACATAGACCGCCATCCAACTGCATCTATGACTAATAATCCACTCACGGGGATATCGTCCGAACACCCCATGAGTATTAAGTTGCGAACAACAGATAATTGCATTAAGCAAAGTGTGTAATGTAAACAACGCATATGCCCTTGAGCATATGAATGTTGTTTTCTCCCTAGTAGCAACAGCACATCTACAACCTTAGAGGTTTCTGTCACTCCCCCAGGTTAAATAGAGGCATGAACCCACTATCGAGCATAAATACCCCCTCTTGGAGTCACTAGCAACTACTCGGCCAAGATAGCTACTAACAACGGAGAGCATGCAAGATCATAAACAACATAGAGATAACATAAGATATATTTTAGTATAGCGACTCAATCATAACACCAATATTCATCGGATCCCAACAAACCAAACATGTAGAATTACATAACGGTGATCTCAATCATGTAGGGCAGCTCATGAGATCTAAACATGAAGCACATGGTGGAGGAGACAACCATCTAGCTACTGCTATGGACCCATAGTCCAAGGTAGACTACTCACTCATCGCTCCGGAGGCAAGCATGGCGATGAAGAAGACCTCCGGTGGCGACTCCCCTCTCCGGCAGGGTGCCGAGAAGAGCTTCTGGACCCTCCCGATCTCGGGTCGACGACGGCGGTGGATCGCGATGTGTTTCTGGAAAATTGATCGGGTACTTAGGTTTTTCCCATCGGGGGGTCTTTATAGGCGAAGGGGCAGCGTCAGAAGTGGACCGAGGCGGCCTCACACATAGGGGGTGCGGCCAGGGGCTAGGCCACGCCACCCTGGTGTGAGGGTGGCCTGTGGCCCCTCTCCGTCTCCTCTTCCGATCTCTAGAAGCTTCTGGGAAAATAAGACTTCAGGAACTTGCTTCGTCCAATTCCGAGAATATTTCCTATGTAGCTTTTCTGAAACACAAAAACAGCAGAAAACAGGGAACTGGCACTGTGGCGACTTGTTAATAGGTTAGTTCCAGAAAATGCATAAAAGTGCCATGAAGTGTAACGAAACATTAGGCAAATGGTGTAAAAACAAGCATGGAGCATCAAAAATTATGGATACGTTAGAGACGTATTAGCAGGCCGAGATAATTCCTAGCCTCCTGGATGTGGCACCCCTGGTAGGTCCCCCACCCATGAAAAATAGAGTGGTGATGTTTTGCACACTGCCCTTGGTGGCCCCTTCACAAAAAAGCACTTGTTTCGACCCCTCCGGGCACCTGAAAAATGGGAAATGCATTTTTTATGTGGAAACTGGAAAAAAACTAGTTGCAAAAGTGGTTGGGAATGCAAAGATGCACATCTCCACAAAAAATGGGACCATGGTTCCAAAGTTTGCTGTGGAACTTACACAAACCATGGTCATCTGCCAAGGAAGACCAAGAGAACTCCTGCCTGGAAGAACCTCTCTGTGAGAGAGTCCACATGTGAACCCTTGGGATGCCATGTTTGGTATTTTTCCTAGGTGATGCATCACTCACCATGAGTCCATGCACTATTTTTCCATTTTTTTTTGATTTTTTCTGAATTCCCTAGGCCCCCCTCCGAGATCTAGGTCAGACTCGCGGTGCCATCGATGTCTGCCAGGTGGGGTGGGAACCATGGTTTGATCTTGGTTCTAGGGTCCCACACCCCCAGGGGACCTCCTTGTATTTTTTCCCCAATTTTTTTGGTGTGCATTTCTTGTAGCCCAGTGCAAAATTGGATTAAAAAGGATGTAGGGCAAAAATAATTCATTATGTGGCAGCAGGCCGAGATAGTTCCTAGCCTCCTGGATGTGGCACCCCGAGCAGGTCCCCCACCCATGAAAAATAGAGTGGTGTTGTTTTACAAACTGCCCTTGGTGGCCCCTTCACAAAAAAGCACCTGTTTCGACCCCTCCGGGCCCCTGAAAAATGGGAAATGCATTTTTTATGTGCAAACTGGAAAAACACTAGTTGCAAAAGTGGTTGGGAATGCAAAGATGCAAATCTCCACCAAAAATGGGACCATGGTTCCAAACTTTGATGTGGAACTTGCACAAACCATGGTCATCTGCAAAGGAAAACCAAGAGAACTCCTGCCTGGAAGCACCTCTCTGTGAGAGAGTCCACATGTGAACCCTTGGGATGCCATGTTTGGTATTTTTCCTAGGTGATGCATCGCTCACCATGACTCCATGCACAGTTTTTCCATTTTTTTGATTTTTTCTGAATTCCCTAGGCCCCCCTCCGAGATCTAGGTCAAACTCGCTGTGCCATAGATGTCTGCCAGGTGAGGTGGGAACCATGGTTTGGTCTTGGTTCTAGGGTCCCACACCCCCAGGGGACCTCCCTGTATTTTTCCCCAATTTTTCTGGTGTGCATTTCTTGTAGCCCCAGTGCAAAATTGGATTAAAAAGGATTTAGGGCAAAAATAATTCATTATATGGCAGCAGGCCGAGATAATTCCTAGCCTCCTGGATGTGGCACCCCTGGCAGGTCCCCCACCCATGAAAAATTGAGTGGTGATGTTTTGCACACTGCCCTTGGTGGCCCTTCACAAAAAAGCACCTGTTTTGACCCCTCTGGGCACCTGAAAAATGGGAAATGCATTTTTTATGTGGAAACTGAAAAAAACTAGTTGCAAAAGTGGTTGGGAATGCAATGATGCAAATCTCCACCAAAAATGGGACCATAGTTCCAAAGTTTGATGTGGAACTTGCACAAACCATGGTCATCTGCCAAGGAACACCAAAAGAACTCCTGCCTAGAAGCACCTCTCTGTGAGAGAGTCCACATGTGAACCCTTGGGAAGCCATGTTTGGTATTTTTCCTCGGTGATGCATCACTCACCATGACTCCATGCACTGTTTTTCCATTTTTTTTGATTTTTTCTGAATTCCCTAGGCCCCCCTCCGGGATCTAGGTCAGACTCGCGGTGCCATCGATGTCTGCCAGGTGGGGTGGGAACCATGGTTTACTATTGGTTCTCGGGTCCCACACCCACAAGGAACCTCCCTGTATTCTTCCCCAATTTTTCTTGTGTGCATTTCTTATAGCCCCAGTGCAAAATTGGATTAAAAAGGATTTAGGGCAAAAATAATTCATTATATGGCAGCAGGCCGAGATAATTCCTAGCCTCCTGGATGTGGCACCCCTGGCAGGTCCCCCACCCATGAAAAATAGAGTGGTGATGTTTTGCACACTGCCCTTGGTGGCCCCTTCACAAAAAAGAAACTGTTTTGACCCCTCCGGGCACCCAAAAAATGGGACATGCATTTTTTATGTGGAAACTGGAAAAACACTAGTTGCAAAAGTGGTTGGGAATGCCAAGATGCACATCTCCACAAAAAATGGGACCATGGTTCCAAAGTTTGCTGTGGAACTTGCACAAACCATGGTCATCTGCCAAGGAAGACCAAGAGAACGCCTGCCTGGAAGCACCTCTCTGTGAGAGAGTCCACATGTGAGACCTTGGGATGCCATGTTTGGTATTTTTCCTAGGTGATGCATCACTCACCATGACTCCATGCACTGTTTTTCCATTTTTTTTTGATTTTTTTTGAATTCCCTAGGCCCCCCTCCGAGATCTAGGTCAGACTCGTGGTGCCAACGATGTCTGCCAGGTGGGGTGGGAACCATGGTTTGATCTTGGTTCTAGGGTCCCACACCCCTAGGGGACCTCCCTGTATTTTTCCCCAATTTTTATGGTGTGCATTTCTTGTAGCCCAGTGCAAAATTGGATTAAAAAGGATTTAGGGCAAAAATAATTCATTATATGGCAGCAGGCCGAGATAATTCCTAGCCTCCTGGATGTGGCACCCCTGGCAGGTCCCCCACCCATGGAAAATAGAGTGGTGATGTTTTGCAGACTGCCCTTGGTGGCCCCTTCACAAAAAAGCACCTATTTCGACCCCTACGGGCACCTGAAAAATGGGAAATGCATTTTTTATGTGGAAACTGGAAAAACACTAGTTGCAAAAGTGGTTGGGAATGCAAAGATGCAAATCTCCACCAAAAATTTGACCATGGTTCCAAAGTTTGTTGTGGAACTTGCACAAACCATGGTCATCTGCCAAGGAAGACCAAGAGAACTCCTGCCTGGAAGCACCTCTCCGTGAGATAGTCCACATGTGAACCCTTGGGATGCCATGCTTGGTATTTTTTCTAGGTGATGCATCACTCACCATGACTCCATGCATTATTTTTCCATTTTTTTGATTTTTTCTGAATTCCCTAGGCCCCCCTCCGAGATCTAGGTCAGACTCGCGATGCCATCGATGTCTACCAGGTGGGGTGCGAACCATGGTTTGGTCTTGGTTCTAGGGTCCCACACCCCCAGGGGACCTCCCTGTATTTTTCCCCAATTTTTCTGGTGTGCATTTCTTGTAGCCCCAGTGCAAAATTGGATTAAAAAGGATTATGGGCAAAAATAATTCATTATATGGTAGCAGGCCGAGATAATTCCTAGCCTCCTGGATGTGGCACCCCTGGCATGTCCCCCACACATTAAAAATAGAGTGGTGATGTTTTGCACACTGCCCTTGGTGGTCCCTTCACAAAAAAGCACCTGTTTTGACCCCTTCGGGCACCTGAAAAATGGGAAATGCATTTTTTATGTGGAAACTGGAAAAACACTAGTTGCAAAAGTGGTTGGGAATGCAAAGATGCAAATCTCCACCAAAAATTTGACCATGGTTCCAAAGTTTGTTGTGGAACTTGCACAAACCATGGTCATCTGCCAAGGAAGACCAAGAGAACTCCTGCCTGGAAGAACCTCTCCGTGAGATAGTCCACATGTGAACCCTTGGGATGCCATGCTTGGTATTTTTCCTAGGTGATGCATCACTCACCATGACTCCATGCATTATTTTTCCATTTTTTTTGATTTTTTCTGAATTCCCTAGGCCCCCCTCCGAGATCTAGGTCAGACTCGCGGTGCCATCGATGTCTGCCAGGTGGGGTGGGAACCATGGTTTACTATTGGTTCTAGGGTCCCACACCCACAAGGAACCTCCCTGTATTCTTCCCCAATTTTTCTTGTGTGCATTTCTTATAGCCCCAGTGCAAAATTGGATTAAAAAGGATTTAGGGCAAAAATAATTCATTATATGGCAGCAGGCCGAGATAATTCCTAGCCTCCTGGATGTGGCACCCCTGGCAGGTCCCCCACCCATGAAAAATAGAGTGGTGATGTTTTGCACACTGCCCTTGGTGGCCCCTTCACAAAAAAGAAACTGTTTTGACCCCTCCGGGCACCCAAAAAATGGGACATGCATTTTTTATGTGGAAACTGGAAAAACACTAGTTGCAAAAGTGGTTGGGAATGCCAAGATGCACATCTCCACAAAAAATGGGACCATGGTTCCAAAGTTTGCTGTGGAACTTGCACAAACCATGGTCATCTGCCAAGGAAGACCAAGAGAACGCCTGCCTGGAAGCACCTCTCTGTGAGAGAGTCCACATGTGAGACCTTGGGATGCCATGTTTGGTATTTTTCCTAGGTGATGCATCACTCACCATGACTCCATGCACTGTTTTTCCATTTTTTTTGATTTTTTTTGAATTCCCTAGGCCCCCCTCCGAGATCTAGGTCAGACTCGTGGTGCCAACGATGTCTGCCAGGTGGGGTGGGAACCATGGTTTGATCTTGGTTCTAGGGTCCCACACCCCTAGGGGACCTCCCTGTATTTTTCCCCAATTTTTATGGTGTGCATTTCTTGTAGCCCAGTGCAAAATTGGATTAAAAAGGATTTAGGGCAAAAATAATTCATTATATGGCAGCAGGCCAAGATAATTCCTAGCCTCCTGGATGTGGCACCCCTGGCAGGTCCCCCACCCATGGAAAATAGAGTGGTGATGTTTTGCAGACTGCCCTTGGTGGCCCCTTCACAAAAAGCACCTATTTCGACCCCTACGGGCACCTGAAAAATGGGAAATGCATTTTTTATGTGGAAACTGGAAAAACACTAGTTGCAAAAGTGGTTGGGAATGCAAAGATGCAAATCTCCACCAAAAATTTGACCATGGTTCCAAAGTTTGTTGTGGAACTTGCACAAACCATGGTCATCTGCCAAGGAAGACCAAGAGAACTCCTGCCTGGAAGCACCTCTCCGTGAGATAGTCCACATGTGAACCCTTGGGATGCCATGCTTGGTATTTTTGCTAGGTGATGCATCACTCACCATGACTCCATGCATTATTTTTCCATTTTTTTGATTTTTTCTGAATTCCCTAGGCCCCCCTCCGAGATCTAGGTCAGACTCGCGATGCCATCGATGTCTACCAGGTGGGGTGCGAACCATGGTTTGGTCTTGGTTCTAGGGTCCCACACCCCCAGGGGACCTCCCTGTATTTTTCCCCAATTTTTCTGGTGTGCATTTCTTGTAGCCCCAGTGCAAAATTGGATTAAAAGCATTATGGGCAAAAATAATTCATTATATGGTAGCAGGCCGAGATAATTCCTAGCCTCCTGGATGTGGCACCCCTGGCATGTCCCCCACACATGAAAAATAGAGTGGTGATGTTTTGCACACTGCCCTTGGTGGTCCCTTCACAAAAAAGCACCTATTTTGACCCCTTCGGGCACCTGAAAAATGGGAAATGCATTTTTTATGTGGAAACTGGAAAAACACTAGTTGCAAAAGTGGTTGGGAATGCAAAGATGCAAATCTCCACCAAAAATTTGACCATGGTTCCAAAGTTTGTTGTGGAACTTGCACAAACCATGGTCATCTGCCAAGGAAGACCAAGAGAACTCCTGCCTGGAAGAACCTCTCCGTGAGATAGTCCACATGTGAACCCTTGGGATGCCATGCTTGGTATTTTTCCTAGGTGATGCATCACTCACCATGACTCCATGCATTATTTTTCCATTTTTTTGATTTTTTCTGAATTCCCTAGGCCCCCCTCCGAGATCTAGGTCAGACTCGCGATGCCATCGATGTCTACTAGGTGGGGTGCGAACCATGGTTTGGTCTTGGTTCTAGGGTCCCACACCCCCAGGGGACCTCCCTGTATTTTTCCCCAATTTTTGTGGTGTGCATTTCTTGTAGCCCTAGTGCAAAATTGGATTAAAAAGGATTATGGGCAAAAATAATTCATTATATGGTAGCAGGCCGAGATAATTCCTAGCCTCCTGGATGTGGCACCCCTGGCATGTCCCCCACACATGAAAAATAGAGTGGTGATGTTTTGCACACTGCCCTTGGTGGTCCCTTCACAAAAAAGCACCTGTTTTGACCCCTTCGGGCACCTGAAAAATGGGAAATGCATTTTTTATGTGGAAACTGGAAAAACACTAGTTGCAAAAGTGGTTGGGAATGCAAAGAAGCAAATCTCGACCAAAAATGGGACCATGGTTCCAAAGTTTGATGTGGAACTTGCACAAACCATGGTCATCTGCCAAGGAAGACCATGAGAACTCCTGCCTAGAAGCACCTCTCTGTGAGAGAGTCCACATGTGAACCCTTGGGATGCCATGTTTGGTATTTTTCCTCGGTGATGCATCACTCACCATGACTCCATGCACTGTTTTTCCATTTTTTTTTGATTTTTTCTGAATTCCCTAGGCCCCCCTCCGTGATATAGGTCAGACTCGCGGTGCCATCTATGTCTGCCAGGTGGGGTGGGAACCATGGTTTGGTATTGGTTCTAGGGTCCCACACCCCCAGGGGACCTCCCTGTATATTTCCCCAATTTTTCTGGTGTGTATTTCTTGTAGCCCCAGTGCAAAATTGGATTAAAAAGGATTTAGGGCAAAAATAATTCATTATATGGCAGCAGGCCGAGATAATTCCTAGCCTCCTGGATGTAACACCCCTGGCATGTCCCCCACCAATGAAAAATAGAGTGGTGATGTTTTGCACACTGCCCTTGGTGGCCCCTTCACAAAAAAGCACATGTTTCGACATCTTCGGGCACCTGAAAAATGGGAAATGCATTTTTTATGTGGAAACTGGAAAAACACTAGTTGCAAAAGTGGTTGGGAATGCAAAGATACACATCTCCACAAAAAATGGGACCATGGTTCCAAAGTTTGCTATGGAACTTGCACAAACCATGGTCATCTGCCAACGAAGACCAAGAGAACTCCTGCCTGGAAGCACCTCTCTGTGAGAGAGTCCACATGTGAACCCTTGGGATGCCATGTTTCATATTTTTCCTAGGTTATGCATCACTCACCATGACTCCATGCACTGTTTTTCCATTTTTTTGTTTTTTCTGAATTCCATAGGCCCCCCTCCGAGATCTAGGTCAGACTCGCGGTGCCATCGATGTCTGCCAGGTGGGGTGGGAACCATGGTTTGGTATTGGTTCTAGGGTCCCACACCCCCAGGGGACCTCCCTGTATATTTCCCCAATTTTTCTGGTGTGTATTTCTTGTAGCCCCAGTGCAAAATTGGATTAAAAAGGATTTAGGGCAAAACTAATTTATTATATGGCAACAGGCCGAGATAATTCCTAACCTCCTGGATGTGGCACCCCTGGCAGGTCCCCCACCCATGAAAATTAGAGTGGTGATGTTTTGCACACTACCCTTGGTGGCCCCTTCACAAAAAAGCACCTGTTTCGACCGCTCCGGGCACCCGAAAAATGGGAAATGCATTTTTATGTGGAAACTGGAAAAACACTAGCTGCAAAAGTGGTTGCAAATGCAAAGATGCACATCTCCACCAAAAATGGGACCATGGTTCCAAAGTTTGCTGTGGAACTTGCACAAACCATGGTCATCTGCCAAGGAAGACCAAGAGAACTCCTGTCTCGAAGCACCTCTCTGTTAGAGAGTCCACATGGGAACCCTTGGGATGGCATGTTTGGTATTTTTCCTAGGTGATGCATCACTCACCATAACTCCATGCACTGTATTTCCATTTTTTTTATATTTTCTGAATTCCATAGGCCCCCCTCCGAGATCTAGGTCAGACTCGCGGTGCCATCGATGTCTGCCAGGTGGGGTGGGAACCATGGTTTGGTCTTGGTTCTAGGGTCCCACACCCCCAGGGGACCTCCCTGTATTTTTCCCCAATTTTTCTGCTGTGCATTTCTTGTAGCCCCAGTGTAAAATTGGATTAAAAAGGATTTAGGGCAAAAATAATTCATTATATGGCAGCAGGCCGAGATAATTCCTTGCCTCCTGGATGTGGCACCCCTGGCAGGTCCCCCACCCATGAAAAATAGAGTGGTGATGTTTTGCAGACTGCCCTTGGTGGCCCCTTCACAAAAAAGCACCTGTTTCGACCCCTTCGGGCACCTGAAAAATGGGAAATGCATTTTTTATGTGGAAACTGGAAAAACACTAGTTGCAAAAGTGGTTGGGAATGCAAAGATGCACGTCTCCACCAAAAATGGGACCATGGTTCGAAAGTTTGCTGTGGAAGTTGCACAAACCATGGTCATCTGCCAAGGAAGACCAAGAGAACTCGTGTCTCGAAGCACCTCTCTGTGAGAGTGTCCACATGTGAACCCTTGGGATGCCATGTTTGGTATTTTTCCTAGGTGATGCATCACTCACCATGATTCCATGCACTGTTTTTCCATTTTTTTGATTTTTTCTGAATTCCATAGGCCCCCCTTCGAGATCTAGGTCAGACTCGCGGTGCCATCGATGTCTGCCAGGTGGGGTGGGAACCATGGTTTGGTATTGGTTCTAGGGTCCCACACCCCCAGGGGACCTCCCTGTATTTTTCCCCAATTTTTCTGCTATGCATTTCTTGTAGCCCCAGTGCAAAATTGGATATTAAAAAGGATTTAGGGCAAAAATAATTCATTATATGGCAGCAGGCCGAGATAATTCCTAGCCTCCTGGATGTGGCACCCCTGGCAGGTCCCCCACCCATGAAAAATAGAGTGGTGATGTTTTGCAGACTGCCCTTGGTGGCTCCTTCACAAAAAAGCATCTGTTTCGACCCCTCCGGGCACCTGAAAAATGGGAAATGCATTTTTTATGTGGAAACTGGAAAAACACTAGTTGCAAAAGTGGTTGGGAATGCAAAGATGCACATCTCCACCAAAAATGGGACCATGGTTCCAAAGTTTGCTATGGAACTTGCACAAACCATGGTCATCTGCCAAGGAAGACCAAGAGAACTCCTGCCTGGAAGCACCTCTCTGTGAGAGAGTCCACATGTGAACCCTTGGGATGCCATGTTTGGTATTTTTCCTAGGTGATGCATCACTCACCATGACTCCATGCACTGTTTTTCCATTTTTTTGATTTTTTTTGAATTCCCTAGGCCCCCCTCCGAGATCTAGGTCAGACTTGCGGTGCCATTGATGTCTGCCAGGTGGGGTGGGAACCATGGTTTGGTCTTGGTTCTAGGGTCCCACACCCCCAAGGGACCTCCCTATATTTTTCCCCAATTTTTCTGGTGTGCATTTCTTGTAGACCCAGTGCAAAATTGTATTAAAAAGGATTTAGGGAAAAAATAATTGATTATATGGCAGCAGGCCGAGATAATTCCTAGCCTCCTGGATGTGGCACCCCTAGTAGGTCCCCCACCCATGAAAATTAGAGAGGTGATGTTTTGCACACTGCCCTTGGTGGCCCCTTCACAAAAAGCACCTGTTTCGACCCCTCCGAGCACCCGAAAAATGGGAAATGCATTTTTTATGTGGAAACTGGAAAAACAGTAGTTGGAAAAGTGGTTGGAAATGCAAAGATGCACATCTCCACCAAAAATGGGACCATGGTTCCAAAGTTTGCTGTGGAACTTGCACAAACCATGGTCATCTGCCAAGGAAGACCAAGAGAACTCCTGTCTCGAAGCACCTCTCTGTTAGAGAGTCCACATGGGAACCCTTGGGATGGCATGTTTGGTATTTTTCCTAGGTGATGCATCACTCACCATAACTCCATGCACTGTATTTCCATTTTTTTGATATTTTCTGAATTCCATAGGCCCCCCTCCGAGATCTAGGTCAGACTCGCGGTGCCATCGATGTCTGCCAGGTGGGGTGGGAACCATGGTTTGGTCTTGGTTCTAGGGTGCCACACCCCCAGGGGACCTCCCTGTATTTTTCCCCAATTTTTCTGCTGTGCATTTCTTGTAGCCCCAGTGTAAAATTGGATTAAAAAGGATTTAGGGCAAAAATAATTCATTATATGGCAGCAGGCCGAGATAATTCCTTGCCTCCTGGATGTGGCACCCCTGGCAGGTCCCCCACCCATGAAAAATAGAGTGGTGATGTTTTGCAGACTGCCCTTGGTGGCCCCTTCACAAAAAAGCACCTGTTTCGACCCCTTCGGGCACCTAAAAAATGGGAAATGCATTTTTTATGTGGAAACTGGAAAAACACTAGTTGCAAAAGTGGTTGGGAATGCAAAGATGCACGTCTCCACCAAAAATGGGACCATGGTTCGAAAGTTTGCTGTGGAAGTTGCACAAACCATGGTCATCTGCCAAGGAAGACCAAGAGAACTCGTGTCTCGAAGCACCTCTCTGTGAGAGTGTCCACATGTGAACCCTTGGGATGCCATGTTTGGTATTTTTCCTAGGTGATGCATCACTCACCATGATTCCATGCACTGTTTTTCCATTTTTTTGTTTTTTCTGAATTCCATAGGCCCCCCTCCGAGATCTAGGTCAGACTCGCGGTGCCATCGATGTCTGCCAGGTGGGGTGGGAACCATGGTTTGGTATTGGTTCTAGGGTCCCACACCCCCAGGGGACCTCCCTGTATTTTTCCCCAATTTTTCTGCTATGCATTTCTTGTAGCCCCAGTGCAAAATTGGATATTAAAAAGGATTTAGGGCAAAAATAATTCATTATATGGCAGCAGGCTGAGATAATTCCCAGCCTCCTGGATGTGGCACCCTTGGCAGGTCCCCCACCCATGAAAAATAGAGTGGTGATGTTTTGCAGACTGCCCTTGGTGGCTCCTTCACAAAAAAGCATCTGTTTCGACCCCTCCGGGCACCTGAAAAATGGGAAATGCATTTTTTATGTGGAAACTGGAAAAACACTAGTTGCAAAAGTGGATGGGAATGCAAAGATGCACATCTCCACCAAAAATGGGACCATGGTTCCAAAGTTTGCTGTGGAACTTGCACAAACCATGGTCATCTGCCAAGGAAGACCAAGAGAACTCCTGCCTGGAAGCACCTCTCTGTGAGAGAGTCCACATGTGAACCCTTGGGATGCCATGTTTGGTATTTTTCCTAGGTGATGCATCACTCACCATGACTCCATGCACTGTTTTTCCATTTTTTTGATTTTTTTGAATTCCCTAGGCCCCCCTCCGAGATCTAGGTCAGACTTGCGGTGCCATTGATGTCTGCCAGGTGGGGTGGGAACCATGGTTTGGTCTTGGATCTAGGGTCCCACACCCCCAGGGGACCTCCCTATATTTTTCCCCAATTTTTCTGGTGTGCATTTCTTGTAGACCCAGTGCAAAATTGGATTAAAAAGGATTTAGGGAAAAAATAATTCATTATATGGCAGCAGGCCGAGATAATTCCTAGCCTCCTGGATGTGGCACCCCTAGTAGGTCCCCCACCCATGAAAATTAGAGTGGTGATGTTTTGCACACTGCCCTTGGTGGCCCCTTCACAAAAAGCACCTGTTTCGACCCCTCCGAGCACCCGAAAAATGGGAAATGCATTTTTTATGTGGAAACTGGAAAAACAGTAGTTGCAAAAGTGGTTGGAAATGCAAAGATGCACATCTCCACCAAAAATGGGACCATGGTTCCAAAGTTTGCTGTGGAACTTGCACTAACCATGGTCATCAGCCAAGGAAGACCAAGAGAACTCCTGTCTCGAAGCACCTCTCTGTTAGAGAGTCCACATGGGAACCCTTGGGATGGCATGTTTGGTATTTTTCCTAGGTGATGCATCACTCACCATAACTCCATGCACTGTATTTCCATTTTTTTTGATATTTTCTGAATTCCATAGGCCCCCCTCTGAGATCTAGGTCAGACTCGCGGCGCCATCGATGTCTGCCAGGTGGGGTGGGAACCATGGTTTGGTCTTGGTTCTAGGGTCCCACACCCCCAGGGGACCTCCCTGTATTTTTCCCCAATTTTTCTGCTGTGCATTTCTTGTAGCCCCAGTGCAAAATTGGATTAAAAAGGATTTAGGGCAAAAATAATTCATTATATGGCAGCAGGCCGAGATAATTCCTTGCCTCCTGGATGTGGCACCCCCAGCAGGTACCCCACCCATGAAAAATAGAGTGGTGATGTTTTGCAAACTGCCCTTGGTGGCCCCTTCACAAAAAAGCACCTGTTTCGACCCCTTCGGGCACCTAAAAAATGGGAAATGCATTTTTATGTGGAAACTGGAAAAACACTAGTTGCAAAAGTGGTTGGGAATGCAAAGATGCACATCTCTACCAAAAATGGGACCATGGTTCCAAAGTTTGCTGTGGAACTTGCACAAACCATGGTCATCTGCCAAGGAAGACCAAGAGAACTCGTGTCTCGAAGCACCCCTCTGTGAGAGAGTCCACATGTGAACCCTTGGGATGCCATGTTTGGTATTTTTCCTAGGTGATGCATCACTCACCATGATTCCATGCACTGTTTTTCCATTTTTTTGATTTTTTCTGAATTCCATAGGCCCCCCTCCGAGATCTAGGTCAGACTCGTGGTGCCATCAATGTCTGCCAGGTGGGGTGGGAACCATGGTTTGGTATTGGTTCTAGGGTCCCACACCCCCAGGGGACCTCCCTGTATTTTTCCCCAATTTTTCTGCTATGCATTTCTTGTAGCCCCAGTGCAAAATTGGATATTAAAAAGGATTTAGGGCAAAAATAATTCATTATATGGCAGCAGGCCGAGATAATTCCTAGCCTCCTGGATGTGGCACCCCTGGCAGGTCCCCCACCCATGAAAAATAGAGTGGTGATGTTTTGCAGACTGCCCTTGGTGGCTCCTTCACAAAAAAGCACCTGTTTCGACCCCTCCGGGTAGGGCTGGGCATTCGGTTACACCGAACCGTTCGGTTCGGTTGTTCGGGTTATTTAGAAATTCGGTTTCCTGGAACTGCTGACCGATCGGTCCTTTGGAAAAGATCTAACCGAGCCTTCGGTCGACCAAAAACTTCGGTTCGGTCTCGGTCCTAACCGAGGTGACCGATGTCTTCACTGGATCAAGAAATCAACGAACGAATGTCAAAAATAAAAAGAAATCGATGAACGGAGTTTGTCGCTGATTGCCCTCCGTGCAGGGAAGCCGGCAAGCCATAGCCAAATGCTCACTATGGCCAGATCAATGACACCTCTTCTAGCACTCGCATGTCGAAGCTGCAGTCTGCGACTAGGGAAACGAAGAGGAGGGCGAGAGAGGAGATGGCGCCGGGCGCCGGCACCGGTCGCCGGGTGGACGGAGACGGAGGTGAGAGATCCTGAGCAGGTGCCCCTGGCGGCTAGGGTTGGCGTTTGGGGCTCGATGGGGAATAGAACATAGAGGGCTGCTTTGCTCGCTGGAGCCTGTGCGGGCATGAGGCTAGCCATTATTGGCTACCAGGGCTCTTGGGCTTGATGGGCTACGCGATAGCTTTTTGCCCTTGTACACACAAATATCGGTTTCTTCGGTACCTTCGGTTAACTAAAGCATACGACCGAAATCCCCGAACTAAGTTCGGTTTTCCAAATGTGCAAACTGAAAATATGATCACACATATCAGTTTCCGTCAGTTCGGCTTCGGTCTAGGTTATTTCGGTTTGGAACTTCGGTCTTCGGTTTTTATGCCCACCCCTACCTCCGGGCACCTGAAAAATGGGAAATGCATTTTTTATGTGGAAACTGGAAAAACACTAGTTGCAAAAGTGGTTGGGAATGCAAAGATGCACATCTCCACCAAAAATGGGACCATGGTTCCAAAGTTTGCTGTGGAACTTGCACAAACCATGGTCATTTGCCGAGGAAGACCTAGAGAACTCCTCTCTGGAAGCACCTCTCTGTGAGAGAGTCCACATGTGAACCCTTGGGATGCCATGTTTGGTATTTTTCCTAGGTGATGCATCACTCACCATGACTCCATGCACTATTTTTTATTTTTTTTATTTTTTCTGAATTCCCTAGGCCCCCCTCCGAGATCTAGGTCAGACTCGCGGTGCCATCGATGTCTGCCAGGTGGGGTGGGAACCATGGTTTGGTCTTGGTTCTAGGGTCCCACACCCCCAGGGGACCTCCCTGTATTTTTCCCCAATTTTTCTGGTATGCATTTCTTGTAGCCCCAGTGCAAAATTAGATTAAAAAGGATTTAGGGCAAAAATAATTCATTATATGGCAGCAGGCCGAGATAATTCCTAGCCTCCTGGATGTGGTACCCCTGGCAGGTCCCCCACCCATGAAAAATAGAGTGGTGATGTTTTGCACAGCGCCCTTGGTGGCCCCTTCACAAAAAGCACCTGTTTCGACCCCTCCGGGCACCTGAAAAATGGGAAATGCATTTTTTATGTGGAAACTAGAAAAACACTAGTTGCAAAAGTGGTTGGGAATGCAAAGATGCACATCTCCAACCAAAATGGGACCATAGTTCCAAAGTTTGCTGTGAAACTTGCACAAACCGTGGTCATCTGCCAAGGAAGACCAAGAGAACTCCTGCCTGGAAGCACCTCTCTGTGAGAGAGTCCACATGTGAACCCTTGGGATGCCATGTTTGGTATTTTTCCTAGGTGATGCATCACTCACCATGACTCCATGCACTGTTTTTCCATTTTTTTGATTTTTTTTGAATTCCCTAGGCCCCCCTCCGAGATCTAGGTCAGACTTGCGGTGCCATTGATGTCTGCCAGGTGGGGTGGGAACCATGGTTTGGTCTTGGTTCTAGGGTCCCACACCCCCAGGGGACCTCCCTGTATTTTTCCCCAATTTTTCTGGTGTGCATTTCTTGTAGACCCAGTGCAAAATTGGATTAAAAAGGATTTAGGGAAAAAATAATTCATTATATGGCAGCAGGCCGAGATAATTCCTAGCCTCCTGGATGTGGCACCCCTAGTAGGTCCCCCACCCATGAAAATTAGAGTGGTGATGTTTTGCACACTGCCCTTGGTGGCCCCTTCACAAAAAGCACCTATTTCGACCCCTCCGGGCACCCGAAAAATGGGAAATGCATTTTTTATGTGGAAACTGGAAAAACACTAGTTGCAAAAGTGGTTGGGAATGCAAAGATGCACATCTCCACCAAAATTGGGACCATGGTTCCAAAGTTTGCTGTGGAACTTGCACAAACCATGGTCATCTGCCAAGGAAGACCACGAGAACTCCTGTCTGGAAGCACCTCTCTGTGAGAGAGTCCACATGTGAACCCTTGGGATGCTATGTTTGGTATTTTTCCTAGGTGATGCATCACTCACCATGACTCCATGCACTATTTTTCCGTTTTTTTGATTTTTTTCTGAATTCCCTAGGCCCCCCTGTTGCTTGTTGCGTGGTGAATGACCAGCCCGTTGGGAACCCCAAGAGGAAGGTGTGATGAGTATAGCAGCAGATTTTCCCTCAGTTCAGAAACCAAGGTTTATCGTTCAGGAGAAAAGCAGACAATACAACTGAAGGTGATGCTTGCTAGTTTGTGACAGCTTCGGACAATTTATATATGGCGCCTCGTCCAAGCTTTGCTTGCTAGCTGCAACGCGGAACCTGCACACAACACAACCAAGTACTTTGCTCCCAACTTGCGATGAGGTTGTCAATCTCACCGGTTTGCTTGAAACAAAGGTTATGAGCGTATCGAGTGGAAAACAGTAGAAGTATGCGATTAAAGTAAACAGTGCGAGTAAAGTAAACAGGTGATAGCAATAAGATGGAAATAGGACCGGGGTCCACAGTTCACTAGTGGTGTCTCTCCATAAGATAAATAGCACATGCTGGGTAAACAAATTACAGTTGGGCAATTGATAGAATAAAGATAACGTGATATGTCAAGAAGGTCACTATGAGATTTACTCTAGGCATTACAACAAAATACATAGACCGCCATCCAACTGCATCTATGACTAATAATCCACTTGTGGCAAATCAATCCGAGAACTCCACAAGTATTAAGTTGCAAACAACAGATAATTGCATTAAGCAAAGTGTGCAATGTAAACAAAGCATATGCCCTTGAGCATATGAATGTTGTTTTCTGCCTAGTAGCAACAGCACATCTACAACCTTAGAGGTTTCTGTCACTCCCCCAGGTTAAATAGAGTCATGAACCCACTATCGAGCATAAATACCCCCTCTTGGAGTCACTAGCAACTACTCGGCCAAGATAGCTACTAACAACGGAGAGCATGCAAGATCATAAACAACATAGAGATAACATAAGATATATTTCAGTATAGCAACTCAATCATAACACCAATATTCATCGGATCCCAACAAACCAAACATGTAGAATTACATAACGGTGATCTCAATCATGTAGGGCAGCTCATGAGATCTAAATATGAAGCACATGGTGGAGAAGACAACCATCTAGCTACTGCTATGGACCCATAGTCCAAGGTAGACTACACACTCATCGCTCCGGAGGCAAGCATGGCGATGAAGAAGACCTCCGGTGGCGATTCCCCTCTCCGGCAGGGTGCCGGGAAGAGCTTCTGGACCCTCCCGATCTTCGAGTTGACGGCGGCGGCGGATCGCGATGTGTTCTGGAAAATTGATCGGGTACTTAGGTATTTTCCGTCGGGGGGTCTTTATAGGCGAAGGGGCATCGACAGAAGTGGACCGAGGTGGTCTCACACCTAGGGGGCGCGGCCAGGGCCTGGGCTGCGCCGCCCTAGTGTGTGGCCCCCTCGTGGCCCCACTCCTTCTCCTCTTCGTATCTCTGGAAGCTTCCGGAAAAAATAAGACTTCAGGAACTTGTTTCGCCCAATTCCAAGAATATTTCCTGTGTATCACTTCTGAAACACAAAAACAGCAGAAAACAGGGAACTGGCACTGTGGCGACTTGTTAATAGGTTAGTTCCGGAAAATGCATAAAAGTGCCACGAAGTGTAACGAAACAGTAGGCAAATGGTGTATAAACAAGCATGGAGCATCAAAAATTATAGATACGTTGGAGACGTATCAAGCATCCCCAAGCTTAACTCCTGCTCGTCCTCGAGTAGGTAAGTGATAACAAAGAATAATTTTTGAGGTGACATGCACCTACACAATCTTGATCACATATGTAAGCATTTGTGAGCTGGGATCATAAGAACTTAAAACTTGGGCATGAAGATATAATCATGACAATAGAAACTTAGCAACCATGTTGTAAACATGCAAATGAACACAAATAAAAGATCATGAAAATGAAACAATGAAAGTCAAACGTGTGTTCAAATCATAAGGAAAAACATACAAATGGTTTTCAGCTTGTCCTTCATGGAGAGCAAAACATAAATGCATAGCACACCTTCAAGTTTAAGAGGGCAACTAGATACAAATAATTTGAGAACATGTGAAACCAACAATATGAATCAATTAATGAAAATTTGGGACAATGCACATTATACTAAGAATGACAACTATGCTTTCTTAATGGTGCATAAAGAAAGAAGGTGGTGACTCAACATAAAAGTAGAAGAAAGGCCCTTCGCAGAGTGAGGTGATCCTACGAGTTTTGTCCCGATCTTTCACAGCGAGTCAACCCGGATAAATAATCTTCCAATAACGCGATGAACGTCACCTGAAGAAGAGGAACAAATCCAGCAAGCAACGCGATGAAGATCACCATGCCTCAAACCTGAGCCTGATAATTCTTGATGAACACAAGAACCCTCGCAGCAATCTCTATTTGATAACACGGCAGCGCCGTTTCCCCGGAGGGATGATACACGGTGGAACACCACGCGATAGTTTAACTCTAAACAACTGAACTCTCCTAAACCCTAGACTGCTGGCCTCCTTATATAGACGGCCAGAAAACTATTGGGCTTGGACAGGCCCAAACCCAAAACACAAATAATTCTAAGTGGCCCATAACATGACCTAGCACACGGAATAACATAAGCAGATATGTAAATTGCTGACACAGCCTTAGACTCAATTATTTCATATCGTAGGTCATCCTGGCGTGCCAATCAGCAACGAGCTTCCCTCATCTTGGTGGAGTCCTGAAATTGGGCTTCACCTCCTCCTTCGTGCCCATATCATCCTCCCCCCCTTCAAAAAGCGTTGTCCCCAACGCGTGAGGGTCTGCTCGAAAGGGTGGCGGAATAGCAACAATAGCACCACACATATTCGCCGTCTTCAAGTCTTGCTTGCCTTCCTCACCACATCCTCCCTCTTGGCCTGCTCGACTTGATACAGCCCTGGGTGGTTGCACCTCTTTTCGTCGCCAAATGAACTTGTACTTAGGCGCCTCCACCTTCTTCTTCTCAATCCTTGCTGGAACCTTGCGTTGCTGAACATGAACCTGCTTAACACGACCCTGCAAAGTAGTAATGCCCGGGCCACACAACTGACGAACACGTCCATCTTTGCCTGTATGCACACGCACTGCTGCTCCAACAAAACGTCTCTGAGGTGTTCTAACAAAACTGTGGCTGACTACCCGCGGCACCGTATGCACCGGAACACGATCAGCACCACCGTCATCAGTCTGAACACCCATGTCAACACGAACTGGAAGTGGAACACATGGAATACATGGTGACATATCCTTCCCTTCATCTATATGAAGCTTGACTTCAACCGGCTTGTCACTAACAAGAACAACTGGCTTGTCATCTACAGGCTTGGCTGAAACAATATTACCACTGACGCTCTTCGCATCATGCTCCTCAAGCTGCACCTGAGCTAGCCCTGGATGTGGCTTAGCTTTATGCAACTTCTCCTTGCGAACCACCAACACGACATCGGACTTGATTTGATCATCTCTCATAGGCTTCAAAGTCCGCTGTTTGCCATCATGCACAAAAGAATATGTATTTGCTCTCCCAGCATGCATAACATTGTGATCATACTGCCATGGACGTCCAAGTAACAGTCCACACACCTCCAATGGCAACACATCACATTCCACCTCATCAGCATAGTCAGCAACTGTAAATGGCACACGCACCTTGTGAGTAATCTTTAGCATACCGCAGCTATTAACCCACTCAACATGCCTCGGTTCTGGAATACGCCATGTGGATAAACCCAAAGCCTCCACAACCACCTTGCTAATGCCATTACAGTAACTACCACTGTCAATCATCAACTTGCATGCTTTGCCTTTGATTATGCACTGTGCCTGAAATAAATTCCATCGCTGGCCTCTATCCGCTGTCATACAAGTCTCATTATGTACTCTTTTGAGTTGCATATTCAGCCCACTCAATGGTACAACCTCCTCCATGATATTCTTGACAACATCAGCCTTGACAACATCAACCGCTGACAATTCAGAATTCATGGCTGCCACCTTGCTAACTGTCGGCAATGGAACAACTATCAACTTCTCATGAGTAGTCACAGCTGTCGCGACCTTCGGTATAGGAGTTATGCTCTTGCCAACATCCTCTATCCGATGTACAACCTTGGGTGGCTGCTTAATTACTTCTACGGGTACCATGGGCTTTCGAGAAGGAACCACGTTGCTAGAAGGTATAAAGCACTCTCGCAGAAATTTCCTGAAATTCGCCCAAGTTGCAGAGGTAATGCTCTTCTCCTGCAACGCTTTATGCCACCAACTGTATAGCCTGTCATCCACGCGTCGGTCTGCAAGAGCCAAACGGTTAGAATCATTCATGTTTTGATCATAGGTAGCACACCTGTAGAAACCCTGTAGCATATGACGTTCCCATGACTCATACTCTTCAGCTGTTGCATCATAGGTCAGTTGCCAATTGATCTCATATGCATCATATGCTAAAACACCATCCAGCAGGTCCAGATAATCATTGAAAATATCGCTAGATTTTTTGCCACTGCGACACTTATAGCCGTAATAATCACCCGGAAAAGAATCCATGTTGTTACTATTTTGTCCTAGCCTTCACTGATTTCTCAATACAAAACAATTTTACCTGTGCTTTTCCTTGCAGATATTGGTATTGAGTAGTATCTGTCGAAATTGCAGTTAAAACCAGCGAACAAAACTGACAAAACGAAGAGCTTCCGGGCGCCCGACCACAGAGATGGTCTGGGGTCGAGCGAGACCCTGGACGGTCGCTCCCAGGCGTGGTGAAGCGAACCGCTCGAGGCCAGCTGGGCCGGCCCGCTAGGAACACTGGATCCGGGCGGGATCGCCAGGCGGGCGACGAGCCGCGATAGCGAGGGCGAATCCCTCGATCGTACGAGGAACTCCCGATCGGGCGCGGGCGCACTTGGCCGCCCGATCGCTCGCGTGGCGGTGGCCGGCTCCTTTTTTTTCGCTGTGCGATCGGATCTGCCCAGGCAACGACAAGAACCAGCGATCTTTTTCTCTGCCTCGATCAGATCGCACCTGATGTCCTGCTTCTCTCGGTGTTTCTTTGCAGATTCCCGATCGGATCTGGTAATGTGCAGATGCAAACGTCTCGTCGATCTGAGAATTGTGGCCAACAATCGATATGATATGTAAGAACAACGCAGACTTGATCCGACTTGCTATCTCTTCTCTATGATCGATCTGAAAACTGCCGCCTTGAAGAATACACACAAACCAATCTGAGCTGAATACTGCTAGGGGAAAAACAATCCGCAGATCAGCACAAAATACTCGCCGTGAGCAACCTAGTAATCTGATACCACATAATAAGGATCACGCCGGTGATCCTATGAGTTTTGTCCCGATCTTTCACAGCGAGTCAACCCGGATAAATAATCTTCCAATAACGCGATGAACGTCACCTGAAGAAGAGGAACAAATCCAGCAAGCAACGCGATGAAGATCACCATGCCTCAAACCTGAGCCTGGTAATTCTTGATGAACACAAGATCCCTCACAGCAATCTCTATTTGATAACACGGCATCGCCGTTTCCCCGGAGGGATGATACACGGTGGAACACCACGCGATAGTTTAACTCTAAACAACTGAACTCTCCTAAACCCTAGACTGCTGGCCTCCTTATATAGACGGCCAGAAAACTATTGGGCTTGGACAGGCCCAAACCCAAAACACAAATAATTCTAAGTGGCCCATAACATGACCTAGCACACGGAATAACATAAGCAGATATGTAAATTGCTGACACAGCCTTAGACTAAATTATTTCATATCGTAGGTCGTCCTGGCGTGCCAATCAGCAACGAGCTTCCCTCATCTTGGTGGAGTCCTGAAATTGGGCTTCACCTCCTCCTTCGTGCCCATATCACAGAGGGAAGCAGTGATTGCAAGTTTTATAACCTTCAAAAATTATGGTACTTACCGGCTTTGAGCTCTCATTGCCCCCATCATAAGCATCTTGAATGGTTAAAGTTAATGCGAGAACAATTATGATGCATATGCTTGACAAATCATAAGTTGAAAACCTCGTGTCCCATGAATACGAGTACCCAAACCTCATGCTACTTTACTTAGAGTCCCAAGCAAGCCTCTTGTCATTATAAGTATACATGTATCATCGAGAACCACCAATGGGGTACCTCCGTGCCCGATGACATGGAACAAGCCCACACCAAAATGACAGGACAAGCAGACAATGAACACCTCGACATCTCTTTTATTTGCCATTTGTTTAGCTTTTTATTGTGAGATGCGTCGTCGAATGTCCACCATGGGTATGCTGCAAATTTCCACCATGAATTATGCATGGCTTAGATTGGCGGCCCGACATTTCCCTAACACATATACAAACTCCAAGATCCCCACAAGATTCCCAATTCATTTCACACCGCGGGCATCCATAAACAAAAGATCACGATATCAACTCAAATAAGAAGTGCAATGTTGAAAGCTTGCCCATGACTGCATGGCTGGGCTAGTCTCCAACTTACAACTTGCAAGCATAACAACTCAACATAAGAGACCACAATGTCAAATTTTTAAGAACAGGAAAAAGTAAAGTGTGCCTTCCAGTTCGTGAGAGCTTTACTGACCGAATTTCGCATAACACTGGTAAGAGTTTAATTTGATGAGAAAATAAAAGCAAGTCAAATTTACTAGGAATAGCAAATTGCTAGTAGGTATGTATGGTGGACACTTTGGAAAACTTTGGCTTTTAGGAGTTGGATGCACGAGTAGAGCTCATACTCAGTACAAGGCGAGGGCTAGCAAAAGACTGGGAGCGACCAACTAAGATAGCAATAATGGCCATAATCATGCAAAGCGACAAAGCGACATTAAAAGAAGCATAAGATGGCATCAAAAGTAAAAAACTAAATGATCATGAAGGCTATTGGCGACTTTGTATGAGTCTAACATGTGTGAGCATGCGCCAAGTCAACCCAAATAAAGCATCAAGGAGAAAACCAAAATAATGCTTCCAAATAATTAAAAGCAACGCATGATTTTTTCAAAGGCTCAGTAAGCAATCTCAGTTATTTGAGACAAGTTATGCTACAGCAAAACCACTAAGCATACTATCAAAAAGACATCAAGCATGACATGAAAAAGCCTAAGCCGCAGTCTACACAAGCTCCTTCTTGTACCACTATTTTGCATAAAGCTTTTTCTCTTTTCCAACACCATTTGAAATTTTTATAAACACCTCTTTTGATGAAAACCAATAAAGATCAGAGGCAAAAATACACCTTGATGAAAAGATATGACAAGGTCTGAACGCAAATCAAGGCGAAAACGAAAACCAAAAGCAGTAGCAGAAAAAGAAGAACACTCGGTAAAATTGTAAGAATGAAAAACAGAGTGTTCTTGGCAAATGAAAACGAGTACATCTCCTCCAAAAGAAATTTGTTGGGGTCCAACCATTTATTGCAGCAAACAAAACTAAACTAACTAAGGAAAACTAAAACAACTGACGCTCCAAGGAAAACACATAGTGCATGAAGCAATAAAAATATAGTGTTTTAAAAGGTGACCTGATTTTTGCCGATGAAGAAGGGGTGCCTCGGGGGCATCCCCAAGCTTTGACGCTTGTACTTCTTGGATATTTCTTGGGGTGATGCATGGGCATCCCCAAGTTTGAGCTTTTGTCCATTCTTCAACTCATCTCATCATTCTCCAATCCCTACACTTGAAAACTTCCTTCATACAAAACTAAACATAAATCTATTAGCAACATTAGTGTAGCATAACATATAATCAACCTCTTTTGCTTCAGGTTTCAACCCAAAACCACCACATATAAAGCATATACTACTGTAGCAACTTCTCCAAGAGTTCCGTGATCAAAAGAAATCAAAAGAAAGCGATTAAGCGGCAAACACAAATATTGGCAGAAATCTGTCAAAACAGAACAGCTGACAAAGGCCGAATTTTTGAGGGGTTTTCTGTTGCTCAAATCAAAAAGTGTTCAACTAACGAAAGTTTGGATATAACCTGGGGCATATGCACAAGAAATCTCAGGTCCAAAATATATACAGTGAATTTATACGAATTTTTACGGTGCAACACCGAAAACAGTTTCAGGACAGCAACATCCCCAAATCTTTACCTCACTCAAATTAGAGGCTTCTCTTGGCACAAAAACAAAATAAAAAGGATAAGGAGCGGTCATTATAGTAGTAATGACTTCCAAGACTCAAATAAAAGAAAAAGTACTGAAAAGAAAACATTGGGTTATCTCCCAATAGTGCTTTTCTTTAACGCCTTTGAGCTAGGCGCGGAAAATTGCGAATCAAGTAACATCAAGAGATGAAGTGCTAGGATCAGAGGGTGCCTTACGTCTTCCTTTCTTACCTTTGCTCTTGACTCTAGGAAAGACATGGCTATTGCAAGGTGGAGAGATAAATTTTATATTGCCTTTTCCCACATCAATGACGGCGCCCAGGAGCTTTAATAGAGATCTTCCAAGTGTGATTTGTCCTTTTCCTACACATTTAATAACAAGATAATCAGTAGATATCATTCTTCCTAGGACTTTTGTAAAGACTCCTTCAGCAATTCCAATGGGAAATATAGTGGCATTGTTAGTAAGAGAAATTCCTTCTCCCCCCTCAGAAAGCTTCCAAAGGCTCAAAGATTCATAAACATCCTTTGGCATGAGACAAAATTCAGACATAATGTCACAACGAGCATGAAAAGTTTCACCACTAATGGTGATTTTTACCGTAGGATACCAACTCGAAGGTTCAGAATTTGTTGGCACATAATCAAAATGCTGGCGCAAAGTATTGTAGCAAGAATTCAAACTAGCAGTGCGAGTCTCAAGAGTATCAAGTCTATTAAAAATGCACACAAGAGAGGAATCAAAATAGGTTGGCATGCTATAAATTGTAATCAACTTTTTTATAATATTGAAGGCTTGATCTCCATCACAATGAAGGAAATGTCCTTCTGCAGTAGCATCCAAAGCATATCTATAACGAAGAGCAAGTACAAAGTAAAAGCTACTAAGAAGCAAACTCAAAGTCATTTTAGGTTCAGTTTTTCCATGCCAATCATAAATTCTAGACCAAGCTTCTTTAAAACTTTCCTCATCCTTTTGTTTAAAAGTGAAAATCATATCCTCGGGCGACGTAGTAATAGCAACTGAACTAGACATAATAAACAACTACTAAGGATTCTAATTTTTTTTGGATTTTTGATATAAAACAATGCAGGTAAAATAAATAAAGTAAAGCAAAACAATAACAAAGTAAAGGATGTGCGTGCGAAAAACTCCTCTTGCAGAGGTCTTCCACTCTTCCCCAGCAATGGCGCCAGAAAAAGTTGTTGCTTGTTGCGTGGTGAATGACCAGCCCGTTGGGAACCCCAAGATGAAGGTGTGATGAGTATAGCAGCAGATTTTCCCTCAGTTAAGAAACCAAGGTTTATCGTTCAGGAGAAAAGCAGACAATACGACTGAAGGTGATGCCTGCTAGTTTGCGACAGCTTCGGACAATTTATATATGGCGCCTCGTCCAAGCTTTGCTTGCTAGCTGCAACGCGGAACCCGCACACAACACAACCAAGTACTTTGCTCCCAACCTACGATGAGGTTGTCAATCTCACCGGTTTGCTTGAAACAAAGGTTATGAGCGTATCGAGTGGAAAACAGTAGAAGTATGCGAGTAAAGTAAATAGTGCGAGTAAAGTAAACAGGTGATAGCAATATGATGGAAATAGGACCGGGGTCCACAGTTCACTAGTGGTGTCTCTCCATAAGATAAATAACACATGATGGGTAAACAAATTACAGTTGGGCAATTGATAGAATAAAGATAACGTGATATGTCAAGAAGATCACTATGAGATTTACTCTGGGCATTACAACAAAATACATAGACCGCCATCCAACTGTATCTATGACTAATAATCCACTTGTGGCGAATCAATCCGAGAACTCCACAAGTATTAAGTTGCGAACAACAGATAATTGCATTAAGCAAAGTGTGTAATGTAAACAAAGCATATGCCCTTGAGCATATGAATGTTGTTTTCTCCCTAGTAGCAACAACACATCTACAACCTTAGAGGTTTCTGTCACTCCCCCAGGTTAAATAGAGGCATGAACCCACTATCGAGCATAAATACCCCCTCTTGGAGTCACTAGCAACTACTCGGCCAAGATAGCTACTAACAACGGAGAGCATGCAAGATCATAAACAACATAGAGTTAACATAAGATATATTTCAGTATAGCAACTCAATCATAACACCAATATTCATCGGATCCCAACAAACCAAACATGTAGAATTACATAACGGTGATCTCAATCATGTAGGGCAGCTCATGAGATCTAAACATGAAGCACATTACGGAGAAGACAACCATCTAGCTACTGCTATGGACCCATAGTCCAAGGTAGACTACTCACTCATCGCTCCGGAGGCAAGCATGGCGATGAAGAAGACCTCCGGTGGTGATTCCCCTCTCCGGAAGGGTGCTGGGAAGAGCTTCTAGACCCTCCCGATCTTCGGGTCGACGGCGGCGGCGGATCGCGATGTGTTCTGGAAAATTGATTGGGTACTTAGGTTTTTTCCGTTGGGGGGTCTTTATAGGCGAAGGGGCATCGACAGAAGTGGACCGAGGTGGTCTCACACCTAGGAGGCGCGGCCAGGGCCTGGGCCGCGCCGCCCTGGTGTGTGGCCCCCTCGTGGCCCCACTCCGTCTCCTCTTTGTATCTCTGGAAGCTTCCGGGAAAAATAAGACTTCCGGAACTTGTTTCGCCCAATTCCGAGTATATTTCCTGTGTATCACTTCTGAAAAACAAAAACAGCGGAAAACAGGGAACTGGCACTGTGGCGACTTGTTAATAGGTTAGTTCCGGAAAATGCATAAAAGTGCCATGAAGTGTAATGAAACAGTAGGCAAATGGTGTATAAACAAGCATGGAGCATCAAAAATTATAGATACGTTGGAGATGTATCACCCCCTCCGAGATCTAGGTCAGACTCGCGGTGCCATCGATGTCTGCCAGGTGGGGTGGGAACCATGGTTTGGTCTTGGTTCTAGGGTCCCACACCCCCAGGGGACCTCCCTATATTTTTCCCCAATTTTTCTGGTGTGCATTTCTTGTAGCCCTAGTGCAAAATTAGATTAAAAAGGATTTAGGGCAAAAATAATTCATTATATGGCAGCAGGCCGAGATAATTCCTAACCTCCTGGATGTGGCACCCCTGGTAGGTCCCCCACCCATGAAAATTAGAGTGGTGATGTTTTGCACACTGCCCTTGGTGGCCCCTTCACAAAAAAGCACATGTTTTGACCCCTCCGGGCACCCGAAAAATGGGAAATGCATTTTTTATGTGGAAACTGGAAAAACACTAGTTGCAAAAGTGGTTGGGAATGCAAGGATGCACATCTCCACCAAAAATGGGACCATGGTTCCAAAGTTTGCTGTGGAACTTGCACAAACCATGGTCATCTGCCAAGGAAAACCAAGAGAACTCATGTTTGGAAGCACCTCTCTGTGAGAGAGTGCACATGTGAACCCTTGGGATGCCATGTTTGGTATTTTTCCTAGGTGTTGCATCACTCACCATGACTCCATGCACTGTTTTTCCATTTTTTTGATTTTTTCTGAATTCCCGAGACCCCCCTCCGAGATCTAGGTCAGACTCGCGGTGCCATCGATGTCTGCCAGGTGGGGTGGGAACCATGGTTTTCGCTTGGTTCTAGGGTCCCACAGCCCCAGGGGACCTCCCTGTATTTTTCCCCAATTTTTCTGGTGTGCATTTCTTGTAGCCCCAGTGCAAAATTGGATTAAAAAGGATTTAGGGCAAAAATAATTCATTATATGGCAGCAGGCCGAGATAATTCCTAGCCTCCTGGATGTGGCACCCCTGGCAGGTCCCCCACCCATGAAAAATAGAGTGGTGATGTTTTGCAGAATACCCTTGGTGGCCCCTTCACAAAAAAGCACCTGTTTCGACCCCTCCGGGCACCTGAAAAATGGGAAATGTATTTTTTATGTGGAAACTGGAAAAATACTAGTTGCAAAAGTGGTTGGGAATGCAAATATGCACATCTCCACCAAAAATGGGACCATGGTTCCAAAGTTTGCTGTGGAATTTGCACAAACCATGGTCATCTGCCAAGGAAGACCAAGAGAACTCCTGCCAGGAAGCACCTCTCTGTGAGAGAGTCTACATGTGAACCCTTGGGATTCCATGTTTGGTATTTTTCGTAGGTGATTCATCACTCACCATGACTCCATGCACTGTTTTTCCATTTTTTTTGATTTTTTCTGAATCCCCTAGGCCCCCCTCCGAGATCTAGTCAGACTTGCGATGCCATTGATGTCTGCCAGGTGGGGTGGGAACCATGGTTTGGTCTTGGTTCTAGGGTCCCACACCCCCAGGGGACCTCCTTGTATTTTTCACCAATTTTTCTGGCGTGCATTTCTTGTAGCCCCAGTGCAAAATTGGATTAAAAAGGATTTAGGGCAAAAATAATTCATTATATGGCAGCAGGCCGAGATAATTCCTAACCTCCTGGATGTGGCACGCCTGGTAGGTCCCCCACTCATGAAAATTAGAGTGGTGATATTTTGCGCACTGCCCTTGGTGGCCCCTTCACAAAAAAGCACCTGTTTCGACCCCTCGGGCACCTGAAAAATGGGAAATGCATTTTTTATGTGGAAACTGGAAAAACACTAGTTGCAAAAGTGGTTCGGAATGCAAAGATGCACATCTCCACCAAAAATGGGACCATGGTTCCAAAGTTTGCTTGTGGAACTTGCACAAACCATGGTCATCTGCCAAGGAAGACCAAGAGAACTCCTGTCTAGAAGCACCTCTCTGTTAGAGAGTCCACATGGGAACCCTTGGGATGGCATATTTGGTATTTTTCCTAGGTGATGCATCACTCACCATGACTCCATGCACTGTATTTCCATTTTTTTTGATTTTTTCTGAATTCCCTAGGCCCCCCTCCGAGATCTAGGTCAGACTCGTGGTGCCATCGATGTCTGCCTGGTGGGGTGGGAACCATGGTTTGGTCGTGGTTCTAGGGTCCCACACCCCCAGGGGACCTCTCTATATTTTTCCCCAATTTTTCTGGTGTGCATTTCTTGTAGCCCCAGTGCAAAATTGGATTAAAAAGGATTTAGGGCAAAAATAATTCATTATATGGCAGCAGGCCGAGATAATTACTAACCTCCTGGATGTGGCACCCCTGGTAGGTCCCCCACCCATGAAAATTAGAGTGGTGATGTTTTGCACACTACCCTTGGTGGCCCCTTCAGAAAAAAGAACCTGTTTCGACCCCTCCGGGCACCCGAAAAATGGGAAATGCATTTTTTATGTGGAAACTGGAAAAACACTGGTTGCAAAAGTGGTTGGGAATGCAAAGATGCACATCTCCACCAAAAATGGGACCATGGTTCCAAAGTTTGCTGTAGAACTTGCACAAACCATGGTCATCTGCCAAGGAAGACCAAGAGAACTCCAATCTGGAAGCACCTCTCTGTGAGAGAGTCCACGTGGGAACCCTTGGGATGGCATGTTTGGTATTTTTCCTAGGTGATGCATCACTCACCATGACTCCATGCACTGTATTTCCGTTTTTTTAATTTTTTCTGAATTCCCTAGGCCCCCCTCCAAGATCTAGGTCAGACTCGCGGTGCCATCGATGTCTGCCAGGTGGGGTGGGAACCATGGTTTGGTCTTGGTTCTAGGGTCCCACACCCCCAGGGGACCTCCCTGTATTTTTCCCCAATTTTTCTGGTGTGCATTTCTTGTAGCCCCAGTGCAAAATTGGATTAAAAAGGATTTAGGGCAAAAATAATTCATTATATGGCAGCAGGCCGAGATAATTCCTAGCCTCCTGGATGTGGCACCCCTGGTAGGTCCCCACCCATGAAAAATAGAGTGGTGATGTTTTGCACACTGTCCTTGGCGGCCCCTTCACAAAAAAGTACCTGTTCCGACCCCTCCGGGCACCTGAAAAATGGGAAATGCATTTTTTATGTGGAAACTAGAAAAACACTAGTTGCAAAAGTGGTTGGGAATGCAAAGATGCACATCTCCACCAAAAATGGGACCATGGTTCCAAAGTTTCTGTGGAACTTGCACAAACCATGGTCATCTGCCAAGGAAGACGAAGAGAACTCCTGTCTGGAAGCACCTCTCTGTTAGAGCGTCCACATGGGAACCCTTGGGTTGGCATGTTTGGTATTTTTCCTAGGTGACGCATCACTCACCATGACTCCATGCACTGTATTTCCATTTTTTTTTGATTTTTTCTGAATTCCCTAGGCCCCCTCCGAGATCTAGGTCAGACTCGCGGTGCCATCGATGTCTGCCAGGTGGGGTGGGAACCATGGTTTGGTCATAGTTCTAGGGTCCCACACCCCCAGGGGACCTCCCTGTATTTTTCCCCAATTTTGCTGGTGTGCATTTCTTGTAGCCCCAGTGCAAAATTGGATTAAAAAGGATTTAGGGCAAAAATAATTCATTATATGGCAGCAGGCCGAGATAATTCCTAACCTCCTGGATGTGGCACCCCTGGTAGGTCCCCCACCCATGAAAATTAGAGTGGTGATGTTTTGCACACTGCCCTTGGTGGCCCCTTCACAAAAAAGAACCTGTTTCAACCCCTCCGGGCACCCAAAAAATGGGAAATGCATTTTTTATGTGGAAACTGGAAAAACACTAGTTGCAAAAGTGGTTGGGAATGCAAAGATGCACATCTCCACCAAAATGGGACCATGGTTCCAAAGTTTCCTGTGGAACTTCCACAAACCATGGTCATCTGCCAAGGAAGACCAAGAGAACTCGTGTCTGGAAGCACCACTCTGTGAGAGAGTCCACATGGGAACCCTTGGGATGGCATGTTTGGTATTTTTCCTAGGTGATGCATCACTCACCATGACTCCATGCACTGTATTTCCATTTTTTTGATTTTTTCTGAATTCCCTAGGCCCCCCTCCGAGATCTAGGTCAGACTCACGGTGCCATCGATGTCTGCCAGATGGGGTGGGAACCATGGTTTGGTTTTGGTTCTGGGGTCCCACACCCCCAGGGGACCTCCCTGTATTTTTCCCCAATTTTTCTGGTGTGCATTTCTTGTAGCCCCAGTGCAAAATTGGATTAAAAAGGATTTAGGGCAAAAATAATTCATTATATGGCAGCAGGCTGAGATAATTCCTAGCTTCCTGGATGTGGCACCCCTGGCAGGTCCCCCACCCATGAAAAATAGAGTGGTGATGTTTTGCAGAATACCCTTGGTGGCCCCTTCACAAAAAAGCACCTGTTTCGACCCCTCCGGGCACCTGAAAAATGGGAAATGTATTTTTTATGTGGAAACTGGAAAAATACTAGTTGCAAAAGTGGTTGGGAATGCAAATATGCACATCTCCACCAAAAATGGGACCATGGTTCCAAAGTTTGCTGTGGAATTTGCACAAACCATGGTCATCTGCCAAGGAAGACCAAGAGAACTCCTGCCAGGAAGCACCTCTCTGTGAGAGAGTCTACATGTGAACCCTTGGGATGCCATGTTTGGTATTTTTCGTAGGTGATTCATCACTCACCATGACTCCATGCACTGTTTTTCCATTTTTTTTGATTTTTTCTGAATCCCCTAGGCCCCCCTCCGAGATCTAGTCAGACTTGCGATGCCATTGATGTCTGCCAGGTGGGGTGGGAACCATGGTTTGGTCTTGGTTCTAGGGTCCCACACCCCCAGGGGACCTCCTTGTATTTTTCACCAATTTTTCTGGCGTGCATTTCTTGTAGCCCCAGTGCAAAATTGGATTAAAAAGGATTTAGGGCAAAAATAATTCATTATATGGCAGCAGGCCGAGATAATTCCTAACCTCCTGGATGTGGCACGCCTGGTAGGTCCCCCACTCATGAAAATTAGAGTGGTGATATTTTGCGCACTGCCCTTGGTGGCCCCTTCACAAAAAAGCACCTGTTTCGACCCCTCGGGGCACCTGAAAAATGGGAAATGCATTTTTTATGTGGAAACTGGAAAAACACTAGTTGCAAAAGTGGTTCGGAATGCAAAGATACACATCTCCACCAAAAATGGGACCATGGTTCCAAAGTTTGCTGTGGAACTTGCACAAACCATGGTCATCTGCCAAGGAAGACCAAGAGAACTCCTGTCTAGAAGCACCTCTCTGTTAGAGAGTCCACATGGGAACCCTTGGGATGGCATGTTTGGTATTTTTCCTAGGTGATGCATCACTCACCATGACACCATGCACTGTATTTCCATTTTTTTTGATTTTTTCTGAATTCCCTAGGCCACCCTCCGAGATCTAGGTCAGACTCGTGGTGCCATCGATGTCTGCCTGGTGGGGTGGGAACCATGGTTTGGTCGTGGTTCTAGGGTCCCACACCCCCAGGGGACCTCTCTATATTTTTCCCCAATTTTTCTGGTGTGCATTTCTTGTAGCCCCAGTGCAAAATTGGATTAAAAAGGATTTAGGGCAAAAATAATTCATTATATGGCAGCAGGCCGAGATAATTACTAACCTCCTGGATGTGGCACCCCTGGTAGGTCCCCCACCCATGAAAATTAGAGTGGTGATGTTTTGCACACTACCCTTGGTGGCCCCTTCAGAAAAAAGAACCTGTTTCGACCCCTCCGGGCACCCAAAAAATGGGAAATGCATTTTTTATGTGGAAACTGGAAAAACACTAGTTGCAAAAGTGGTTGGGAATGCAAAGATGCACATCTCCACCAAAAATGGGACCATGGTTCCAAAGTTTGCTGTAGAACTTGCACAAACCATGGTCATCTGCCAAGGAAGACCAAGAGAACTCCAATCTGGAAGCACCTCTCTGTGAGAGAGTCCACGTGGGAACCCTTGGGATGGCATGTTTGGTATTTTTCCTAGGTGATGCATCACTCACCATGACTCCATGCACTGTATTTCCATTTTTTTAATTTTTTCTGAATTCCCTAGGCCCCCCTCCAAGATCTAGGTCAGACTCGCGGTGCCATCGATGTCTGCCAGGTGGGGTGGGAACCATGGTTTGGTCTTGGTTCTAGGGTCCCACACCCCCAGGGGACCTCCCTGTATTTTTCCCCAATTTTTCTGGTGTGCATTTCTTGTAGCCCCAGTGCAAAATTGGATTAAAAAGGATTTAGGGCAAAAATAATTCATTATATGGCAGCAGGCCGAGATAATTCCTAGCCTCCTGGATGTGGCACCCCTGGTAGGTCCCCACCCATGAAAAATAGAGTGGTGATGTTTTGCACACTGTCCTTGGCGGCCCCTTCACAAAAAAGTACCTGTTCCGACCCCTCCGGGCACCTGAAAAATGGGAAATGCATTTTTTATGTGGAAACTAGAAAAACACTAGTTGCAAAAGTGGTTGGGAATGCAAAGATGCACATCTCCACCAAAAATGGGACCATGGTTCCAAAGTTTCTGTGGAACTTGCACAAACCATGGTCATCTGCCAAGGAAGACGAAGAGAACTCCTGTCTGGAAGCACCTCTCTGTTAGAGCGTCCACATGGGAACCCTTGGGTTGGCATGTTTGGTATTTTTCCTAGGTGACGCATCACT
Source organism: Dactylis glomerata (assembly GCA_007115705.1). NCBI lineage: Eukaryota > Viridiplantae > Streptophyta > Magnoliopsida > Poales > Poaceae > Dactylis > Dactylis glomerata. The sequence continues at coordinate 421,864 of QXEO01000722.1, forward strand.
CACCATGACTCCATGCACTGTATTTCCATTTTTTTTTGATTTTTTCTGAATTCCCTAGGCCCCCTCCGAGATCTAGGTCAGACTCGCGGTGCCATCGATGTCTGCCAGGTGGGGTGGGAACCATGGTTTGGTCATAGTTCTAGGGTCCCACACCCCCAGGGGACCTCCCTGTATTTTTCCCCAATTTTGCTGGTGTGCATTTCTTGTAGCCCCAGTGCAAAATTGGATTAAAAAGGATTTAGGGCAAAAATAATTCATTATATGGCAGCAGGCCGAGATAATTCCTAACCTCCTGGATGTGGCACCCCTGGTAGGTCCCCCACCCATGAAAATTAGAGTGGTGATGTTTTGCACACTGCCCTTGGTGGCCCCTTCACAAAAAAGAACCTGTTTCAACCCCTCCGGGCACCCAAAAAATGGGAAATGCATTTTTTATGTGGAAACTGGAAAAACACTAGTTGCAAAAGTGGTTGGGAATGCAAAGATGCACATCTCCACCAAAATGGGACCATGGTTCCAAAGTTTCCTGTGGAACTTCCACAAACCATGGTCATCTGCCAAGGAAGACCAAGAGAACTCGTGTCTGGAAGCACCACTCTGTGAGAGAGTCCACATGGGAACCCTTGGGATGGCATGTTTGGTATTTTTCCTAGGTGATGCATCACTCACCATGACTCCATGCACTGTATTTCCATTTTTTTGATTTTTTCTGAATTCCCTAGGCCCCCCTCCGAGATCTAGGTCAGACTCACGGTGCCATCGATGTCTGCCAGATGGGGTGGGAACCATGGTTTGGTTTTGGTTCTGGGGTCCCACACCCCCAGGGGACCTCCCTGTATTTTTCCCCAATTTTTCTGGTGTGCATTTCTTGTAGCCCCAGTGCAAAATTGGATTAAAAAGGATTTAGGGCAAAAATAATTCATTATATGGCAGCAGGCTGAGATAATTCCTAGCTTCCTGGATGTGGCACCCCTGGCAGGTCCCCCACCCATGAAAATAGAGTGGTGATGTTTTGCACAATGCCCTTGGCGGCCCCTTCACAAAAAAAGTACCTGTTCCGACCCCTCCGGGTACCTAAAAAATGGGAAATGCATTTTTTATGTTGAAACTGGAAAAACACTAGTTGCAAAAGTGGTTTGGAATGCAAAGATGCACATCTCCACGAAAAATGGGACCATGGTTCCAAAGATTGCTCTGGAACTTGCACAAACCATGGTCATCTGCCAAGGAAGACCAAGAGAACTCCTGTCATGGAAGCACCTCTCTGTGAGAGAGTCCACATGTGAACCCTTGGGATGCATGTTTGGTATTTTTCGTAGGTGATGCATCACTCACCATGACTCCATGCACTGTTTTTCCATTTTTTTTGATTTTTTCTGAATTCCCTAGGCCCCCCTCCGAGATCTAGGTCAGACTTGCGATGCCATTGATGTCTGCCAGGTGGGGTGGGAACCATGGTTTGGTCTTGGTTCTAGGGTCCCACACCCCCAGGGGACCTCCTGTATTTTTCCCCAATTTTTCTGGCGTGCATTTCTTGTAGCCCCAGTGCAAAATTGGATTAAAAAGGATTTAGGGCAAAAATAATTCATTATATGGCAGCAGGCCGAGATAATTCCTAACCTCCTGGATGTGGCACCCTGGTAGGTCCCCACTCATGAAAATTAGAGTGGTGATGTTTTGCACACTGCCCTTGGTGGCCCCTTCACAAAAAAGCACCTGTTTCGACCCCTCGGGCACCTGAAAAATGGGAAATGCATTTTTTATGTGGAAACTGGAAAAACACTAGTTGCAAAAGTGGTTGGAATGCAAAGATGCACATCTCCACCAAAAATGGGACCATGGTTCCAAAGTTTGCTGTGGAACTTGCACAAACCATGGTCATCTGCCAAGGAAGACCAAGAGAACTCCTGTCTGGAAGCACCTCTCTGTGAGAGAGTCCACATGGGAACCCTTGGGATGGCATGTTTGGTATTTTTCCTAGGTGATGCATCACTCACCATGACTCCATGCACTGTATTTCCATTTTTTTTGATTTTTTCTGAATTCCCTAGGCCCCCCTCCGAGATCTAGGTCAAACTCGCGGTGCCATCGATGTCTGCCAGGTGGGGTGGGAACCATGGTTTGGTCTTGGTTCTAGGGTCCCACACCCCAGGGGACCTCCTGTATTTTTCCCCAATTTTTCTGGTGTGCATTTCTTGTAGCCCCAGTGCAAAATTGGATTAAAAAGGATTTAGGGCAAAAATAATTCATTATATGGCAGCAGGCCGAGATAATTACTAACCTCCTGGATGTGGCACCCCTGGTAGGTCCCCCACCCATGAAAATTAGAGTGGTGATGTTTTGCACACTACCCTTGGTGGCCCCTTCACAAAAAAGCACCTGTTTCGACCCCTCCGGGCACCTAAAAAATGGGAAATGCATTTTTTATGTGGAAACTGGAAAAACACTAGTTGCAAAAGTGGTTGGGAATGCAAAGATGCACATCTCCACCAAAAATGGGACCATGGTTCCAAAGTTTGCTGTAGAACTTGCACAAACCATGGTCATCTGCCAAGGAAGACCAAGAGAACTCCAATCTGGAAGCACCTCTCTGTGAGAGAGTCCACATGGGAACCCTTGGGATGGCATGTTTGGTATTTTTCCTAGGTGATGCATCACTCACCATGACTCCATGCACTGTATTTCCATTTTTTTAATTTTTTCTGAATTCCCTAGGCCCCCCTCCAAGATCTAGGTCAGACTCGCGGTGCCATCGATGTCTGCCAGGTGGGGTGGGAACCATGGTTTGGTCTTGGTTCTAGGGTCCCACACCCCCAGGGGACCTCCCTGTATTTTTCCCCAATTTTTCTGGTGTGCATTTCTTGTAGCCCCAGTGCAAAATTGGATTAAAAAGGATTTAGGGCAAAAATAATTCATTATATGGCAGCAGGCCGAGATAATTCCTAGCCTCCTGGATGTGGCACCCCTGGTAGGTCCCCACCCATGAAAAATAGAGTGGTGATGTTTTGCACACTGTCCTTGGCGGCCCCTTCACAAAAAAGTACCTGTTCCGACCCCTCCGGGCACCTGAAAAATGGGAAATGCATTTTTTATGTGGAAACTAGAAAAACACTAGTTGCAAAAGTGGTTGGGAATGCAAAGATGCACATCTCCACCAAAAATGGGACCATGGTTCCAAAGTTTCTGTGGAACTTGCACAAACCATGGTCATCTGCCAAGGAAGACGAAGAGAACTCCTGTCTGGAAGCACCTCTCTGTTAGAGCGTCCACATGGGAACCCTTGGGTTGGCATGTTTGGTATTTTTCCTAGGTGACGCATCACTCACCATGACTCCATGCACTGTATTTCCATTTTTTTTTGATTTTTTCTGAATTCCCTAGGCCCCCTCCGAGATCTAGGTCAGACTCGCGGTGCCATCGATGTCTGCCAGGTGGGGTGGGAACCATGGTTTGGTCATAGTTCTAGGGTCCCACACCCCCAGGGGACCTCCCTGTATTTTTCCCCAATTTTGCTGGTGTGCATTTCTTGTAGCCCCAGTGCAAAATTGGATTAAAAAGGATTTAGGGCAAAAATAATTCATTATATGGCAGCAGGCCGAGATAATTCCTAACCTCCTGGATGTGGCACCCCTGGTAGGTCCCCCACCCATGAAAATTAGAGTGGTGATGTTTTGCACACTGCCCTTGGTGGCCCCTTCACAAAAAAGAACCTGTTTCAACCCCTCCGGGCACCCAAAAAATGGGAAATGCATTTTTATGTGGAAACTGGAAAAACACTAGTTGCAAAAGTGGTTGGGAATGCAAAGATGCACATCTCCACCAAAATGGGACCATGGTTCCAAAGTTTCCTGTGGAACTTCCACAAACCATGGTCATCTGCCAAGGAAGACCAAGAGAACTCGTGTCTGGAAGCACCACTCTGTGAGAGAGTCCACATGGGAACCCTTGGGATGGCATGTTTGGTATTTTTCCTAGGTGATGCATCACTCACCATGACTCCATGCACTGTATTTCCATTTTTTTGATTTTTTCTGAATTCCCTAGGCCCCCCTCCGAGATCTAGGTCAGACTCACGGTGCCATCGATGTCTGCCAGATGGGGTGGGAACCATGGTTTGGTTTTGGTTCTGGGGTCCCACACCCCCAGGGGACCTCCCTGTATTTTTCCCCAATTTTTCTGGTGTGCATTTCTTGTAGCCCCAGTGCAAAATTGGATTAAAAAGGATTTAGGGCAAAAATAATTCATTATATGGCAGCAGGCTGAGATAATTCCTAGCTTCCTGGATGTGGCACCCCTGGCAGGTCCCCCACCCATGAAAAATAGAGTGGTGATGTTTTGCAGAATACCCTTGGTGGCCCCTTCACAAAAAAGCACCTGTTTCGACCCCTCCGGGCACCTGAAAAATGGGAAATGTATTTTTTATGTGGAAACTGGAAAAATACTAGTTGCAAAAGTGGTTGGGAATGCAAATATGCACATCTCCACCAAAAATGGGACCATGGTTCCAAAGTTTGCTGTGGAATTTGCACAAACCATGGTCATCTGCCAAGGAAGACCAAGAGAACTCCTGCCAGGAAGCACCTCTCTGTGAGAGAGTCTACATGTGAACCCTTGGGATGCCATGTTTGGTATTTTTCGTAGGTGATTCATCACTCACCATGACTCCATGCACTGTTTTTCCATTTTTTTTTGATTTTTTCTGAATCCCTAGGCCCCCTCCGAGATCTAGTCAGACTTGCGATGCCATTGATGTCTGCCAGGTGGGGTGGGAACCATGGTTTGGTCTTGGTTCTAGGGTCCCACACCCCCAGGGGACCTCCTGTATTTTTCACCAATTTTTCTGGCGTGCATTTCTTGTAGCCCCAGTGCAAAATTGGATTAAAAAGGATTTAGGGCAAAAATAATTCATTATATGGCAGCAGGCCGAGATAATTCCTAACCTCCTGGATGTGGCACGCCTGGTAGGTCCCCCACTCATGAAAATTAGAGTGGTGATATTTTGCGCACTGCCCTTGGTGGCCCCTTCACAAAAAAGCACCTGTTTCGACCCCTCGGGGCACCTGAAAAATGGGAAATGCATTTTTTATGTGGAAACTGGAAAAACACTAGTTGCAAAAGTGGTTCGGAATGCAAAGATACACATCTCCACCAAAAATGGGACCATGGTTCCAAAGTTTGCTGTGGAACTTGCACAAACCATGGTCATCTGCCAAGGAAGACCAAGAGAACTCCTGTCTAGAAGCACCTCTCTGTTAGAGAGTCCACATGGGAACCCTTGGGATGGCATGTTTGGTATTTTTCCTAGGTGATGCATCACTCACCATGACACCATGCACTGTATTTCCATTTTTTTTGATTTTTTCTGAATTCCCTAGGCCACCCTCCGAGATCTAGGTCAGACTCGTGGTGCCATCGATGTCTGCCTGGTGGGGTGGGAACCATGGTTTGGTCGTGGTTCTAGGGTCCCACACCCCCAGGGGACCTCTCTATATTTTTCCCCAATTTTTCTGGTGTGCATTTCTTGTAGCCCCAGTGCAAAATTGGATTAAAAAGGATTTAGGGCAAAAATAATTCATTATATGGCAGCAGGCCGAGATAATTACTAACCTCCTGGATGTGGCACCCCTGGTAGGTCCCCCACCCATGAAAATTAGAGTGGTGATGTTTTGCACACTACCCTTGGTGGCCCCTTCAGAAAAAAGAACCTGTTCGACCCCTCCGGGCACCCTAAAAAATGGGAAATGCATTTTTATGTGGAACCTGGAAAACACTAGTTGCAAAAGTGGTTGGGGAATGCAAAGATGCACATCTCCACCAAAAATGGGACCATGGTTCCAAAGTTTGCTGTAGAACTTGCACAAACCATGGTCATCTGCCAAGGAAGACCAAGAGAACTCCTGCCTGGAAGCACCTCTCTGTGAGAGAGTCCACATGTGAACCCTTGGGATGGCATGTTTGGTATTTTT